>CM035844.1:263933023-264442130 GCA_020510985.1 Pholidichthys leucotaenia | reverse complement strand
ATTATTCATTATTATGTATGTTTGTGTGTACAAGATGAGTGAGAGTAAGGCTATGGTCACACTGCAGGTTTTAATGCTTAATTCCGATTTTTTTGCACAAATGTGACCCATATCTCATTTTTTAATGACAGTCTGAATGGCTCCGATTTTTTCACACCAGACCCAGGCAACTTTCATATATGGCCCTAATTCTGATATGCATCTGATATTTTCCAAAGCGACCTCAGTCTGTATGGTCATGTCACATGTCATCCGACTTTTTTCTCATTGAAGTGAGACAGACGCTACAACTCTGCTGTGGAAGAGGCCGCAGGCATGACAGACAGCTGATTTGTGCTCTCTTTTATAATCAATCTTCTTCCCTTTATCACTGAATCATAATCATAATCATCACTGCTGCCTCTAAAGACATCGAGTCCTGCTGTCCACACCCCACTCCACCATCACCCCCCAACTCCCAACACACAGCCCCCCAACATGACCCTCACTAAGACCCAGGTGAGGACGGGGCTGAGGAAGATCAAGGCGAGGAAGGCGTCGGGACCAGACGGCATCAGCGCAAAGCTCCTCAAGTCCTGTGCAGACCAGCTGTGTGGGATTGTGGAGCACATCTTCAACCTGAGCCTGAAGCTGAGGAGGGTACCACAGTTGTGGAAAACATCTTGTGTGGTACCTGTACCAAAGACTTCCCACCCCAAAGATCTGAACAGCTACAGACCAGTGGCCCTGACGTCCCACATAATGATGACCCTGGAGAGACTGCTCCTTGCTCACCTCCGCCCCCTGGTGGGACCAGCGATGGATCCACTCCAGTTTGCCTACCAGCATGGCATTGGGGTGGAGGATGCGGTGTTCTTCCTCCTTCACCGTTCTCTGTCCCACCTGGAGAAGCCCGGGAATGCAGTGAAGATCATGTTCTTTGATTTCTCCAGTGCTTTCAACACCATCCAACCGATGATCCTGAAGGACAAGCTGCTGTGCGCAGGGGTGGACCAGCACCTGTCATCGTGGATCCTGGACTACCTCACTAACCGGCCACAGTTTGTGAGAACCCAGGACTGTGTGTCCGACACGATCATCGGTAGCACGGGGGCCCCCCAGGGAATGGTTTTGGCTCCCTTCCTGTTCACCCTTTATACTGCGGACTTCTCACACAACACAACACACTGCCATCTACAGAAGTTCTCTGACGACTCTGCGATCGTCGGCCTCATCTCCAACGGAGATGAAGCTGAGTACAGAGGACTTATCCAGGACTTCGTGGACTGGTGCCATCGGAACTGCCTCCAGATCAACGCGAGGAAAACTAAGGAGCTGGTGGTGGACTGCCGCAGGCAAGGACAACCCCTCACAGCACCAGTAAACATACAGGGAACAGACATTGAGATGGTGACATCCTACAAGTACCTGGGTGTTCATCTGAACAATAAACTAGACTGGTCACACAATACCGATGCACTCTTACAAGAAGGGACAGCGCAGGCTGTTCCTACTGAGGAGACTCAGGTCTTTTGGTGTACAAGGGGCGCTGCTGAAAACATTCTACAACATGGTGGTGGCATCAGCCATCACTTTTGGAGTGGTCTGCTGGGGCAGTGGCGTTACAGCAGCCGATAGGAAGAGACTGAACAAACTGATCAAGAAAGCTAGCTCTGTCCTGGGGAAACGCCTTGACCCAGTGGAGGAGATAGGAGAGAGAAGGATGGTGGCTAAACTGTCATCTCTGCTGGAGTCCGAGTCCCACCCTATGCAGGACATACTGAATGCACTGAGGAGTTCATTTAGCAGCAGACTACATCATCCTAGTTGCACAACCGAGAGGTTTCGCAGGTCCTTCGTACCAACAGCTGTCAGACTGTATAACCTAAGCAGGGCTGCTAGCAGAGATAGCAAAAAAATGTGACAACCTAGTAGTATTGAATGCAAAAGACACAATAGACTTATACAATGGTCCCCTCCAGTATACAACTAGGAAAATACCGGTCCCTATGGAGGGTGACAATATGTATGGGTACATAATCATACCATGTAGGATAACTAAGCAGACGGTTATGCTGTTTATTCCATCTAGCTACAATGCTCCGCACTGTGTGTTTATATATTTATTTGTACATATGTATACTCGCTGCTCTTGTTTTTTCTTGTCTTCTGATTGTTGCTCTGAGTGTTGCTATCCCTGTGCTGTTGCAATCCTGGAATTTCCCCATCATGGGACTAAAGAGTATAATGATCAGAGATGCTACTGACTTAGATAAATACAGATGAACACACACGATAAGAATAGTTCTTTTGATACACCATGCCAAAGTACTTTAATAAAAATAACCAAAACAAACAAAAACTTATGACCGACTCAAGTAGACATCAATTATCCCCAGTTGGAGGAAGTCATTTGACACAGAATGAGGGAACTCAAACTCTGAAAACATACCATTATGCTGAACATAAACCACAAGAGATGGAGAATGATATTGATCCTGATAACCACTTTTTCAATAATATTCATAACCACTGTGAATATTACACCCAAAAACAATTCAAAAGTCAAATGCAATTAGATGGTAAACTGTCAATAATACACTTCAATAGCAGAAGTCTAAACAAAAACTTTCCACAGATTCAGGACTATTTAAAACAGCTAGACAGAAAATTCACAGCCATTGCAGTCTCTGAAACCTGGCTTAATGAAGATCAGGCTCCCCTGATGGCAATAGAAGGATATCAGATATTTTATATTAACAGAACTCAAAAAAAAGGGTGGTGGTGTTGCACTGTATATTGATGACCTGTACAGGTGTAAGCTTGTAAATGAAATGTCCTTAGCACTACCAGGGATTTTGGAATGTGTTACTGTTGAGATTGACCTAGACAAAACAAAAAATCTAATCATAAGCTGCATATATAGAACGCCGGGAACTTGCATTGAGACATTCAGAGATAAATTAGTCGAGCTGTACAATAATATTACTAGTAAGAAAATGGTAGCAATTTGTGGAGATTTCAATATTGACTTACTGAATCCTCATCAACAAAATGTAGTTACAGAGTTCATGAACTCTATGTACAGCATGAGTCTATATCCCACAATAACACATCCCAGTAGAATCACAGTTCACTCTGCTACACTTATTGACAACCTGTTTGTCAATGTTTTCGATAAGAAAATAGAAAGTGGATTATTGATAAATGATATAAGTGACCACTTGCCAACCTTTACACTTATCCATGGCCACACGGGGCCCAACGCAGAAAAAACTTCAAAATCGTTCAGACACAAATCACCAAATGCAATCAGTTCTCTTAAAGAGGACTTGCTGAAGCAAGACTGGACAGAAGACTATGTATCAGATGTAAATGAAGCCTATGACACATTTATAAATATTGTAACCACTCTTTATGAAAAAAACTGCCCATTAGTAATAAAAAAGCTTAAACACAAATTTGCTAACAAGCCATGGTTAACCAAAGGACTACAAAAGGCGTGTATTTCTGCTGCACATTCACCAGCCATAATGCTCTGCACTGTGTGTCTATATATATACATTTATAGTAATATGGACATATGTTTACTAGATGGTGTTGCTATCCCTGTGCTGTTGCAATCCTGGAATTTCCCCATTGTGGGACTAATAAAGGCTTATCTTAAAAAGAAAAATTTATTATATAAAGCTTTCCTAAAGAAAAGAACAAAAGAAGCAGAGCAGCGGTATAAAACATACAAAAATAAGTTAACATATATAATAAGATGTAGTAAAAGAGACTATTACAGTAAAGAACTGGAGAAAAACAGAGACAATATTAAAAATACATGGACAATACTCAACAGTATCCTTGGAAATAAAAGCAGAAATACAAGCTACCCAACTAACATTCCAAAAAATAATAAAATGACTCAGAGTGTGAATATTGCTTCACCTGCAGATGAATTTAATAATTTTTTTGTTAACATTGGACCTAAACTGGCCCGAGAAATACCCACTACGGTGCCAACAGGTGATACAATATGCAATAACACTGCTGTAAAAGACTCCATTTTCATAAAGAACACAGACGAAAGAGAGGTCATTGAAACTGTTAAATCGTTCAAAAGTAAAACATCTACTGACTGTGATGGTATTGACATGCTACTAGTCAAAACTGTTATCGAATGCATAGTAAAACCACTGACGTATATCTGCAACCTGTCTCTCCAATCAGGTATATTTCCGCAATGCAATGAAAATAGCTAAAGTAATTCCGATATACAAGACGGGCGACAGAGGGGAACTCTCAAACTATTAGACCAATTTCACTATTACCGCAATTTTCCAAGATACTTGAAAAAATATTCTATGAAGAATTGACAACTTTCATACTGAAGATATTGATTTATTAATGTGAGTAGCAATATGGGTTCAGACACAAGAGGACAACTGCATATGCCCTAATGGAATTTACAGAAAAATATCAACAGCCATTGAAAATAAAGAGTATTCATTGAGGTATTCCTAGATCTAAAAAAGCATTTGATACAGTAGATCATAATTTTATTATTAAAGAAACTACAAAAATTCTGGTATGAGAGGGGGTAGCACTGTCCTGGTTCAAGTAGTTTCTTAAAAGAATAGTGATCAGTATGTATGTGTTAGCACAAAAACTCAGAGTTGCTGAAGGTCAACTGTGAGTCCCCACAGGGTTCAGTTTTGGGACCATTATTATTCAATATGTATATAAACGATATATGTAAAGTTTCAGAAAAAATGGACTTAATATTGTTTGCCGATGACACTAATCTGCTATGCAGTGGAAACAATTTGGAAACAACTTATGGATACACTCGGGAAGGAATTAGAAAAGCTTAAACTGTGGTTTGATTCAAACAAATTAACGCTCAATTTAAGTAAGACAAAATTTATAGTCTTTAACAACCATCACAACAATCCAGTACCCAAACTCAGTGTAAATGGTGTAGAGATTGAAAGGGTATCTGAAACAAATTCCTTGAGTAATAATGATAACAAACTGTGTTGGAAGTCACATATTAATTATATTAAAGGTAAAGTTTCCAAATCAATTGCAATATTACACAGAGTGGAAATATTTGCCTGAATCAACCCACACTATACAACTTGTATCATTCATTAATACTCCCATACATGACATATTGTAATGAAGTATGGGGAAATACATACAAAACAAACATATATCCACTCTTTATGCCTTCAAAAGAGAGCTATTAGAATAATAAACAAAGCAGCTTATAGGGAACCAACAAACCCACTTTTTTCTTAAACAAAAAACTCTCAAGTTGAAAGATCTGGTTGACTTTAAAACCGCAATAATAATGTTCAAAGTTAAGAATTTATCACTGCCCGCAAATATCCAAAAGTTGTTCCAAACAAGGGAGAAACAATATCACTTCAGAGGACCATGTATATTTCAAAAAGCCTACAGTGAGAACAACTACCAAGCAGCACTGTATTTCAGTGCAAGGAGTCAGATTATGGAACGATTATGGACCTGAATTAAAATCATGTACAACGCTTGGACAATTTAAACAAAAACTAAAGGAAGAAATACTCCAAACATATTTACAAGACGACATGTAAACTCACATAAGGATTGACATTCCAGCCTGTGTTGTGTTGTAGCTTATTTTTTTTTTTGTTTGTTTTTTTCTCTCTGTGACATTCTGTCTTAGATTTGTCTTGAATAGTAACCGCTTCAACTTAGCTTAGCTTAGTTTTCCTTTTTTTTTCTCTCAGTCACACTTTGTCTTAGCTTTGTTCTAAATTGTAATCACTCTTGTCTTGTTTACTCTTTTTTCTTTTGAATTCTTGGATGGAATATGGGTGGGCAATATAAGCTGCGGCTTCAGCCATCACCCATTTCGGATAACTCACGTGGAATTGTATAGTAGAAGGGTCTTTGTCTAATTTGACCTTGTTGTTATATTATACAGTTTCTTTTAACCTGTACTGTATTATCCGAAATAAATTCATTCATTCATTCATTCATTCATTCAATAAGGCTTATCTTATCTTATCTTAAAGTTCATGGATTTAGTTAAATTTAAGACAGCACAAGTCATGTACAGGGCAATTAATAATCAGCTCCCAACTAATATACAAAAAAATATTCAATAAAAAGAGACAATGATTATATCTTGAGAGGAGGACTTAAACTTTACAAAACCTAAGGTAGAAACAACGAAGAAAGTCTGTGCATAATCTGTCTGTGGGGTGGATTTGGTGGAACAGTCTGGAGCTGGAACTGAAACTATGTACAGACAGAAATCAATTCAAAATAGGTATTGTGGAAATGTGGAAATGACGAGGCAAGGGTTTTGTCTCAAGGCATGTTTTATTACACATTCGCCATCATAGATCAAAGTTGAAAAAAGAGGACTCTCAGACAAATTCGTTCCTTATATACCCAGGATTTCACAGCTCACAATTCACATGCATAACATCACAAATCACAATGCATTTCCTCTTTAATCCTTCAGAGCCCTCCCCCTCCTCTCCGTCCTTGGCCAACAAAGGGTCCCCTACACAGTCTATAGACACACAAAGGATCCTCCCAAGGGGCCGTCTCCTGCATAACAAGGACTACACTTTCAACACCCTCCTGTTATCTCCAAGGAGACTCAGTATCTTTGTTCTATTCTGAGATGCGAGGCATAAAGTAATACACATGTGTGGCCACATGACCCCTCCAAACATCGCTAAGATGGAACATCAGAATAACAGTCTGCATTGTCATGATAAAATCATTACACATCAGCCCACGTGCTGCTTGGCCTCAGTCTTCTCCCGTATGTGCTGTAAGCAGGATTCACCACCTCTGCAGTGCCGTCATGCTGGGGAGCTGCTGTCTGGGGGTGAAAACTGTTTTGTCAGTCCCTGTGGGTGTTCTGGGGAATTTTCCCCCGAGGCGGTCCTACGCGCCGAGGGGCCCTGGCCAACAGCACCTGCTCGTCCGCCACCACAAAAGCGGGTTTGAGTCTGTTTATGCCAATCTTTTCCCTCCTGCCCCCCAAATCTAGCAAAAAATACTTGTCCCCTGTTTCCAGCACTCTGAATGGTCCATCATAAGGTGGTCGCAGCGGGGGGCGATGAGCATCGTGTCTGACAAAAACAAACTCCAGTGTTTTTCAAGAGTTTTAGGCACAAAAACGCATGGAAAACTGTGGTGAACGGGGCCGGGCAGCGTGCCCGATTCCGTGCCACGCTGCAACAGCTGAGACGGGGGGCTATCTGGCGCAGGATTAGCTGGGAGAAACTCCCCGGCGCAACCGAAGTGGCTGTGCAAAAACTAGCTCAGCCGGGAGGCTTCTAAATCCTCTTTAGGTGCGGAATGCAACCCCAATAAAAACCCACGGTAGCCTGTCTACCCTAATTTGCATCCGTCAGTGACGCTCTGAGAGCCGCTTTCAGTGACCTATGAAAACGTTCGCATAACCCATTAGCCTGCGGATAGTACGCGGAGTTGTGCGGTGGTGATCGTACACCCAGGCTGCGGGCCATTGCTGACCAAAGTTCGGAAACAAATTCGCGGACCTCTGTCCGGACGTAATGTCCGACGGGACTTCCAAAATGCGCCACCCATGCTGGTTAAAAAAGCGCGCGCCACCTCCTCGGCTGTGGTTGACGCCAGTGGAACCACTTCAGCCAGCGCGTGGTGCGCGATCCACCATTGTCAGAAGATGTGTGCACCCCTGTGACGGCGGAAGGGGGCCCACGAGGTCCACGTGAACATGATCGAACCTCTTAGTCCGGGATGTGAAACCGCTCCAATGAGCCCTGGTGTGTCTGTGTACCTTGGCACTTTGACATGCCATGCAAGCTGCAGCCCATCTCTTTGACTTGTTTATGAAGGTTCGGGCCACAAAATTTCTCTCCCTACCATTTTGAGACTGACGCGCGCACTCCCCGGGGTGCGCCAGAGAATGGATCAAGTCAAAAACGCGGTGGCGCCACGCGGCCGGTACCAAGGGACGCGGTCGCCCCGTGGAGACGGCGCAGATTAGGGGGGGGCATGCCGTCTTGCAAGCACCCTGGTCTCCAGCCTTAACCCTGTTGGTCCAGATCTGGAGCGCGCACACATCCGCGTCACCGACCTGCTCCGCGGCCATGGCTGCATAATCTATCCCTACATGGACTTGGGCCGCCACGGCGTGCGAGAGACAGTCTGCCACTACATTCAGTTTAGCTACCCGCCACAAATGCTGAATATCGGTAGTAGAACTCTGAGATGGCGGCCAGCTGTCTCTGCTGCCAGGCTCTGACCACGGTTCCCGAAACTTTGGCCATCGCGAATGTTAGCGGCTTGTGGTCCACGAACCGCGGTGAAACCGCGTCCTTCCAGCCAGAACTGGAAGTGGCGAATGGCCAAGTGGAGGCTTAACAACTCCCTGTCGAACGCGCTGTATTTACGGTCACTTATCGCACAAAGTCTTGCTGAAAAAGGCGAGCGGCTGCCAAGCCCCCGGCTACATGCTGCTCCAACGACCGCCCCTATGGCCACATCTGACGCGTCGGTAGTGAGCGCTTGCGGGCCGTTGGGTCTGGGTGCGCCAACAACGCAGCGTTTGCCCAGGGCTGTTTTGACCTCTGAGATGCTCGCTCTCACTCCGGAGACCATTCGATCTTATTCGCGGTGTTTTTGTTTTTTGAGCGCGGCGTACAATGGTTTGCATGAGACTGCGCTGCTCGGGGGAGGAAACGGTTATAAAAAATTACCATTCCCAAAAACTCCTGTAATGCCCTGACTGTTTGTGGCCGGGAAAATCTGCCACCGTTGTGCACCTTGTCAGGAAGTGGAACCTGCTCCTTCGGGAGAACGCGATGCCCCATAAAATCAATTCTGCGTCTCCCCGAACTGACACTTTTGCTGCGGTGATTATTAAACCGTGCTCTACCAACCTCCGAAAAACTGCCGCGAGGTGGTTTTCGTGTTCGTCTTCAGACGCGCTGGCTACCAAAATATCGTCCAAGTAGTCGAACACGAAAGGGAGGTCGCGCGCAGCACCAGTGTCCATCATGCGTTGGAACGTCTGTGCAGCCCCTTTAAGCCCGAATGGCATGCGTAAAAACTCGAATAGGCCAAATGGAGTTATCACCGCTGTTTTGGGTATGTCTTCAGCGCGCACTGGGACTTGATGGTAACCGCGGGACCAAGTCTATTTTAGAAAAAATGCGCGCCCCTGCCAAATAAACGGAAAAATCTTGGATATGTGGGATTGGGTAGCGGTCATGCGCTGTGGCGTTGCTCAACCTGCGGAAATCCCCGCAAGGTCGCCACGAGCCGTCAGATTTAGGGACCATGTGTAGCGGGGGGAAGCCCAAGGGCTTTTCGAATGCCTGATGATGCCCAACCTCTCCAGGTTGGCAAACTCCTCGCTCGGCTATGGCCAGTTTAGCTACGTCCAAACGCCAAGCTTTTGCAAAAACGGGCGGTCCGGTGGTGGTGATAAAATGCTCCACCCCGTGTTTAGCGACGGTCGCCGAAAATGTGGGGACCATGAGTGCTGGGAACTGAGTGAGCAGTGTGTGGAACTTACCGCTTGCCAGCTGTGACGTTGGCTTGTGCTGATGGCGGGGCCACTCGCGCTGTACAGGGAATAGAATCAAAAGAAAATGCATTAACCAGGCGCCCTGTTAGCGAGATCAACCAACAAACCATGTGAGCACAAAAAAATCAGCCCCCAACATATTGAAATTCACTGCTGCTACAACAAAAGTCCACTCAAATGTACGGCCGTGTAGAGACAGAAGCAGGGTCTTCTCACCAAAGGTCTTAATCTCTGAGCCGTTCGCTGCTGTCACCCCGGGACCTCTGGAACCTGCTAGCCTGTCCGCATAGGAAGGTGTGATGAAACTCAACTGGGAGCCTGTGTCCACGAGGAACTGTCTCCCCGAGTGTGCGTCCAACAAGTAAAGCCAGCTTGTCTCCTCCCCGAGGGCCGCGGCTGCTACCGACCCCCCGGTCTTGGCCGTTTCCTGAACGCCTGAACTGGCACGGTGGTACGCATTTGCGTGCCCTCTCTGCGAAGCGGCGATGGCAGAAACAAAGGACGTCTGATCCGCGTTCCCCGGCACCTGCCGCCGCCGTCGTCTGTGAGTATGGTACCGCTGCCTCTGGCCCCCTGTCATCTCCGGTCGCCGCGCCGAGTTCTGCTGCAGCGGCCGTGGCCGCGCGCTCGCTTAGATGGCGTTGACAATTCGCTGCGCCTCTTGGCCCTGCGCGCGATAGTCCCATTGGGCCAACAGTGGTTGAACTGGCCAGGGTCGCCCTCGCCACTGACGGTAGAGTCCTGAGGAAGAGGTGGGTGAAAATGAAGTGATCGTCGTCAGAGCCTATTCAGCCTCAACAACTTCTCCATAAGTTCGCGGGCATGTCATTTTCCCACTCAGTCAGCGCTAGGAGCCTCTCTGCTCGCTCCTCCACCGAGGGGGTGAAGTGCTGGATGAGTGCAGCCTTCAACGTCTCGTATTTGCCGCTGTCCGCGGCTGGTCGATCAGGCTCTCCACATGCTGGGCCGTGTTGTTGTCCAGTATTGCGACTACGTGGTAGAATTTTGTGGCGTCTACCGATATCCCCCGGAGGTTGAACTGCGCCTCAATTGCATTGAACCAGGAGCGCGGATTGTTCTGCCAGAAGTCCGGTAGCTGGACTGTAGCGGCATTTTGCTTGGCTGGGGGCTACAGACGAGGCTGGCCCGGGGGAAACCTCCTCCTCCTGCATGGTACGTCTTGGGTCACCAGTGTGGAAATGTGTAAATGACGAGGCAAGGTTTTGTCTCAAGGCACGTTTTATTACACATTCGCCATCATAGAGCAAGTTGAAAAAAGAGGAACTCTCAGACAAATTCGTTCCTTATATACCCAGGATTTCACAGCTCACAATTCACATGCATTAACATCACAAATCACAATGCATTTCCTCTTTAATCCTTCAGCCTCCCCCTCTCCGTCCTTGGCCAACAAAGGGTCCCCTACACAGTCTCTAGACACACAAAGGATCCTCCCAAGGCCGTCTCCTGCATAACAAGGACTACACTTTCACACCCTCCTGTTATCTCCAAGGAGACTCAGTTCTTTGTTCTATTCTGAGATGTGAGGCATAAAGTAATACACATGTGTGGCCACAGTATAAACATTATTTGCTGAAAGAATATATGTTAGAGAGGTAGTATTAATATGTACAATTCACTATGCTCACTCTGGGACACTATGGAATGGTAGGTGGAACAGTACTGTGTATATCTGTGTTGTTTGGGGCTGGGTTTTGATGTATGGACTGTACAGTATGTATGTTTGGGATGGATGGGTATCAATGTTGATATGTACAAAATATAGTTAATTGTCTACTTGGGGTCTTAAATGAGGTAATTTGTATATATTTCACATGGGTTGTATTTAGGGAAAAGAGGAGTTGGAGTAAATAAGTGTTCACCTTCTTCCTTCTCCCTTTCAAGCACTGTATACTGTCACTTTTATTGCACTTGTCATTTGTTTGTTTTTTTTACTTTTTTGTTCGAAATAAAGTATCTATCTATCTATCTATCTATCTATCTATCTATCTATCTATCTATCAAGGGTGTGTGCGGCGGATGATAAAATAAGGCAGCGATGCTGTGGTTTTAAGGAAGTTTATTATATCATACCGCCGTCACGAGCTCCTCTCCCGGCACCGTGCGTGCGCGCCGGGAGCGAGCCCACGGCTCTCAGAGAAGAGGGACACAATGTCTGTGTCCTGCAGCAGCAGTTGTAGAAGTGAGAATGGAGATGTTGAACATGAAATTCAGACAGCTTATATACTCAGCTACAACAATACATCAAAGCATTCACATGGGTCGATATGAGCATTTGCATATGAGAGGCACAGACAGGATGCATGAACACAATGCATGGATGGCACATTAACCTCACAGCAGTGAAATGCATAAATGGCAGATTAGATCACAGCATGCAGTGGAAAAAACCCAGAAGTAGCGAGCTGTCTGTCCCTGTGTGTTGTGGGTTTTTTCCCAAACCGCCACAGCTCCCCCCCAGAGGGCTCGGCAGGTGGCCGAGACCTTGATAGTGCAGCTTGGGCAGCGAGCAGGGAAAAGCTCTGTGCAGGAGGGGGTGGAGGGGGGTGGGGGTAGTAAAAGCCGGCCGGAGACGATGAAAACGTCCGGGCCGTGCAAAAATTGCTTGTGGGTCCGCGATGTCGAAGGGTTGTCCCGTTGAACGTGCAGAGGTCCACAAGAAGAAAAATTAGTCACTGGCTCCTCCCGCGATTAAGTCCTGCAAGGATTAATAGCGGCCATGAAGAAAAGACGAGGCTGCGTGGCGGCTGTGATGAGAGCAGAGGGACTGGCGTGTTGACTTTAGGTTCAGGCGTAACCCTAAAGCCTCGGGAACCGCAGACAGCTGAATTTCCCTTGTGTGCCGTGGCTAAGACCATAAAATCCAGTGAGCAAGCTGCGTGCCTCAGGTGAACGAGCAAGCCTGAAGGGCGAGTGCGCAGCAGAAGGAAGGCGGTCAGAAAAGCCGTATTTGTCCCGTGCGTGGTGCGCCGTCCTCGTAACTCCCCGGTGCGTGCGCCGGGGTTCCATGATGGGTGGGCCAGCTGGAGAGGAGAACCAGGGTCAGGGAGCTTGATCATCCCTGTTCAGTGTGTTGGAGCGGTGAAGGGAAGTAGATGCTCTGTCACTCGCTCGGTCATGGTGCGTTCAGGTCCACGTGTGCTCCGTCGGCCATGGGGATCGCCGTTGTGGAGAGGGGACGAGGTGCATGCGCTCTCGTGTGGAGGAGCTGTGAGCGCGGGCCGGTCCAGCGTGGATGTGCCGATCTAGGCGTGCAGATCTCACCATGAAACATTGCTCAGCTTTCCCGGTCGTGGGTGTTCTCCGGGGAGTTTCGCCGGGAAACTCCGCATTGAGGTCTCCCTGAAGCAGAAGGGAGGGCAGATCAGTCAGGCTGCCGCGTTCGCTTGTCGTCGGAGAATCACCGCCGGGTGTTGCGTTCGCTGGCAGCGTGTTCGTTTCAGCGTCGGGTCACCAGTGCGGCGGATGATAAAATAAGGCAGCGATGCTGTGGTTTTAAGGAAGTTTATTATATCATACCGCCGTCACGAGCTCCTCTCCCGGCGCCGTGTGTGCGCGCCGGGAGCGAGCCCACGGCTCTCAGAGAAGAGGGACACAATGTCTGTGTCCTGCAGCAGCAGTTGTAGAAGTGAGAATGGAGATGTTGAACATGAAATTCAGACAGCTTATATACTCAGCTACAACAATACATCAAAGCATTCACATGGGTCGATAAGAGCATTTGCATATGAGAGGCACAGACAGGATGCATGAACACAATGCATGGATGGCACATTAACCTCACAGCAGTGAAATACATAAATGGCAGATTAGATCACAGCATGCAGCGGAAAAAACCCAGGAGTAGCGAGCTGTCTGTCCCTGTGTGTTGTGGGGGTTTTCCCAAACCGCCACAGTGTGCATATTTATGCAAACAGGTTATTGTAAGTTTTTTATTTTTCCCCTTAAAAGATTTCAGTTTTTTCCAATTGGGTTATACAGGTTATAGGTCACATTAATAGTGGAAAAAGTTTTGATATGATTTATCTTGCTCTCATTTTTTAGAATCACAAAAACCTGATATTTGAACAGGGGTGTGTAAACTTTTTATATCCATTGTGAAAAAGTATTTGCCCCCTTCCTGATTTCTTATATTTTTGCTTATTTGTCACGCTTCAGTGTTTCAGATCATCAAACAGATTTTAATATCAGACAAAGATAACCTGAATAAATACAAAATGCAGTTTTCAAATGATGATTTCATTTATTAATGGAAAAAAAAACTATCCAAACCTACCACCTTCCACTTTTTGCCAAGTGAAGGAAATTGGAGCAAAAGTTCTATTTCTATCCAATAGTTTTTATTGCAGGCATGTTTTGACAAGACTATAGAACTTAGTTCACCTCAGTAATCCAGCTGACAAATAAATGAGAAACTGAAAAATAAATCCAAATGGGAACATCAATTCAGTTCAGTGGCACAAAAATTCTATAGAAACAAAATAGCTATCCATTAGACAACTTTAACCTAGTATGTAATAGTCAAAAAGTGCCTTTATTGTCATTCCATTGCTAATAAACAATACAACAAAATTGAGATACTGCTCCCTAAAACAAACTATCACACCCACAGTTCACTCATGCATTTAACATTCTCATAATTACAACAATAAATAATGCTTAAAACAATGATACCTAAAAGTTGAACACAATATGTACATAGCAATAATAAAAACATACTGAGCGATAAAAAAATAAGACCAGCTTATACACACAGGGTTATTGCCACAAAATAACCTAAAATAATGTCAGCAGTCTGTACGTGTTACATAAATCCGTTCAAAATATGTACTGCTGCTGGGAAAAAAAAACTCTGATTAAACCTGGTAGTCCGGGTTTTATGGGATCTGTACTGCTTTCCCGAGGGGAGCAAGTGAAAGAAATCATGGCCTGGATGAGTGCTGTCTTTAATGATGGCAGTAGCTCTGTTGAGGTACTGAGACCTGGAAATCTCTTCCAGAGAAGGGAGAGAACAGCCAGTGATTTTTTGCGCAGTCTCGATCACTCCCTGGAAGGCTTTGCGGTCTGCGGCTGAACAGCCCTCATACCAAACCGTGATGCCATATGACAAAATGCTCTCAATAGCAGAGCGATAAAATAAAACCAGCAACTGTGCATTCAGGCCATTCTTCTTGAGGAGCCTCAGAAAGTGTAGACATTGTTGAGCCTTTTTTATTGTAGCTATGGTGTTAACTGCCCAGGTAAAGTTGTGAGAAATATAAACACCCAGAAACTTACAAGCCTCCACCCTCTCCACACACTCCTTGCCTACATATAGAGGAGGTGGCTCACTGCTATGCTTCCTAAAATCAATAATGAGTTCTTTTGTTTTTTTTGTATTCAATAGCAGATTATAATCTGAGCACCATCTCACCAGTTTCTGGACCTCATCTCTGTATGCGGACTCATCTCCTCCTGATATGAGCCCCACTACTGTTGTGTCATCTGCAAACTTCACTATAATGTTTGTGGGATGAACAGGTATGCAGTCATATGTGTACAATGAATACAAAGTGGGGTCCAACACACAGCCCTGCGGCGAGCCTGTGTTAAGCATGACTGTAGAGGAGGAATGGGGTCCGAGTCTAACAGTCTGTGTTCGGTTTGTTAGGAAGTCCTTAATCTAGCTGCAAATGTGAGTAGGCAGACCAAGCTGAAGCAATTTGGTGATGAGAATGTTGGGAATAATTGTATTAAATGCCGAGCTATAGTCCACAAACAACATTCTTACATAGCTCCCCTTGTCTTCTAAATGGCTGAATGCCGAGTGGAGAGCTATAGCAATAGCATCTTCAGTGGATCTGCTCTGCCTGTAGGCAAACTGGTACCAATCAAAGTCTGGGGGGAGACTAGGCAAAAGATGTTTCAATACCGTTTTCCCAAAGCACTTCATAACAATGGGTGTTAATGCTACTGGCCGATAATCATTCAGACTGCTGATATGATGTTTTTTAGGCACAGGAATAATTACTGCAGATTTTAAACACTGTGGAACAACGGCTGCCTTGAGAGACAAATTAAAAATGTCAGTCAAAACAGAGCATAGCTGATCTGCACATGCTCTGAGCACCTTTCCTGGCACTCCATCGGGACCAGTAGCCTTTCCCGGGTGAACTGCTGATGGTGTGTCTATCTCACCCCAAGATCCTGCAGGGTGAGCACATCAGAGCAGGCATTCAATAACATCAGTGGGTCTGGGCAAGGTGTATTTGCCTCAAACCGTGCGAAAAACTCGTCTCAAATCATTATCAGAAAAATGGTCCTCAACTTTCCTCTTATAGGCCTCTTTAGCCTCCTTAATGCCTTTCTTCAGATTAGCCCGGGCAGTACTACACAGATCTGTATTCCCTGACCTGAAGGCTGTATCACGAGCTCTGAGGAGTGCCTGGACTTCTTTTGTCATCCAAGGCTTCTGGTTAGGAAAAACCCTAATGCGTTTTTCCACAGTCACCTGGTTGATACAGTAGATGATGTAGCATAATACAGTCTGTGTGTACATTTCCAGATCCTGATTCTTGAATAAATCCCATAAAGTGTTTGAAAAACAGTCCTACAGCTGAGAAAGAGCTCCCTCAGGCCATGTTGTGATGTTCTTTATAGTAGGTCTAGCAGTTCTCCTGAGGGGGGTGTATGCTGGGATGAGGAGCAATGATAGATGGTCTGACAGGCCAAGATGTGGACACAGCACAGCTCTGTAGGCATGCTTCAGGTTCGAATACACTGGATCAAGACAATTCTTTCCCCTAGTGGCACATTTCACATACTGTGTGAAATTAGGCAGCACAGTTTTCAAGCATGCTTGATTAAAATCACCAGCTATGATGTGAACACCCTCTGGATAGGCCTGCTGCTGTTTATTTATTACACTGTACAAAAGACTAAGGGCCGCTTTAGTATTTGCATCAGGAGAAATATAAACCGCTGTTATAATAACCACTGTCAGCTCTCTCGGAAGATACAAAGGCCGACATAAAACTGACATTGTCTCTAGATCAGGAGAACAGTAAGTGTTAATAATACAACTGTGGTTAATCCAAGAGTTGTGAAGAAAAATACAGAGACCTCCCCCTCTCTGTTTCCCGGATTTCTCTGTTCGGTCCATACGGTGAAGTGTGCACCCTGGTAGCTGGACTGCAGCATTGGTGATAAGCGGATGAAGCCAGCTTTCCGTTAACAACAGCACACAGCAGTCTCTTACAGTTTTACTAGTTGCTAGCTGTAGCTCTAAATCATCCATCTTGTGGATGATGCTTCTGGCGTTGGAAAGTAAAATGCTGGGCAGCGGAGGTCTATGCGGCTGTCTCTTTAGCTTTGCTAGCAGGCCCGCCCAGCATCCCCGCTTTTGCTTTCTTTCCCTCCTCCGTCTGTGTCGCTTCCCAGGACAGACAACAATCCATAGTGATCCTGCTGGTCTACAGATAGCCTCCGGTATGCTTTGTGTGTTCTCAAAAACTGCTGTAACAGCAGACTTTTGTTGAAGTCCAATGTTTATCAGCTCAGTACGACTGTACACAAATCCAGCTTCACACGGTCCAATATCCAAAAACAGCATACATACAAACAAAAGTAGGGAACAAAGAGACACTGTGCAGACGCGCGCCGCCATCTTTCCGCCACCAGCGGTATAGTAACATAGCATATAATAGTAATATATAGTATTATATTAATAGTAATATAGTATATAATAGTAATATATACAGTGTCATGTCAGTAATGATATCTCATTGGGTAATTTCCCCATATAGGTTTTTTTGTCCTGTTCCAATATATGCATGTCTGTGTCACAAATTTACCACTAAAAAGTTAAAAATGTCCAAGTGTGGGGGACACAAGAGGACATGGCACTCCATCCAGGAGAGGGGGTTGGTGGGGGAGAAGGTAGTCAGAAATGGTAATGGGAAAAAGGCGAGAAGAGCCAGCTAAGGGCGCCCGAGCGCTAGAGGGTGTAAAGCCAAAGAAAGATGTGCCTTCCACCCCCGCTGTGCCAGGTTCACAATTGAGGACACAGAGGTGCGAATGTATGGTATCAAGACCTGCTCTGTGATGGTATGTTGATGTGTATGTGGATGTGTGTGCATGTTTCACAGCTTGTATGTTAATGTGTTTACCCTGGGTGCTGGAGGCGGGAATAAAGTGTATAAGAGAGATCACTCTGGTGCTCAGATTCAGTCTGTTATGTTTGATGGAGGAGAATAAAATCAGTGTCATCAGCTCGTGGTCTCATCTGATTCCTTCCTCCACATTGGTGACCTAGAGACGTGAAATGAATGAATGAATGAATGTGTGGAGGTTGTGTTCAATGATGAAGCTGAGTTTATTTCTCAGGTTCAGCTTTATTGCAGAACACAATCTCCATCATTCTCAAGTAGCCAAAAGAGGCAGAATCATGTCACATCACATTCTTATACATCTCGGGGATTAAGAACTCAAGTCACATGGTGCTTCTGCAAACATACAGTCACCATGCCACGTCTTTGAAGATTCACCATTGTCTCTCATTCTCCGATGTTCCGGGAATCCCCCCGGGGCCTCTTCTCTGAGACAAAGGTCAAAACTCACACCTCCTCGTCATCTCCTGTCGACCTCTGCCAACCCAGACTCTTTGTCCCTCAAGACGTGAAGCCCCAATCCACATAAGCCATACACTTGTGGGAGATATGAACCAAACATATGTGCCACACACTTGTGGGAAATATTAACCAAACATATGTGCCACATGACCCCCCCCCCCCCCAAACGTCTGCATGGGACAAACATAACCAGAACTGCATAACATAAAAACATTACCACATAACAAAAATCAATCCCCCAGTCTCTTAGGTCTTAACCTCCTGCCGAATCTGCTGTAAGCCGGCTTTGCTGCCTCTGCAGCGTCTCCTCGCACCTGTGGATTAGATTTGTTAGCACATCTCTGTGGGAGCTCTGGAGAATGCCTTCTCGGTGGCCTGCCACAGTGGGGAGCTCTCGCCAACTGCACTTGTTCATCAGCCAGAACAAAAGCGGGCTTAAGTCTGTTTATGCAAATTAACTCCTTTCTGTCTCCTAAATCTAGTAAGAAATGCTTCTCATTTTTTTCCAGCACTCTGTACGGTTCATCGTAAGGCGGGCGCAAGCCTGGGCGTTGGGCATCATGTCTAACAAAAACAAACTCTGCGTTTTTTAAAGCCTTTGGCACAAAAACGCATGGGAAACTGTGATGAACTGGGCCAGGCAGCGTGTTTGATCCTGTGCTGCTCTGCAACAGCTGAGCAGGGGGGGGGGCAATTTGGTGCAGGATTTTCGGGAAGAAATTCCCCCGGCAAACGGAGAGGTTGTGCAAAAACTAACTCAGCTGGGGAGGCCTGCAAGTCCTCCTTAGGTGCAGAACACAACCCCAATAAAACCCATAGCAGTTTGTCCACCCAATTTGTATCCGTGAGTGATGCTCTGAGGGCTGCTTTCAATGACCTATGAAAGCGTTCACATAAACCGTTGGCCTGGGGGTTATACGCGGTAGTGCGGTGTATCTTCACCCCTAAGCTGCGGGCCATAGATGACCACAGCTTGGAAACAAATTGAGGACCTCTATCGGACGTTATGTCCGACGGAACTCCAAAACACGCAACCCAAGCTGTTAAAAACGCACGCGCAACTTCTTCCGCTGTTGTTGACGCCAGAGGAATCGCTTCTGGCCAACGCGTGGTGCGGTCCCACCATCGTCAAAAGGTGCGTGTGCCCTTGAGACGAGGGCAGGGGGCCCACCAAGTCAACATGCACATGATCAAAGCGCTTAGCCGGAATATGAAAAGGCTCCAAAGGAACTCTCGTGTGCTTGTGTATTTTAGCCCTCTGGCACGTTATGCAGGCCGCTGCCCATTCCTTGACCTGTTTGCGCAACCCGGGCCAAACAAATTTCTCCCCCACCATCTTGATCGATGCGCGCACGCCCGGATGCGCCAGAGAATGGACCGAAAACGCGGCGGCGCCACGCAGCTGGAACCACGGGGCGAGGCCGTCCCGTGGAGACATCGCATATTAGGGGGGGTGCATACCTATTTGCTGCACCCTGTGCTCCAGCCTTAACCCTGTTGGTCCAGACTGGAGCGCGCGCACATCCGCGTCACTAACCTGCTCCGCGGCCATGGCTGCATAATCTAAACCTACGTGGACCGGGGCTGCGCGCGCTTCCACGTCACTGCCCTGGTCCGCGGCCACGGCTACAGTGTCTGCCCCCACGGGGCCTGGCGTTGCCACAGCACGCGAGAGACAGTCTGCCACAACATTATGTTTACCTGCAACATGCTGAATATCGGTGGTGAACTCCGATATCGCGGCTAGCTGCCTTTGCTGTCAGGCTGACCAAGGTTCTGAGATCTTGGCCATCGCAAACGTTAAGGGTTTGTGGTCCACAAACGCGGTGAAACGGCGCCCTTCCAGCCAGAACTGGAAATGGTGGGTGGCCAAGTGTAGGGCCAAAAGCTCCCTGTCGAACGCGCTGTATTTACGCTCGTTATCGCGCAAGGATTTGCTATAAAACGCGAGCGGCTGCCAGGTCCCTGCCACAAACTGTTCAACGACCGCCCCCACCGCTAAATCAGAAGCGTCAGTGGTGAGCGCCAAACGGGCTGTTGGAACTGGGTGCGCTAACAAAACGGCGCTTGCAAGGGCTGATTTGACCTGGGAGAAAATGCGCTCCCACTCCGGAGACCATTCGACCTTACTTGTGGGCTTTTGTTTCTTTAGTGCTGTGTACAGTGGCTGCATGAGCTGCGCTGCGCTCGGAAGAAACCGGTTGTAAAAATTAACCATTCCTAGAAACTCCTGCAGCGCTTTGACCGTTTGAGGTCGGGGGAAAATTCGTTATCGCGCGAACCTTATCGGGCAGGGGAATTGCTCCTTCTGGCGAAACGCGATGCCCAAAAAAATCAATTTGCACCACCCCAAACTGGCACTTCGCTGGGTTAATTATTACCCCGTGCTCTGCCCAGTCTCCGAAAAACCGCTGTGAGGTGGATTTCGTGTTCGTCTTCGGACGTGCTGGCTACCAAAATGTCGTCCAAATAGACGAACACGAAAGGGAGGTCGCGTAAAACTGCATCCATCATGCGTTGGAAAGTTTGCGCGGCACCCTTTAAACCAAACGGCATGTGCAAGAACTCAAAAAGCCCGAAAGGAGTTATTACCGCTGTTTTGGGTATATCCTGCACGCGCACCGGGACTTGATGGTAGCCACGCACCAAATCTATTTTAGAAAAAATGCGCGCCCCCGCCAAATGAACTGAAAAGTCCTGGATGTGCGGAATTGGGTAGCGGTCGTGTGCCGAAACGTTGTTCAACCTGCGGAAATCGCTGCAAGGCCGCCACGAGCCCATCAGCCTTTGGGACCATGTGTAACGGCGAAGCCCAGGGGCTGTTCGAGCGTCTAATTATGCCCAGTTTTTCCAGGTTGGCGAACTCCTCGGCGCTATTGCCAGCTAGCTGAGTCTAAGCGCCGAGCTTTTGCAAAAACGGGCGGCCCAGTGGTGGTGATAAAAATGCTCCACCCCCGTGTTTAGCCACTGTCGCCCGAAAACTTTGGGGACTGTGAGTGCTGGGAACTGAGTGAGCAGAGCATGAAACTTACCACCCGCAGCTGTGACGTTGGCCTGTGCAGTCGGCGGGGCCACCCGAGCTGTGCAGGGAATAGAATGTAAAGACAGTGCATTAACCAGACGTCTATTAGCAAGATCAACCAATAAACCATGTGAGCACAAAAAATCAGCCCCTAACATGTTGAAACTGACTGCCGCTACAATAAAGGTCCACTCAAATGAACGGCCCTGTAAAGACAGAAGCATAGTCCCTCTCACCGAAGGTCATAATTGCTGAGCCATTCGCTGCTGACACAGACACCCAGGGAGCTTTAGACGGCATCAGCCGTTCCGCGTGGCTAGGCATGACGAAGCTCAGCTGGGACCCCGTGTCCACGAGGAATTGTTTCCCCGAGTGTGCATCTGTCAGGTAAAGCAGCTTGTTTTCTTCTCCGAGGGTTCGCAGCTGCTACCGGCCCCCGGTCTTGGCGTTTCCCGTGCGCTTGAAGTGGCACGGGGCGGGAGACATCCGTGTGCCCTCTCCGCAAAACGGCGGTGGTAGAAGCACAGGCCGTCTTCAGCTCCGCGTCACCTGGTGCCTGTCGCCGCCGTTGTCGGTGCGTCTGGCGCTGCCACCACTAGCTCCAAACCGCCTCCGGGCGCCGTTCCTGGCTCAGCTGCCGCGGCCGAAACCTACGCTCCGCTTGTGAGCGTCGACGAGTCGCTGCGCCTCCTGCTCAGCCCATGGTAGTCTCGCTTGGCCAATCGGGGTGAGTCTGCCAGGGTCACTCTCACTGCTGGCGAGTGAGAGTGCTTACTGCTCACTTCACTTCCGCCTCCCAAATAGGAGCAGACGCTCTTTTCTCCAGCTCTGGCTCTTTATCTCTCTCCTCCCCTAACTGACTGGATCCCAGCTTGCTATTGTCTGTCTGCGTGTCTCTACTGCTGATTATCAAACGAAATTATGGATTTAATAAGCTGGGCTTTGAATGCAATTGACACTATTTTTTCAACGAGGAAAAGTGGGCCCGGGGGAGCCGGTTTGCCCCGCAGGAACAGCGGCCGCGGGCTATTTGAAGGACACAAGTAATTGGAAACTCTTGTGCCTGTGTGATCTCTCTATCGAAGATGTTGAAGATTTATACCTCTTCGTAGCAATGGTCATCGGAATTCTACTGATTGGATCTGGGATTGTTCTGGTGTACCGTAAATTGAAGAAGATGGACGGAGCCTATCAAAATGCTGACCCGGCGAGGCTTAACCATCAAATTGACCAATTGGGCAGGACTCTGACAGCGGCTAATGGAGAACTGTCTAGGAAAATGGATTACATCATGATCACGCTGAGAGCCGTCCATGATGATTTCAAACGTCCAGCAATGAAGGATTTAAGTACTGAATCTTTAAGAGAATATAAAGTTTTTTTCTCTGAAGTCAGTACTATTCGACTCATTCGACCTGCCCTCACAGTCACAGTCCTCCAGATTATCTGCAGTTTTTTGTTTCAAAACATGTGAGCAGCATTGACTCTCAAGGACAGGCCAGCTGTCTGGCAAACTATACCATCTGCTGTGCAAGGACACAAGCCTTTGCCAGATGGTAGACATAACATCTCCTGCTGAAGAGACTTTGTTGTTCTTAACTGATATAAACACCCTCACTCAACACCTCACTCACACTGACTCATCTATACTGATGAGAAGATTATTCATTCACTGCTCTCTTGTGTCCTTGTATAGATTCTATTGTCTGCTACTTGTGCATTGAGAGCTTTTTTTTTGTAATCATAATATTGATCATTTATGACCTGTATTCTGACAAACAATGCTTTTTTTCTCTCTTCTATTGTGTTATATCCCCTTTCCTCCCCTCATGCTTCCTGTCCCCGTCTGCTGACAGGGCGCTCACTGAAAATGTCAACTATGTCGTTTTCAGTGTCAAGGTCAAATCCCTCGTATGTTTATCAGTTGTTTACTGTGAATGTACTTGCAATAAATCTTTTCGAGTTTTTTCTGAGTTCTGAGGGTCCGAGGAAAAGGTGGGTGAAAATAAATTCGCCATCCTCGGAGTCTTTCAGCACTCAGCATCTTCACCATCAGGTCCGCAGGTCTGTCGTTCTCCGACTCTGTCAACGCTAGGAGCCCCTCTGCTCGCTGTTGCACCCGAGGGAGTGAAATGGCTGATCAGCGCCTCCTTCAATGCGCTGTACTTGCCAGTGTCCGGTGGGTGATTAACCAGATCTTCCACCCGTCTGGACCGTGGTGGCTGTCTAGCTTCGCCACCACATGGTAGAATCTTGTGTCATCCTTCGAGATTCTCCGGAGGTTGAACTACGCCTCAAACTGCGCTAAACCAGGAGCGCGGGCTATGCTGCCCAGAAATCGGGCAGCCAGAGCGTGGAGACAGCCATCAGGCTGGCCTCTGATGAGCTCCGCTCGGGAGAATTCTCTCTGCTCATTCTTTGTCGTGGGTCACCAGTGTGGAAGTTGTGTTCAATGATGAGGCTGAGTTTATGTTCTCAGGTTCAGCTTTATTGCAGAACACAATCTCCATCATTCTCAAGTAGCCAAAAGAGGCAGAATCATGTCACATCACATTCTTATACATCTCGGGGATTAAGAACTCAAGTCACATGGTGCTTCTGCAAACATACAGTCACCATGCCACGTCTTTGAAGATTCACCATGTCTCTCATTCTCCGATGTTCCGGGAATCCCCCCGGGGCCTCTTCTCTGAGACAAAGGTCAAAACTCACACCTCCTCGTCATCTCCTGTCGACCTCTGCCAACCCAGACTCTTTGTCCCTCAAGACGTGAAGCCCCCAAATCCACATAAGCCATACACTTGTGGTAGATATGAACCAAACATATGTGCCACACACTTGTGGGAAAATATGAACCAAACATATGTGCCATAAATGAATCTTTATTTATTTTGGATAGATTAAAAGTACAGATTAAAGAAACAGAATAATATAACAAAGGGGGAGAAAATCCAACAAGGTCAAATTAGACAATAACTCTTCTGATTATACAGTTCAACATAAGTTATCCAAAATGGGTGATGGCTGAAGCCGCAGCTTGTATTGCCCACCCATATTCCATCCAAGAATTCAATAGAAAAACAAAACAAGAGCAATTACAGTTCAGAACAAAGCTAAGACAAAATGTGACAAAAAACTAAGCTACAACACAACACAGACTGGATATGACAATCCTTATGTGATTTTACATGTCATCTTGTATATATGTTTGGAGTATTTCTTCCTTTAGTTTTTGTTTAAATTGTCCAAGCGTTGTACACCATTTTAATTCAGGTCCAAAATCGTTCCATAATCTGACTCCTTGCACTGAAACACAGTGTTGCTTGGTGGTAGTTCTCACTGAAGGTTTTTGAAATATACATGCTCCTCTGAAATGATATTGTTTCTCCCTTATTTGGAACAACTTTTGGATATTTGCGGGCAGTGATAGATTCTTCACTTTAAACATTATTACTGCAGTTTTAAAGTCAACCAGATCTTTCAACTTGAGAGCTTTTAATTTAAGAAAAGTGGGTTTGTTGGGTTCTCTGTAAGCAGCTTTGTTTATTATTCTAATAGCTCTCTTCTGAAGCATAAAGACTGGACATATGTTTGTTTTATATGTATTTCCCCATACTTCAGTACAATATGTCATGTATGGGAGTATTAATGAATGATACAAGGTATATAGTGTGGGTTGATTCAGCAAATATTTCACTGCTGTGTAGTATTGCAATTGATTTGGATATTTTACCTTTAAATATAATTAATATTGAGCTTCCAACACAGTTTATTATCAAGTTATTACTCCAAGAAATTTAGTTTTCGGATACCATTTCAATCTCTACTACCATTTACACTGAGTTTAGATACTAAGTTGTGGTGATGGTTGGTTAAAAAACTATAAATTTTATCTTACTTAAATTGAGCGTTAATTTGTTTGAATCAAACCATGTTTGAGCCTTTCCTAATTCCTTTCCGAGTGTATCCAAAAGTTGTTCCAAATTGCTTCCTAGCTGCATAATAAATTACTGTTGTCGGCAAACAATATTAAATCCATTTTTTGTGAAACTTTTACCTATCTCATTTATATACATATTGAATAACAATGGCCCCCAAAACTGAACCCTGTGGGACTCCACAAGTAAACCCTTCAGTAACTGTGAGTTTTTGTACCAACACATACATACTGATATCTATTCTTTAAGTAAGTACATAACCCAGGACAGTGCTACCCCCTAATACCACAATTTTGTAGTTTCTTTAACCTCTTGCACTCGGGATACCGCGGGCAGTCACGTCTCTGTGTCCTAGTGCGTCCTAATGCACACTGTGCGTCTCAGTGCGCACTGAAAAAAAAAAAAAAAGCTGCATTTTCCGTTCTTCCACTACAGACACAGCCGCAAACAGAAAGCCAAAGGAGCGCTTTGATTGGTTTAGATTTGATTGACCTCTCATTCGACTATTAAGAGCCTTGAATTGGGTTTCTGAAACCTTGAAGAACCAATGACTGAAACCTAGCAAGAAGGACCCCGCCTACAACAACTGCGAATACAACGAGCCAATTGAAGCAGAGAAAGTTCGACGATTGAAAGCGTGCGTCCCATGCGTAGAATTTGTTTTGGTAAGCCGCTGTGTGTAACGGTAGTGTTCGCCAGTCTTTTTTTATTACTACTGTTCTTATTTGTTTTTGAAAAATCGTTCGCCAAAACCGCAATCATGGAAGCGGAAAACCGCAATAATGGAATCATGGTTTTGACCGGGTGGCGTGACCAGAACCACGAGTCGTAACAAGCGGACCAGCGTCATGTTCGTCTGACAATGAGGAACAGATGTTCGCCAGCAACACTGCTGTTGTGGACAGGTAAGTGTTATAAGCTAAATTATTCTTTATCAATGAAAATAGTAATAAAAATGACTTTTGACCGATCGGTAAATTACAACTGTGCGTCATCGCCACATGATGGACCGCGGCGCACGCTCCTCTGTAGCGGGGTGGGGGGAGTTGTTATCCTCTACACTGCAGATATTTTAGTATAATTTTTATTGCACTGTAGGTTATTTTTTCTTGTAAAAAAAGGCCACACATTTTTTACGTGGCATGCTTCTTTGTTCATTCATTCATTCATGAATGAATAAACAACCCCCCCACACACACACACACACAGCCCTGAGTGTCACCTTTCATTAGAGCCCAAGATGAAGCTTCTATATTGAATCATTCAAAAGTTACAGACAGTTTTTCCAAACCGTGCCATTTGGCACAGTTTGGCACAGTTCAAAAACGCCTGGGAACAACCCTAAGAAAAAAGCTGTGTAATATATTCATTTTTTGTGGTATTATTACAAAATTTTGAACTCAGCTGGATAACACTTGGTTCTTACCATTTCTGTTGCATTTTCCAAGCCCATATCTGACAGCTGTGTGTTATTTTGCAAGCATTTGTATCTAAAAAAAAAAAACACCCAGGCGAAATTATTTTCTTCAAGTTCAGTATGTTTAGATGACTGTTACTCAGTGGCAGGAGCACTTAGAGAGATTATGACTGTTTTGCCAAAAAATTCAAAGTGTTTTCTTTTAAATGAGACCAACCCCCCATGAAGATGCTGCAAAGGGTTGAAGAACCGCTTTTGATTTACTTTGGGTACGTTATTTTTTGGCGTTTTTAGGAAATTGACCGAGTGCAAGGGGTTAATAATAAATTATGATCCACTGTATCAAATGCTTTTTTAAGATCCAGGAATACCCCAACTGAATACTCTTTCCATTAGGGCAAAATGCAGTTGTCCTCTTGTGTCTGAACCCATATTGCTGCTGCACACAATAAATTATTCTTCAGTATGAAGTTGTCAATTCTCTCATAGAATATTTTTTCAAGTATCTTGGAAAATTGCGGAAATAGTGAAATTGGTCTATAGTTTGAGAATTCCCCTCTGTCACCCGTCTTGTATATCGGAATTACTTTAGCTATTTTCATTGCATTGGGAAATACACTTGTTTGGAGAGACAGGTTACAGATATACGTCAGTGTTTCACTAAGCATTCAATAATAGTTTTGACTAAGAACATGTCAATACCATCACAGTCCGTAGATGTCCTTACTTTTAAATGATTTAACAATTTCAATGACCTCTCTCTCGTCTGTGTTCTTTATGAAAATGGAGTCTTTTATAGCCAGTGTTTTTGCTTATGTTTCGCCTGTTGGTGCTGTAATGGGTATTTCTCGAGCCAAATTAGGACAATGTTAACAAAAAAGTATATAAATTCATCTGCAGGTGAAACTGCATTCACGCTCTGAGTTGCTTTTATTATTTTTTGAAAAATTGGTTGGGTAGCTTGTATTTCTGTTTTATATTTCCAAGAATATTAAGTATTGTCCATGTATTTTTAATTTTGTCTCTGTTTTTCTCCAGTTCTTTACTCGTAATAGTCTCTTATACTACATCTTATCATATATGTTAACTTATTTTTGTATGTTTTACTACCCGCTGCTCTGCTTCTTTTGTCCTTTTCTTTAGGAAAGCTTTATATAATAAATTTTTCTTTTTACACGCATTTTGTAATCCTTTGGTTAACCATGGCTTATCGGTAAATTTATATTTAGGCTTTTCTTTACTAATGCGACAATTTTTTTCATAAAGAGTGGTTACAATGTTTATAAATGTGTCATATGCTTCATTTACATCTGACTCCATAAGACTTTTGTTCAGTCCTTTGCTTCAGCAGGTCTTCTTTAAAAGAACTGATTACATTTTGTGATTTGTATCTGAACGATTTTCAATTTTTTTTCTGTATTGGCCCCCGTGTGGCCATGGGTAAGTGCAAAGATTGGCAAATGGTCACTTATATCATTTATCAATATCCACTTTCTATTTTCTTATCAATAATATTTACAAACAGGTTATCAAAAAGTGTAGCAGTGTGAACTGTGATTCTACTGGGATGTGTTATTGTGGGATATAGACTCATGCTGTACATAGAATTCATGAACTCTGTAATTACATTTTGTTGAATGGATTTAGTAGATCAATATTGAACATCTCCACAACTTAGCTATCATTTTCTTACTAGTAATATTATTGTACAGCTCGACTAATTTATCTCTGAATGTCTCAATGCAAGTTCCCGGCGTGTCTATATATACCACTTACAATTAGATTTTTTGTTTTATCTTGGTCAATCTCAACAGTAACACATTCCAAAATCCCTGGTAGTGCAAAGGACATTCCATTTACAAGCTTTACACCTATACAGGCCATCAATATACAGTGCAACACCACCACCCCTTTTTTTTGAGATCTGTTAATATGAAACATCTGATATCCCTCTATTGCCATCAGAGGAGCCTGCTCTTCATCAAGCAAGTTTCAGAGACTGCGATAGCTGTAAATTTTCTGTCCAGCTGTTTTAAATAGTCCTGAATCTGTGGAAAGTTTTTAAGATTTTGCTGTTGAAGTGTATTATTGATAGTTTACCATCTAGTTGCACTTGACTTTTGAATTGCTTTCAGTGTAATATTCACAATGATTATGAATATTATTGGAAAAAGTGGTTATTCAGGATCAATATCATTCTCCATCTCCATCAAATGAAACATGAACCGAGCAACCACCATGGAGAACGCTCCCGCTGGAGGCTCCCACCGCTGTATGTGTCGCAGCAGTCTAAGACTCCCCCAGCATTTGGCTTCACAGCACGGCCCACTTGATTTATTCATGTGGAGAGTCCAGTTCGCCCTCTGCGGAGTCTTAACAGATGACACAAAGTACCATCATGTGGTGGCATTGCTGAACACCAGTGCCATGCAGCAAGCCATTAAGTCCACTCCCAAGACCCGCCAGCAGCCCAAGGAAAATACAACGCTCTCAAGTGAATTCTGCTGCACCGTTATACCCTTTTGGACAGGGAAAGGACAGAAAGGCTTCTCGCACGCTCGGATTTAGGGGACAGATCAGCTGTGGAACTTATGGAGAGCGTGCTCGTGCTAATGAGTAAAGACGACAGATTTTTCCTGTTTACCCACCTCTTCCCTCAGGAACTTACCAGTTACAGCCGCGGGCAATCCTCGCTAAACTCACTGCTGCTGGTGGCCAGGAGCTACCGAGTGCTGGCAGAAGAGGTAGACCGAATCATCCTGGCAACAAGGCTCTCAACGTGCCACGCAGTGACACCGGGATCTCCAAAGGAATCCAGCGAGGTTGAGGAGCCGATGGTGGTGGCAGGGGCAGCCACCCAGAGGACACGGGACCGGGACGCTGTGTTTTTGTCACTGCCATTTTGGCAGGGAAGTAAAATGTTGTGAGAGTTTGGTTCATATTGCCAACACTCGGTCGGACTCATTCCCAGTGAGAGTTGGACTCCGCCAGGGCTGCCCTTTGTCACGATCCTGTTCATAATTTTTATGGACAGTATTTCTAGGCGCAGCCAGGGAATGGAGGGTGTCATGCTTAGTGACCACAGGATCTCATCTCTGTTGTTTGCAGATGATGTTGTCCTGTTGGCTTCATCCAGCAATGACCTACAGCTCTTGCTGAGACGGTTTGCTGTAGAGTGTGAAGCGGCTGGGATGAGAATCAGCACCTCCAAGTCCAAGTCCATGGTCCTCAGCCGGAAAAAGGTGGATTGTCCTCTCTGGGTTGGGGACAGGCTCCTCCCCCAAGTGGAGGAGTTCAAGTATCTTGGGGTCTTATTCACGAGTGAGGGAAAATGGAGCGAGAGATTGACAGACGGATTGGAGCAGCATCTGCAGTGATGCAGACGTTGTACCGGTCTGTTGCGGTGAAGAGGGAGCTTAGCTCTAAGGCAAAGCTGTTGATTTACCAGTCAATCTACATTCCTACTCTCACCTATGGTCACGAGCTTTGGGTAATGACCAAAAGAACGAGATCGCGGATACAAGCGGCTGAAATGAGCTTTCTCCGTAGGATTGCTGGACTCACCCTCAGAGATAGGGTGAAGAGCTCAGTCATCCGGGAGAGGCTCAGAGTAGAACCGCTGCTCCTCCACATTGAAAGGAGTCAGTTGAGGTGGTTTGGGCATCTGATTAGGATGCCTCCTGGACGCCTCCCACTTGAGGTGTTTCAGGCACGTCCCACTGGGAGGAGACCCCGGGGCAGACCCAGGACTCGGTGGAGACACTATAGGCCCTTTTCCACTAGCCTCACTTAGCCCTACACCGCACCACTCAGCCCGCTTTAGGCGCTTTTCCACTAGCCCCAGCACCGGTTAGCAGGTACTTTTTTCGTACCTGATCCAGGGCAGGGTCTAACCGGGCTGAGTAGGGCTGAGTATGGCTGTGATATGACTTTAAGAGACTGGTCGCCGCTGATTGGTCAGGTCGTAACGTCATGAAAGCAACTTTTTCTGCTGAATTTACTCCATGACCGCCATTTGTAATTGTTCAGCCAGTGAACACAGTGCGCCCCTTTAATACGGTATATTATATTAATATACTGTATAATATACTTATATAATAATATACTCCTAATATTATATATTAGGAGGGGAGCAATTTTCTTTCTATATTAGGTGATGATCGCATCCAGCGCGAGTTGGACGGATCTACTTGAAATGCAGGTGTCCGAGCAGATGGCTTCCCAAGGGCACATCCGTACTGCCAAACAGTGTCGGGAGAAGCTGAAAAAGCTGAAAAGCAATTACCAAGCAGTGAAGGACCACAATGCTCGAAGTGCAGCAGATCGGAAGGAGTGGAAGTGGTTCGCTGAGAGACATTGGGCTCGATACGGTCACTGTCACGGCCTTGGAAACCATGGATGGTGAGTGTTATTTTGATATTGCTCATCTTTTCGCCACTTGATCCTTTCTGTGCCAAGCTCACTGTTTTTAAGAAATAGGAAGGTTGTTAGATTGTGGGTAATGGTTGTTACTGAGGCTTGCGTATTGTTTTGCAGCCAACTGCAGATTCACGCTTGCTTTGTGTTAAGTATTAGCGCGAACAAAACGCTGAATTACGCTTATTGTATTCCGGTTAAAAACTTTAGAGTGTTGTGTACATGTTGCACTTTGGTGTTAAGTTTTAAATTGCGCGCATTTTCTTTCTAGAATCGCAGTTCATATCACAGGGGTCCACCTCAGCGGACAGACACAGCGGACACTCCTGGCGATGCGTCTGCGTGTGCATCTGGCTGAGCACCAGTTGGATCGACTCCCATGTCAGCCACATCACCAGCTCCATCTGGATCACGTTCAAGTGCCGGTAAGGCACAATAACCACGATTTTTTTTTTTGGTTCAAACAGGTCCAGCGGAAACCAGGGTCGAAAATCCATCCATCCATCCATCCATCTTCTACCGCTTAATCCTATACAGGTCGCGGGGGGGCTGGAGCCTAACAAGTTATGTACCAAATTGATTAATGCAATTTCCTGTAGCTGCATATTAATTATTTGAAAATGTCTTTTTAAATGTACAAAAAGGTTATTCTTTGGTCTTCACTTATCGGTGTTCCACAACCATTTTTAGGTGTGGTGATTGAAGTGCTGTTGTAACTCCTGTTTTAGACAAACAAAGTGCATGAACTGCCGTTGAAATCAACATGCTTCACTGAAATGCTTCACGTCAGCTGACTGTATTAACCCATTCAGATTTCTGCGGCCACACTACAAGCAACTAGTTTAAACATTACCCATCCATCCATCCATATTCTTAATTTTAATCCTTTTTAGTTTTGCAGGGGGGCTGCAGCCGAAGACAGCACCCTGCGTGTTGCAAAATCTGCTCTACTGAGGGGCAGCAACATGACAGTTCAGCTTATATACAGCAATGAAGCATAATATAATAGTGACATTCCACCACAGACTTTCACCTGTGTAATTCCATAATATATGTAGTGATCCAGCTTTAACGACCATGCCTTTCTGTCTTTCCATCTAGGCAAGACGAAAACAGACAACTCCCATCGCTGACCTTACATTAGCGATGGTCAACATGCATGACGAAGAGATGCAGCTCTTGGAACGGCAACATGACCAGCGGCAAGAATCAGGAGTACATGCAGCATTTGCGACAGGTGGCCACAGATGTGCGGGCAGATGCGCGTGAAGCCCTGGAGCAGGACGCTGCGTTACGAAGGGAAGAGCTCGCAGAGATGTCATCACCCAGTCTGTTTTTTTGTTTGTAAATTTTGCTTCTGGAATAAAATTGTATTGTTTGCATCAAAAGTCTGGTTTATCTGTTATGACACCGTATGAGAAAAGCCAATAATTACATACACATTCCATTCTCTGTTCACTCCACATGCTGCTGTTCATCAGGTCAGGTGTATAGCCTTCTAATGGTAATTTAATTTTTAACAACACAACGAAACGTAATGTCTTGGTAGGTTTTTTTTTTTATTTTAAACAAATTTGCAATGCTGAATCCATTTCTCTTGAACGGGTACATTTTTTAGGTTATAAGCAGTTGTACAGGTGTGCTTGAACTTGTAGACACTGATAAAGGTAAGTACGTGTAAGTTGAATGTTGCATCACCAGTCAAAATTTAATAAATTAAGAAGGAATCTAGCAAAAATTTGGCACTAATAACAGAAGACAAATCGGACAAGGATACACAACTGTGTTTTTGTTGCGTACAACTGTTGTTACCAACAAGTGCAAAATTTTAATCCTTTTCCCAAAATTAAAAATCAATTTGTAAGCTAAAAGTGGGAGACCTTACATGGGAAAACTATGACCATGTATCAGCACATGATTATCAGTTCAATTTGCATTTCCACCTAAGCAACAAGTGGCTTGTCGAGCTGGATATATGTGAAGATGGCCTGTGCGGTGTTTCTGCATGTAATTAACTACCTGTCAAGTGATTCCAGTATCGCCGTATTTTAAACGGGGAACATGCAATTTTAGCAAATACGGGCATATTGCCATTTCTGTACGCCAAAGAGAAAAATATACTGGGAAAAAAAAATTGAGAGTGTGGGGAGGAACACGTCGAGTGTGACCCCCACAGCGTACGGGGCTGTCAGAGCGACTCAGCGTGAGCAATTATCACAACAGAAGTGTGGACTCATCATTAGGTGATGGCTTCGCACCTTTCTAAACCGATAAGTGTTACTGAACAAGAGGACAGGTAGATGGACATGCACAACATTTTATTTACACAAAAACATTTTTGAAATATGTATGCACATAAACTGTGGACACAAATAGACCAAGTATTGCATCCAGCATCTCGTGTTATATTGTAACGTGCAGCTCGACATGGCGACGTCCCACCCGGGAGTTTGCAAATCCTGCCGATCACCCCAACCCCCCCATCCACCCCCCGAGTCCCGCACTCTACCCTGTGTCGCCATAGGGTCAACCCACTTGGCAAGCCCAAGTAGGGTGCTTATATTGAGTTCGCTACAATCTCACCACCCTGCTCCTTGCCTCTCTGTGCCGCTGCCACCACTGGTTCATCTACTGCATCATCCACTGTAGTGTCAAACGTCTCTCCATGACTCTCACACAGATTGTGCAGAGCACAACAAGTCCAGCACCATAGATCTAACCAGTATCATGTCCAGTCATTCCTCTCTCCTTCCTCCTTCCTTCTCTCTGTCATCAGCCATTTTGTTTGTTGTGGAGGATTCGGTCACGTGTTCACGTCACGAGGGTGTGGCGCCGCCTGCTGTTCAACAAATCCCACCCACAGCAGGTGCGCCAGCAGGTGCGCCAGCAGTAGTTGAAAAGCAACTGAGGCTGAACCGAACCGAAGTGAGTAGAGCCGGGTTTTCAATCGGGGCTGAGTGGGGCTAGTGGAAAAGGGCCTTATGTCTCCCAGCTGGTCTGGGAACGCTTTGGTATCCTCTCTGAAGAGCTGGAGCAGGTGGCTGGGGAGAGGGAAGTCTGGGCTTCTCTGCTTGAACTGCTGCCTCCGCGACCCGGACCTCCGGAAAAGCAGTAGAAGATGGAAGTAAAATGTTGTCTGCCGCCGTGCCACTTCAAGAAAGTCGGGAAACAAGACAGCCAGTGGTCGGGAGCAGCTGCGACTGCTGGCAACAGGGAGAAGCTGCTTTTCATCACGGGCACATGTTCTGGGAGACGTTTTCTGGTGGACTCCGGCTCCCAGAAGAGCCTTATTTTGCCAGTCAATGCGGACTGGTTGGCAGAAGGCAGCGGCCCAGCTCTCATGGCCGCTAACAGATCCCACATCAGGACGCTTGGAGAAAGGACAGTGATTGTGTGTTTACATGGACGCAATTATCAGTGGGACTTTGTGGTAGCTGCATGTTCGGTCCCCATCTTAGGTGCTGATTTTCTGTGTGCTCCTGGATTGCTTGTTGATGTTGCAAAGAGATGCTTAGTGGACGCTGTTTCTTTTTCCTCCTTGCCCTGCACAGCTCGGGGAATTGGGCTACCAACCCCGCTAACGTTCTTGCTCCAGGGGGTAATACCAGAGTTTGCTTTCCGAGTTTCCCAGCACTCCACAGTTCCCACCTTTCCACTGCAGAAACCAAGCACAGGGTTGAATATTTTATCACAACGAAAGGTTCATCGGTGTTTGCATGCCTCGCCGCTTGGACGCAGCTCAACTAGCCAGCGCGCACAACAAATTTGCCCTATTTAGAGCGAATGGCATCTTGAGGTGCTCCAACAGCCCTTGGGAATCTCCCACTGACATGGTGCCCAAGGTCGATGGGTCGTGGCGGCCGTGCAGTGATTCCCAACGCTTGAACACACCACGGAACATGACGAATCCCATCCCGCCATCCAGGATTTTTCCATGCACCTGGCTGGGACATGCATTTTTTCAAAAGTGGATTGGACGTGGGTACACCAGGTCCCGGTTCGCGCAGAGGATGTTCCTAAAATGGCGGGTAATAACTCCTTTTGGCCTTTCCAGTTTTTACGCATGCGTTCCAAGTTAAAAGGATGCAGCGCAAACCTCACAAGAAAGATGGACGCGGGCCCCCAAGCGGGCCCAGGCTTTCACAAATGCCAAAATATTGCTCCCTAACATGGCTCTGCTGACCCACCCCACCTCATCTGTGCGGATAGTGCTCACCACAGATGCATCTGACGTCCATGATCGGGGCAGTGGTGAAGCAGTTACGCTCTCCGATTCATGGCAGCCACTCGCATTTTTCAGCGTACTCTTGCACGACAACGAGCGTAAATACAGCACATTGGACCGGGAGTTGTTGGCCTTCACCTGGCTAAGCGTCATTTCCAGTTTTGGCTCGAGGGCCGCGAGTTCACCGTGTTTGTTGATCACAAACCACTAACATATGCAATGTCCAAAGTCGACCCGGCAACAATGGCACTTGGCCGCAGTCTCTGAGTTCACTACCGACATTCAACGCATAGCCAGGAAGCTTAATGTCGTGGCCGACTGCCTGTCGCACGCGTTAGTCTCCCCAATCTACATGGGGACACGCTATGGCTGCCGACCAAACCGGGGACACAGACATTTGTGCACTCCAGTCCACAGCTACCGAATTAAAACTGGAGAGCAGGGTGGTGCAAGAACGGTGCCCCCCCGCCCCCTTGCTCTGTGACGTGTCCACCGGCCGCCCCTTCCGGTGATTCCAAGGTCTTGGCGCTGCCGCTTTTTTGAGTCCGTCCACTCTCTTTTACATCTCGATGTGCAGCCTCAGTTAAACTGGTGGGGTCCCCACATTTGTCCGGGGCCTTGCAACGCAGGAATGTGAAAGAATGGGCTGCAGCATGCATTGCATGCCAGTGAGCCAAAGTGCACAAACACACCAAAGCCCCCCTTGAGCTGTTCAGATTCCAGCCAGGAGGTTTGACCACATACACGTGGATTTAGTGGGCCCCCTCCCGCCGTCACAGGGGTTCACACACCTTTTAACAATCGTGGACCGCATATGCGTTGGCCGGAGGTGGTTCCGCCTAAGTTCCACCACGTCTGCGAGGTACGCCACGTGTTCTTGTCAGCTTGGGTCGCACAGTTCGGATCCCCGTCGGACATCACTTCCGACAGGGGGTCTGCAATTTGTTTCGGAGCTTTGGTTGACGATGGCGATAGCCTGATGGTCAAAGTCCACCGCACCACCGCATACAACCCACAGGCTAACGGTTGTGCGAGCGTTTTTCACAGGTCGCTTAAGGCAGCACTCAGGGCCTCACTGACAGATGCAAATTGGGTCGACCCGCCAGCCTTGGGTTCTATTGGGGTTGTGCCTCCACACCTAAGGAAGAGTTGGCAGCTTCCCCAGCAGAACTCATTTTTTCTCAGCATTGTGGATCCTGGGAGAATTTTTGTCCAAGAACCCTGTGCCCGGGACTGTCCCACCCACGCACCTTTTTTTCTGGTGCAGGGGCGACCAGCGTTCTGGGCCCAGGCACCCATTGTTTTCCCCGCACTTTTGTTCCAAAGTGCTTAGAGAATGCCAAATTTCGTGTTGGAAACTGGGGAAAAGCATTTTGTGTTAGACTTGGGGGGGGGGGGGGCATAAGGCAACCGTCTGCATAGACGGGCTGAAGCCCACTTATGTATTGGCAGACGAACAGGTGGTGCTGGCTCAAGCTCCCCGGTGTGGGCAATGACCTACAGCGGCTCCGCAGGTTTGTGTTTCCCCAGCAGAGAATGGTTTACATGGAACTAACCCTTTTCCCTCCCCACCCTTTCCCCTTCCAGAGACCGACCTCCCTGCCCACCAAACTGTGTCCACAAAAATCTGCATGCAGCAGTATTTGATCTTAAAATCAAGATAATAGGTAAAAGGCCGTAACTACGAGGAATGTTTAGACTATTACAAATATGCACTTTTTCTATAAATGGGATTTTCTTCATTCCAAAAATCATATTCTTTTTACATCTCCCTTAGAACTTTTTGAATGTATTTTTCTTTCCTTTTTTACCATAAAATTGCAGATTTTGCTGATAAATTTTCATATTAACATATAGTGTAGGTTCATGTAGCCAATTTTTTCATGGAAATTTAGAACTTTATTTTAAAAATCTTTGTAATGGGGAATTAATTAGTTTTTCATTTTATGAGAAAAATATGTGGGAGTCAGAGAATTGTGAACCATTTGATGGCAGCTAAATATTATAGAATTTATTCTGAGAGTCACTTCACTGAGGTGAGGTGATGAAAATCTCACGGCCTCTCTGCTGTAGCCTGGGCCGGATTATCCAGAGGGCTTGCCGGGGCAGCAGCCCAGGGGCCCCGCCTCTTTAGGGGCCCTGAAAGAAACTTTTTTGTTTTGGCATATCAACTTTATATTTGTTGAGGTGTAGTGACAGTGACAAGAGTGGTAAGAGGGTAAAGATATACGCCTCAGGCAGGAGATGCAAATGTAGGCGCTTTGGCACCCAGGGGGGAGAAACAAAGAGATGTAAATGCAGACGCCTTAGATGCCCATGGGGGTGAAATGGTTGAAGATGTGTGTACTGAGATCTGGAGGACTAGGTGTGAATGTATGTGCTGTTGGCGCCAAGGAGGAGGAGAAGATGGTATAAACTGTATATGCTTGGTGCCCCAGAGTTAACCCTTGTTGTCGGAATCGGAGCTCTCCGTGCCTCGATAAATAGGAATAATGAGAAAATGGTATTAATTGGATTTGCATAACACATAATTACCTTTTATGACTACTTTAATAATAGATAACTCTAGAAATATGATTATAAACAGTTTATTACCGTGCATGTAAACATAGCCATTTTGCATATCATACTCCCATAAATTATATGTGGGAGGGCCCCAAAACCTGCTCTGGCCCAGGGGCCCACAACCTCCTTAATCCGGCCTGGCTGTAGCAACCACCACATCCTCTGCAGCCCATCTCCCTCACCTGTGCTGTTTGACTCATTTTTCTTTGGGAAATCACCTCTTCTATCAATTTCTGCCATTTAACCACCAAAATGTGAACACACCTTCTGCAGTCCCGCGCCTGTTGAATGCTGTCAGTCGTCTTTCAGTCGGACCCAATCATATACTGGCACAAATTCTGAGGGATGCTCTCGTGTGTAGCTCAGTCAGGAGATTTAGGTATCTAAACATCGGGATAGTGCTAACAACATGCCTGCCACAAATTAACAGATTATATTGATGTTAATTAATTATACCTGCAACTAGAACACCGGCCCATCAGTGAAGCGGACCACTGGGATAAGGGCCACTCCAGTCCTGCTCTCACACCTCCAGTCACTCAAATGCTGTCGCTACCTGAATTAGGAGTGCGCAAGCGCAATATAATCTTCCATCCTGGATCACTACATACGGACAAAAAGTAGTTCACCGTATAGGAATAGGAAGTAAATCTTTTGTTTTTATAGCTGTGTCATTTTTCCCTGCAGCCAAACAGCCCACGCCAGAAATTCGGCACGGTGCCAGAAAACTTGAAGCCCTGAATACAAGGTTACCAATTACACTGTAAGGTGCAGTATGGTGGCATTATTATGACCAGAATTCAATGTCAGACGTGAGTTATTGTCAGTGAAATGGTATGTGGCAGGAAAGACTTCCTGTACTTGACCGTTTGACAGCAAAGCTGTAGCAGTCTGCTGGAGAAAGTGCTCCGCTGTCTGTCCAGTGACTGGTGGAGGGGGGTGATCAGGATTGGCTCATGATAGATTGCAGTTTGTTCATTTTCCTCTTCTCCCACCACAGACTCAAGGTCTCCAGCCTGAGACCAATTATCAGAGCCAACCTTCTTGACTAATCTTGTCAAGTCTGTGCTGTTGCTGGCTCTACTACTGCTACCCCAGAGAACAGCAGCAAAGAAGATGGCGCTGGCAACGACGGTCTGGTAGAAAAGCTTCAAAATCTTGATACACACATGAAGGATCTCAGCTTCCTTAGAAATAGAGTCTGCCCCACTCCCCTCTTTGTACACAGTATCGGTGTAAGATTTCCAGTCAGTCGTTGCTGATCATGACACTCAGGTATTTGAGTCCTCCTACCCTAATCCGTTAATGGCTGTGAAGATGTTCTCTTCTTCCTGAAGTTAATCACCATCTGTCTGGTCTTGCTGACATTTAGTCTCAGGTGTTTCTGCTCTGTATACTCCACAATTCTGTCCACCAGTGCCCTGTACTCCCCCTCCTGTCCTCCTCTTATACACTCAACAACAGCTGAGTCGTCACGAGAATTTCTGCAGTGGCATGATTGTGAGAACTGAAAGTTAGTGGTGCTATAAGGTGAAGAGAAAAAGAGAAAATACAGTCCCCTGTGGAAATCCCCATCTTCATTAACCACCACATCACGACACAAGGACACTGCCCAGCCTGACAAAACGCTGGCCTACCTGTCACGTAGTCATAATCCAGGAGATCACAGAGCTGTTAACCCCCATCACCCGCAGCTTCTCACCCAGCAGCAGTGGCTGGATGGTGTTAAATGCACTGGAGAAATCAAAGAATGTGATTCTCAGTGTCTCCTCCTCCATCCAGGAGCAAATGGGCTCATTGCAGCAGGCAGATGAGTGTCTTCGACTCCTAAATGGGGTTTATATGCAAACTGAAGAGGGTCCAGCTACGTCTTCACCTGCAGCCTCAGGTGGGCTAAAACAAGTCTCTCCAGGACCTTCATCACATGTGATGTGATAGTTGTTCAGGTCCAATGAGACAACTTCTTGGGGACAGGAGCCAGGCACAGTCATATCAATGATGACCTTAGATTATTACAGTAAAATATTAGAAAACAGTAAAAATAATAATAAGGTACATGCAGCATATTGAAAAGCATAATCAGAAATTTCCCTAGACAGGTTAATTAGCCTCAATATTTTATTGAAAATTGTAACATTAACAAGGTGGAAGTAAGTAAATAATGTGTGTTGGTGGACACACTGCAAAAAAAAAATCCAAAGATAATAATGACATTGATTTTATAGAAAGAAATCTTAGTTCAATCTTTATTAAAACAACTGAAGAAAACTAAAACCGAGATATTGTTAATAAATGTTAAAACAAAACATCAAGTGATTGTGATGACACAGATACAAAAACGGTGAAACAGGTCATTGAGGGAATTTCCAACACAAATAACTGACTGCTTCAACTTATCTTTCCAAATGGGAAAATTTCCTAATAAAATTACAATTGCAAAAGTCATTCCATGATATAAATCTGGGGACAAGAAACACTCCAGATTTCTCTTATGACACAGTTGTCAAAAATTCTAGAAAAACTCTTCAATGATAGATTAGAAAAGTTCATAGACCAACACAAACTACTCTGATAGTCAATCTGGATTTAGAGCAAACTGATCTACATCATTAGCATTGACAGAACTCATAGAAGAAATCACCAGTTCCATAGATAAAGGCAAGGCAAGTTTTTTGTATAGCTCATTTTGTGTACAATTTAAAGTGCTTTACATAAAGCATTACAGCAAGTCGCAAAAGGAATACATAAGAATTTAAAAGCAAACTAAAAAGTAAATTGAAGATAAACAAAAACAAGATACGACAATAAAAGTTACAGTTCATTATAGGCTACTGAAAGGGCCACCGGCAAGTAGAGTTTTTAACCTGGATTTAAAGCAAGCTGAGAGTTTCAGCAGCCCCTGATGCTTTCTGGGAGTTTGTTCATATGTGAGGGGCATAAAAACTAATGCTGCCTCACCAGGTTTGAAATCTGATCTGAAATGTATTTTGGCCCTAAACAATCAGAGCTTATAAACAACAGCAGTGTCTTTGAAATCTATTCTCTTGACAGACAGGAAACCAGTTAAAGATCTGAGGACTGGAGTTATATGATCCACTTTCTTGGTCTTAGTGAGGACTCGAACTGCAGTGTTCTGAACCAACTGCAGCTGTCTGATGGACTTTTTAGGGAGACCTGTGAGGACAGTGTTACAGTAGTTCAGTTTACTGAAGATAAATGTATGGACAAGTTTTTCTAGACCCTGCTGAGACATCAGACATTTAATCCCCACTATGTTCTTTACGTTATAATAGGATGACTTCACTACTGTCTCAATGTGACTGTTAAAATTCAGGTCTGAGTCCAGAACCACACCCAGATTTCTGGCTTGGCTGTTGGTTTTTAGCATCATTGATTGAAGACGAGAGTACTAACTTTGAGTCTTTACTTCTTGGCTCCCAAAAACTATTATTTTGGTCTTTGTCTTCATTTAACTGAACAAAATTCTGGCACATCCACTCTTTAATTTGACCGACGCATTTGATCAGGGTTTTAATTGGACCATAGTCTCCTGGTGAGATGGTTCTGTAGATTTGTGTGTCATCTGCATAATTACGGTAATGTGGAGCCCATAATTCTAACTTATGTGACTCACATGTGGCAGGCTGGAATTCAGCCGAGAGAGACTTTGAGCTAGCCAGGTGTATTGACATCACACCTCAAGAGGATGAGGTGTCTGCACCCCCCGTGGACTCAGAAGAAAGGAGAAGTTTACCCGGCCTGACCTTTTGGGGGTCAGAGAGGAGAACAGAAAGACGCTGGGTGTTCTATAACAGATGAAAGGATGTAACTGGGTCGTGTGACTTTTGCGTGATGTATTGTGACTTGTGTGTGAGGTATTGTTCGAGATAAGTGTATAAATGTATGTGTGTGACTGCGTCCCGTCTCTTTTCACTCCGATCGAGAGAGGACGTAGGATGAATGAGAATTAAAGCAGATACTGGAAAATCATCCAGTCTCCTCAATTCTTGACTCCTACAATTGGTGACCTACGCATGAATCTGAGCACGCCGAGGCTGGAGGACAGCCTCGTGATCGATATGGAAGGGCTGAGAGACAGCCGCTCAGACCCGGATTCACCGGGGAGTGCCAGCAGGGGCACAAAACTGATTAAGCTCCCCGAGTTCTGGCAAAACGACCCGCACTCATGGTTCCAGCATGTGGAGTCGCGGTTCCTGCTCGGGGGAGTGTCAGCGGACGACATTAAATTCCATAATGTCATCGCGACGCTCAACAGCCGCACGGCTCGGTGTGTGCGGAGCCTGGTGCAGCAGCGACCCGCCGCCGGCAAATACGACGCACTGAAGGCCACCCTCATCAGGAGCTTCGTGCCGTCGGCTGAGGCAAGAGCCAGGCAGCTACTGGACCTGCGCGACAGGGGTGGACGCAGGCCGACTGTCCTCATGGAGGACATGCTACAAATGATCGGGACGGACAACGACGCATTCCTATTCAAACACATCTTCCTGCGGACCCTTCCAGCGCACACGAGAGGTCCCCTGTCCAGCAGACGATGTGTGAACCAGCAGGACTTCCGCGAGCTGGCCCAAGAGGCGGAGCGACTCCTCAACGCCTGCGAGGAACAAGAGGTTTCCGTGGTAGCGGCAGACCTCGGCGCGGCGGCCGGGGGCAGTGTGGAGCCAGAGACAGCAGTGACCACCTCAGCGGCAACAGCAGCGGCGAGATTCCGTGGCAGGGGAGATGACAGCCTCTGTTTTTACCATCGACGTTTCGCTGGGAAGGCGCACAAATGCATCCCGCCCTGCAAGTTCAAAAAGCAGGGAAACGACCGGGCCAGGAGCCATTAGCAGCTTCCACTCTCGGCGAACGGAACAAGCTGCTTTATCTGACAGACGCGGGCTCCGGGCGGCAATTCCTAGTGGACACCGGAGCCCAGAGGAGCTTCATCACTGCAACCTATGCTGATCGGGTCGCTGGACCCCGTGGAGACGGAGCGACAGCGGCCAACAGCTCCAGCATCAAGACGTACGGAGAGAGAACCTTGTCTCTGTCCTTCCACGGCCGCGCCTATGAGTGGAACTTCATCGTAGCGGCAGTGAGCTTCAATATGTTAGGTGCTGATTTTCTGTGTTCACATGGTCTGTTAGTTGATCTGGCCAACAAACGGCTAGTAAATGCACTCTCTTTCTGTTCTATCCCTTCTGCAGCTCAGGTGTCCCCACCGCCAGTACAGACCAACGTCGCCACAGCAGGTGGTAAGTTCCACAGCCTTCTACACCAGTTCCCAGCACTCACAGTTCCCACTTCTTCAGCTAAGGTGGCGAAGCACGGGGTGGAGCACTTTATTACCACGAGTGGTCCACCGGTTTTTGCGAAGGCTCGGCGCTTGGATGCAGCTAAACTCTCCATTGCGCGCGAGGAGTTCGCCAACCTGGAAAGGTTGGGCATAATTCGCCACTCAAAGAGCGCCTGGGCTTCCCCCCTCCATATGGTACCTAAAGCTGACGGCTCGTGGAGACCTTGTGGCGATTACCGCAGGTTGAACAATGCCACAGCGCAGGACCGATACCCGATTCCGCATATCCAGGACTTTTCAGTGCACTTGGCGAAGGCGCGCATTTTTTCTAAAATAGACCTGGTCCGCGGTTATCACCAAGTCCCGGTCCGACCAGAGGACATCCCCAAAACAGCCGTAATAACCCCGTTCTGGCTTTTTGAGTTTTTACGCATGCCTTTTGGCCTTAAAGGCGCCGCACAAACCTTCCAATGGATGATGGATGCAGTGTTGCGCGACCTTTCTTTCATTTTTGTCTATTTAGACAATATTTTGGTAGCCAGCACCTCCGAGGAGGAGCACGCAAAACACCTCACGACAGTTTTTCAGAGGTTAGGAGAGCATGGGTTGATAATCAACCCGGCCAAGTGCCATTTTGGCGTGGCACAAATCGATTTTTTGGGGCACCGCGTTTCCTCGGAGGGAGCAGTTCCTCTGCCAGCCAAAGTACGCGCAGTGGCAGATTTTCCCCAGCCTCGAACGGTAAAAGCGTTGCAAGAATTTTTGGGGATGGTAAATTTTTATAACCGTTTCATACCCCACGCAGCGCAGCTTATGCAGCCTTTATACGCCGCGCTTAAAAAGCAGAAGCCCTCCCATGTGATTGAGTGGTCCCCGGAGCGGGAGCACGCATTCACAGAGGTTAAACAAGCACTGGCAAACGCGGCACTGTTGGCCCACCCAGACCCGGCAGCCCACATAGCGCTAACCACAGACGCGTCAGATGTGGCCATAGGGGCCGTTGTAGAACAGCAGGTTGCCGGGGTTTGGCAGCCACTCGTATTTTTCAGCAGGTCCCTACGCGAGGCTGAGCGAAAATACAGCGCGTTTGACAGGGAGCTGCTGGCGCTCCACTTGGCTATTCGCCATTTCCAGTTCTGGCTGGAAGGGCGGCGTTTCACCGCGTTTGTCGACCACAAACCGCTCACTTTTGCGATGTCCAAAACTTCAGAACAGTGGTCAGGGCGGCAGCAGAGACAGCTGGCCGCAATTTCTGAATTTACCACTGATATTCAGCACGTAGCCGGTAAAATCAATGTGGTGGCAGACTGTCTGTCACGCGCAGTAACAGCACCCGTCCGCGCGGAAACGGATTGTGCAGCCGCTTACCCAGAGCGCGGTAACAGCGCGGACACGCGCGCGGCTCCGGTCCACGTGGGAATAGATTATGCAGCTATGGCGGCGGAGCAGAGCGAGGACGCGGACGTGCACGTGCTCCTGTCTGGACCAACAGGGTTAAGGCTAGAACGCAAAAGTCTACAAACCAGTTCCCCCCCGCTTATCTGCGATGTATCCACAGGGCGACTGCGCCCGGTGGTGCCAGCCGCGTGGCGCCGTCGCATTTTTGGCGCCGTGCACTCCCTAGCGCACCCAGGGGTGCGCGCTTCGGTGAAAATGGTGGCGGAGAAGTTTGTTTGGCCGAGCCTGCGCAAGCACGTGAAAGAGTGGGCTAAAGCCTGTATGGCTTGCCAGCGGGCGAAAATTCACAGGCACACTAAAGCGCCCTTAGAACCGTTCCACATTCCGGCTAAAAGGTTCGATCATGTGCACGTGGACCTCGTGGGCCCCCTACCCACATCACAAGGGTTCACGCATCTCTTGACGATGGTGGACCGAACCACTCGTTGGCCGGAAGTGGTCCCGTTAACATCGACCACAGCGGCAGAGGTGGCACGCGCTTTTTTAACAGCCTGGGTAGCGCGGTTCGGGGTCCCGTCAGATATTACGTCTGATAGGGGACCTCAATTTGCGTCGGAACTGTGGTCAGCAGTGGCCAGCAGCTTAGGAGCGGCGGTACACCGCACGACCGCTTACCATCCCCAGGCCAACGGTTTATGCGAGCGTTTTCACAGGTCTTTGAAGGCAGCCCTCAGAGCGTCACTGATGGACACAGATTGGGTAAACAAACTACCATGGGTTTTATTGGGGTTGCGTTCGGCACCCAAAGAGGATCTAGATGCCTCACCAACAGAATTGGTCCTTGCACAACCGCTCAGGCTGCCAGGCGAGTTTTTACCCGACCACATGGCACCAGGGCCCTCCCTGATCCGGGGGTCTCTGAGTAACACGGGAGCAGAAATGCTCCCGGGCCCCGCTCATCACTCTTTCCCGCGTGTGTTCGTGCCCCAGGCTTTACGAGACGCAGAGTTTGTTTTTGTCAGGCACGATGCGCAGCGGCATAGCCTCCACCCACCTTACAATGGTCCATTTCGAGTGCTGGAAACCGGGGAGAAATATTTTGTGCTAGATTTGGGGGGCAGGAGGGAGACGATCAGTATCGATAGATTAAAACCTGCTTTTGTGTTGCATAACAAGTCTGTACGGCCGGCGGGCGCGCCTCGACGCGGCAGGCCTCCCAAGGGGTGGCCCCTGGACCCCCCACGAGGGGCAAATAACCCTTCTCCCCCTCACTCCACAGATGCACAGCAGGACGGCCCAACACAGACCAGGAGACCTGCATACAGCAGATTCGGGAGGAGATTGAAACCCAGGCTGCATGCAGAATGATGTGGGGTTTTTTTGATCAGGTTATTTAGAGGGTGCTGTGAGATTATGTTGGGGGAATGACATATACTGTATGACCAATGTATTACTGTATGTGTGTGCCCAGTCTTTCGCGTGGGAGGGGGGAGTGATGTGGAGCCCATAATTCTAACTTATGTGACTCACATGTGGCAGGCTGGAATTCAGCCGAGAGAGACTTTGAGCTAGCCAGGTGTATTGACATCACACCTCAAGAGGACGAGGTGTCTGCACCCCCCGTGGACTCAGAAGAAAGGAGAAGTTTACCCGGCCTGACCTTTTGGGGGTCAGAGAGGAGAACAGAAGGACGCTGGGTGTTCTATAACAGATGAAAGGATGTAACTGGGTCGTGTGACTTTTGTGTGATGTATTGTGACTTGTGTGTGAGGTATTGTTCGAGATAAGTGTATAAATGTATGTGTGTGACTGCGTCCTGTCTCTTTTCACTCCGATCGAGAGAGGACGTAGGATGAATGAGAATTAAAGCAGATACTGGAAAATCATCCAGTCTCCTCAATTCTTGACTCCTACAGTAATATATTTTGTTGGGGGGGTTTGTTGTTGTTGTTTTTTTATGATTTGAGCTAGTGGGAGCATATAAATGTTGAAAAGCAAAGGTCCCAAAATGGGACCTTGGGGAACTCCACAGGCTATTTTGTTTGCTCAGATTTACCTATAAACACAAAATAATCTCTGTCTATAAAGACATTAAAAGTTGGAATACTTCTTGATCTAAAGAACTTCTTAATCTAAAACAAAATTTGATCAAATACATGTACACATTACCTGTATGTACACATGAAAGGCATTTCAGTGTCTTTTTTCCTGTTGTTCATCAGTTCACAATACACTTTTGTTGTTTGCCATTTTAAGTCATTATTACATGTTAAAAATAAAGTATTCAATCAATTGATGAGCTACTAAAATATACAAATAAAGAAAATGGCATCTACTACATTTCATTTTTATGGTGGGGAGGACCCTCCAGACACTGCCATCAATGCCCTCCTCTTCAAAAATGCTCACGATGTCCACACATCCAACACATTAATGTCATGACCCACTCTGGGCCGTCATCTGCCTCAGCTGTGCGCACACCTGTGGCTAATCAATCACGGGCTTTATAGCCTGATCTGCCTGAAGCCGCGGCACGGAGCCGTCTGTCTTGCTACTGACCTTCGTCTCCCGCACGTCTGTTTCCACACAGCCTTGCGCTTCGTCTGGAAAGACTCTCCTACCTCAAGTAAGCCTAATTTCAACTCACCTTTTCTCCCAGGCTCTCCCCTGTGCACAGGTGGATTCCTCCGGCGGCAGAACCGACTCCCTGCGGCGGCGGAACGCTTCCCCCGCTTCGCCATTCATCACAGCTCATCATCGGGTGTGCCTCGCAGACGCTGTTTCCCTGGTTGGAGGCCAAGGGCCGAAACCGGCGCCCACATCAGACCACCAGCAAGTAAGCCCCAGTCATTATAAACTCTTTGTGACGTGGCTGAAACTAACGTCTGTGTTTTGGCTCTGTTCCTAGGGTTGCCAGACTGTACGGCGTTCTGTCTCGCCCCCGGCTGCAGCTCATTCACCATCAACACATTCACATAACGCATACACACACTCACACATCCTCTGTTGGTAACAATAAAGATAACTGAATTGCACTTGAGCCTGTGTGTGTGTGTGTGTGTGTTCCCTGGGTCCAACAATATGTCAGTACGGCTCTGTCAGAATGACCCAGCGAACAGCGGGCTCGCACACCAGCTTAACATCTTAGAGGCTCGAGTGGACCAAATTACTCACCAGCAGCAGGTTATATTGAATTAGTTAGTTCAGATTAACAGCTGGTTGGATCATCTGGAAGGACAGCGGGCGTTCCCTCCAGCTCATAGCAGTAGGCCAGCTCCAGCTAGCTCTCCTCCTAGCCAGGCTAGCTCGGGCTCACTAACCCGTCTCACTCCGGTCTCCACTCCCACGCGCTTCAGCGGAAAGCTTGGGGAGGCTCGGGGCTTCATCCTCCAATGCGAGACAGTATTTCAGCGAGTCCCCGGGGACTTATCCACCGATCACAGCCAAATTGGTTACGTGGCTAATCTGTTGGAGGGGCGAGCGTTAGCATGGGCTTACACCATTATGGTGGAGCCCAGCTACGCCAATTTAACCTACGCCCAGTTCATGCACGATTTCTACAAAGTTTTGATCATTCAGACCGTGGCGCAGTGGTTAGCACTGCGGCAGCACAGTTTACCCTCGGCCGGGGGATCGCGGGGATCATGAGATCGTGGGTTCGATCCCTGCCCCTGGCCAACAGTGATCTGTGTGGAGTTTGCATGTTCTCCCCGTGTTGCGTGGGTTTACTCCGGGATTTCTCCGGTTTCCTCCCGCATGCCAAAAACATGCAGGTTAGGGATACGGGGCGCTTGCACACGCAGCGACCAGCAGCCGGTGGCTTGTCACCAGGCTGCAAAACAAATCTACCTACGAGTACAAAATAAGTACAAAAAAAAAATAAAAATAGCATGCTTACCACCCGACTGTTAAACCTTCGTCAGGGTGGTCGGTCAGTGGCCGACTACGCTGTCGACTTCCGGGTGGTAGCAGCGGAATTTGGGTGGGAGGATGCCTCGCTTTGCAGCATCTTTATTCGTAGACTGAGCCCTAGTCTACGGGACGAGCTGGCCCGCTTAGATAAACCTGAGCGTCTTACTGAACTAATTTCTCTTGACTATTAGTCTCGATAACAGCTGCAACAATTCTTGGGTTTTGCCAATTTCTACCAGCGATTCGTACCCAATTACAGCTGGATCACCCTTCCCCTGACACGCCTCACCTCCCCCAAGGTGGCATTCCGGTGGACAGAGGAGGCTGCGTCGGCCTTTGCAACCCTGAAGACCGAGTTCTCATCTTCCCAGGTCCTGATGCAGGTGGATCCCGCCCTCCAGTGCCTGGTTGAGGTGGATGTCTCTGACTCGGGGATGGGGGCAGTCTTATCACAGCGCTCTCCGGTGGACGGGGTGATCAGCCCCTGCCCTTTCTTCTCTCCGCGGCTGTCTCCCGCGGAGAGGAACTATGACGTCGGCGACGGAGAACTCCTGGCGGTGAAGCTCGTGCTGGAGGAGTGGCGGCACTGGCTGGAGGGGGCTGCGTAACCCTTCGTGGTATGGACCGACCACAAAAACTTGGAGTACCTGAGAACGGCTAAACACCTGAATGCCCGCCAGGCGCGTTGGTCCCTGTTCTTCGGGCGCTTCAGGTTTACCATCGCCTAGCGCCCTGGGACGAAGAACACCAAACCGGACACCCTGTCCAGGCAGTTCGCCTTGGAGGTCTCTGAGGGGCAGGAGCACACCATCCTCCCTGCCTTGTGTGTCGTGGGTGCCCTCTCATGGGCCATCAGGGACAAGGTCCTGAGGGCACAGGAAGCTGAGCCGGACCCAGGCGGGGGGCCTGCAGGAAGACTGTTTGTTCCATCGTCCGTTCGGGGTGACTTGAGCCACTGGGCCCACTCATCCAAGCTCGCCTGCCACCCTGGGATCACCCGTCTGGTGGAGCTGCTTCAGAGATTGTTCTGGTGGCCAGGCCTCCAGAATGACATCATCAACTACGTCCGCGCCTGTCCCCAGTGCGCCACCAGAAAGACATCATCATCGCCACTGGCGGGTCTCCTCCATCCGTTGCCGGTCCCTGGAAGACCGTGGTCCCACATTGCCCTAGACTTTGTAACCGGTCTCCCGGCATCCAACAGCTTCGACACCGTTCTCATCATTGTGGACCGTTTCTCCAAAGCCGCCCACTTCGTCCCCCTACATGGGCTCCCAACGGCACAAGAGACGGCGGACCTATTGGTGCAGCACGTCGTGCATCTGCATGGGATCCCCAAGGACATCGTCTGCGATCAAGGTCCCCAGTTTGTGTCCAGCATATGGAGGAGTTTCTGCAACACATTAGGGGCAATGGTAAGCCTTTCCTCTGGTCATCAACCCCAGAGCAACGGGCAGTGTGAGCGGGCCAATGAGGAGCTGGAGGCCACTCTGTGCTGCGTCATCGCTTCCAGCCCATCATCTTGGAGCAGCCATCTGCCATGGATACGCCTATAATCTGACTCTGTCCTCGGCTACCGGCATGTCACCTTTCAAGGCATCGCTGGGCTACGATCCCCCATTGTTTCCCGAAGAGGAGGGGGAGATGGCCATGCCTTCCATCCATGCCCACCTGAGGCGCTGTCATCGGCTCTGGGCTGCTACGCGCCAGGTCCTTTTACGCACGGCCAAGCGCAATACAAGAACGGCGAACCGGCACAGGAGGCCTGCTCCACAGTATCAGGTGGGTCAGCAGGTATGGTTATCTACCCAGCAAATCAACCTGAAGGCTGAGAAGAGGAAGCTGGCCCAGCGTTTTATTGGGCCCTTCCCGATTGTCCGGGTGATTAATCCTGTGGCTGTGCATCAGGCTCCCCCACCCAGTCCGTGTTTGTCCCACATTCCACATTTCACAGGTCAAGCCCGTGGTCTCCAACCCGCTCTGCCCCCCTCCTAGGGATCCACCCCCGCCAGTGTTGATCGACAGCCACCCGGTATGGAGGGTCAGCTCCATCTTGGACGTCCGCCGTCGGGGTCGCGGCCTGCAGTACCTGATGGACTGGGATGGCTATGGCCCCGAGTGGAGGTCCTGGGTGCGTCTGTCGTTTGCGCTGGACAAACGTCTCATCAAGGACTTCCATCAGGCGCATCCAGGTAGGCCAGCGCCAGGAGGTACTGCTCGTGGTGGGGGGGGGGGGGGGAGTACTGTCATGACCCATTCTGGGCCATCATCTGCCTCAGCTGCGCGCACACTTGCGGCTAATCAATCACGGGCTTTATAGCCTGCTCTGCCTGAAGCCGCGGCACGGAGCCGTCTGTCTTGCTACCGGACCTTCGTCTCCCGCACGTCTGTTTCCACACAGCCTTGCGCTTCGTCTGGAAAGACTCTCCTACCTCAAGAAAGCCTAATTTCAACTCACCTTTTCTCCCAGGCTCTCCCCTGTGCACAGGTTGATCCCTCCGGTGGCGGAATCGACTCCCCGCGGCGGCGGAATGCTTCCCCCGCTTCGCCATTCATCACAGCTCATCATCGGGTGTGCGTCGCAGATGCTGTCTCCCTGGTTGGAGGCCAAGGGCCGAAACCGGCACCTGCATCAGACCACCAGCAAGTAAGCCCCAGTCATTAAACAACTGTTTGTGACATGGCTGAATCTAACGTCTGCGTTTGGCTCTGTTCCTAGGGTTGCCAGACTGTACAGTGTTCTGTCTCGCCCCCGGCTGCAGCTCGTTCACCATCAACACATTCACATAACGCATACACACTCTCACACATCCTCTGTTGGTAACAATAAAGATAACTGAATTGCACTTGAGCCTGTGTGTGTGTTCCCTCGGTCCAACAATATGTCAATTAAAGATTAGAGGTCTGAGGGTCCAAAGCAGAGTGATGAAGCAGATAATCTCATAAAGACTTTTTTTAATCAAATTTATATTTACATTAAAGCCTCAGCAATTTAAAGAATAATTCATTTTCACAAAAGAGACTTGGGGCAGATTTACTAAGGTAGTGCAAATTAGCAAGTGCGCAAATTAGACAGAGCGTCTATGGGAGTGGTAAATTTTTTCCAGTGATCTACTAACAACATGCAAAATTATGAACACAGACGCAGTCACTTCATTTCAATAATGACCTCCCATCCACCAAGAGCACCGCAAAATTGCGCACAGGCACACCTAATGAGGAAGCGGGTCATGAACAAAGGCACAGCCAGTTTGGAGGAGAATAATACAGTTTTTGTAAAACTTTTGTTTAAGTGCGAACCCCAGTAAAAATTTATTTTTGTTCATCATATAGCAAAGTTTTGATTTTCATTTCACATGGCAGACTCCTTTGGTTAATATGTACAAATTAAGGACTACTCATAAATAAACTGATTGACCATGTTTATCTATCTATAAATGCACTAAGTCTCTGTCTGTGTGTCTGTTCCGTGCATACACACGTGGACAAAATTGTTGGTACCCCTCTGTTAATGAAAGAAAAACCCACAATGGTCACAGAAATAACTTGAATCTGACAAAAGTGGTAATAAATAAAAATTCTATGAAAATTAACCAATGAAAATCAGATGATGCTTTTGAATTGTGGTTCAACAGAATTATTTTAAAAAACAAACTCATGAAACAGGCCTGGACAAAAATGATGGTATCCCTAGAAAAGATTGAAAATAATGTGACCATAGGGACATGTTCAACCAAGATGTGTCCTCTAATTAACATCACAGGTGTCTACAAACTTGTAATCAGTCAGTCGGCCTATTTAAAGGGTGACAAGTAGTCACTGTGCTGTTTGGTGACATGGTGTGTACCACACTAAACATGGACCAGAGGAAGCAAAGGAGAGAGTTGTCTCAGGAGATTAGAAAGAAAATTATAGACAAGCATGTTAAAGATAAAGGCTATAAGACCATCTCCAAGCAGCTTGAAAAATGGAAGAGACGGATAATACAAATGGCAACAAAAGAGCCCAGAACAACCTCTAAACACATTCAAGGTGAACTCCAAGGTCAAGGTACAGCAGTGTCAGATCGCACCATCCGTCATTGTTTGAGCCAAAGTGGACTTCATAGGAGACGACCAAGGAGGACACCACTGTTGAAAACAAATCATAAAAAAGCCAGACTGGAATTTGCCAAACTACATGCTGACAAGCCACAAACCTTCTGGGAGAATGTCCTATGGACAGATGAGACAAAACTGGACCTTTTTGGCAAGGCACATCAGCTCTATGTTCACAGACGCAAAAATGAAGCATACCAAGAAAAGAACACTGTCCCTACTGTGAAACATGGAGGAGGTTCTTTTATGTTCTGGGGCTGCTTTGCTGCTTCTGGCACAGTGTGTCTTGAATCTGTGCAGGGTACAATGAAATCTCAAGACTATCAAGGTATTCTAGAGAGAAATGTGCTTCCCAGTGTCAGACAGCTTGGTCTCAGTCGCAGGTCATGGGTCTTGCAACAGGATAATGACCCAAAACATACAGCTAAAAACACCCAAGAATGGCTAAGAGCCAAACATTGGACTATTCTAAAGTGGCCTTCTATGAGTCCTGATCTAAATCCTATTGAACATCTGTGGAAGGAGCTGAAACATGCCGTCTGGAGAAGGCACCCTTCAAACCTCAGACAACTGGAGCAGTTTGCTCATGAGGAGTGGGCCAAAATACCTGCTGAGAGGTGCAGAAGTCTCATTGACAGTTACAGAAATCATTTGATTGCAGTGATTGCCTCAAAAAGTTGTGCGACAAAATATTAAGTTAAGGGTACCATCATTTTGTCCAGGCCTGTTTCATAAGTTTGTTTTTTAAAATAATATTGTTGAACCACAATTCAAAAGCATTGTCCGATTTTCATTGGTTAATTTTCATTGACTTTTTATTTATTACCACTTTTGTCAGATTCAAGTTATTTCTGTGACCATTGTGCGTTTTTCTTTCATTAACAGAGGGGTACCAACAATTTTGTCCACAGCTGTACCTCTTGAACCGTTCATCAGACTGACCTAAGGTTTTATACGTGTTTTGCTGAGGTTACAGGGGTGTGCATCCCCGAGTCTGGAGTCACTCAGTCAAAATATGTAATTTTTATCAATAAAAGTTTAGCCACCGCTCTGTCATTGTGGGCGGGATTTCAGATTGACTCCGTGCTGATTGGGTAATACGCAGCATCACGGCCATGCGGATTGGATAACATACAGCATCATGACCTTTCAGTCACCACAGAATAAGGAAGTGGAAAAATGACAAATTTGACTAGGAAAAGATAACACAGAAGATTTAATACTTAAAAATATTATATAAAGTTGCTGTGATTGTGTAGATCTAATGCCTTATTCATGCTGCATTTCCACTCTCGTCTGCTAGAGGGGAAATGCAGCACAGAACATGCCAGGAGAAACAGCGGCAAGACACGACCTGGCTCAAAGGCACGCTGATGACGATAAAAAAAAAAAAGTTATTTTCAACAAAGTGAAAAAAAGATTGCATGGAGTGTACTTTTGCCCCGAGGCTGATATATCATGGAAAACTGCTGAGCTCTGTAGTTCGAGTGATCAGCTGATTGGATCCACCGGTGTTCTGACATTTTGGCATATCTATCAGAACAGCTGATATACGTACAGGACACACAGGAGAATTGAAATGGCATTTCTCTCTCTCTTCAGTGGTGTGCACAATATAAAAAAACAACAGGAATAAGGCTGGAAAAACAACAACAGCAGTCCATGTTCAGACAGGCTACCCATAGTGCAAATAGCGACAAAAGATAGAGTAAAGGTTTAATGCTTAAAAAAATTATACCATAAAGTTGCCGTGATTGCATATCTCTAATGAATAATTTGGCATGAAGAACATGAGATGCGCTGGGGAGGGGGGGAGAGAGAGCAGCAGCTGAACCTGTGGATGGCAGGCCTTCGCAGGCACACGGGTAAAGCAGTAGCCAATGGGTCTCAAATATTTGTAAACGTGTCCTGTTATAGTACTGCATGAGTTTATTGACGATGCACAGAAGAAATCCAATATTACACTGAACTCCATCACTTTACAGTGATATAAACTAAAATAATTATGATGACTGAACAACTCCCATTCCCCACAGTGAAGATACACTATTATCTTGAATACAAGTGACAAAAGATCAGACAAATAAGTGAGCTGACAAATAAACAAGGGATCTGAAACTGTCGCTAATATTGGATGTTCCATTCATTTTCAATATTTAGGTGTTCTGTAGTTATTCACACAATCAAATAAATCTTAGTGCCATTTACTCCCTTTTATATTTGTCAAAGTCTAACATGTGATTGCCTACATATAGGCTACACCTCTTTGTGTTCCACTTTCAAACAGCCTACATTTGGGCCTGGAAAGCCTGATTGGGATACCCGTTTTAGACAGGAATATTTGCGTTCTACTGGCAATGCACTAGTTTTATTAACACAAGAACCTTCAAGATGGCCTGATGGAGACTGTGGGGTTTTATTATGTGAATAAGTTTGTTTTAACAGAATCTACAGGTCTCCCAGTCCATGACTTCTCATAAATACTGTATGTGCGTTTTATCTTTTCTGAAGTCTGTAACATAATAAAATTAAACACACACGACTTCACTTATTCCTCGGACAGCCACAGAAGAGACTGCTGTCACTGAATCACTATGATGTTGTGATGTGTGTGTGGGGGGATGGGTATGGATCTGTGCTCCTTTTGTCCACTCCAGGTAGGAAGGGCTACAAATTCATTGTTTAGGAAAGCTTTTTTCACTTTATTTGACCTTTATTTTACAAGGTAAAATATTTGAGAGCAGTTCTTACCAGAGATCTCCTGTTGTTTCATCATATGTACTTAATGTTTGCCTTTATTCTTGTTCTTAATCCTATTTGTGTAGAGATTTTGCCCCGAGATGTGAAGTGCATTATAAATTAAATAATTTATTATGATCAAGGTGTGTTCAGACCAAATGCAAATGGGCAGCGCAAATCCATACAAAATGAATGGGAAGACGCGAGTACGCGCAATTTTGCGTGATCGTGCGTTCATGTCTGCTAGCTAGCAGCTAACTAGGTAGCTGCTCGCTTTGAGATTCTGCTGTCACAGGAGTAAAAATATATCATCACTGCACGGTAAACTAGTTTGAAAATGAAACTCACTCACCGGGAGACAGGAGGACCAGGAACTCTTCAGCTAAAACGAGATTTTGGAGTCATTTACCCATGGTTTCCGGCCACAAACATCCTAGCAAGCTAGCAACGTAAACACCCATCATCTGTGCAGTTTTGGAGGCTTGAGACAACATTTTCAGGTGAGCCCCCGGTCGGATAATGTAAACCAAAGCATGACATTATTTTGGGAATTTTCACAGCAGGTTGAACACAGCTGCAGAAGTTTTAAAGACAACTTCGCCTGTCTGCATCTCACTATTCATGTCTGTTGGCATGTTCATTCACTTTATATGGATTTGCACCGCCCATTCGCTTTTGGTGTGAACACATCTTTAGGCTATATATAAAGAAATAACACTTTTAAAAAAATCCTCTGTCAGCTGATGTCCAGTTCAGCACCACACCAATCTCTGTGAGATCGTTACAGTTCATATTAATCTGTTCTGTCAAGCTGAATCAAGAGGCATGCAGGGAGAAGCTTCTGTCTCTTTGGCCATGTGCCCTCGGTTCTTGTTGGGGTCTCCTGGCACCAGCAATCGCTGTCATCAGGCACCAATGAATTAAGATGAGCTCTTTTTAGGGCGTTAAATCCTGGCACATTTAGCAGGAGACTGACAACTGCACACCTTAGTAAATCACCTTGAGCCAGTCATTTAAATACTCTCCTCCCTCAAATTTGCGCTTTGACATGACAGCTCCCACAAATGCCTATGTAATGAGGCAAGGCGTAAAACTAACATCGTCCAGCACTTCCCACCACAAATTTTGCCCTGCACCCTTGAGTAAACCTCAACAGTAACTTTTTAACACCAAAACAGGGTTTTGCGATGGTGCAGCATGTTAGTAAATCTGCCCCTTAATTTGAAACTAAAGATGTACAGACATGACTGGACTACAGCACCTCAACTGTGAGTTCTCATATTATAAACCAAAACAGTGAATGAAGTGTTCCCTGAATACTTTAAAAGACTACACTGTCTCACTTGTATGAATTCTTGTGTCGTTTCAAAGTACCACGTGTAGTAAAACTTTACCCATACGTTTCACAAGAAAATGGCTTCTCACTGTTTTATTTATTTGAATCACATTTCATTACAAGTGCAGTGGGCCCCAACAAGGGGTCTATGGTTACACTTTAAATCAAAAAGCTTTGTATCGGGCTCTCTTCAAGATGGAGACTTCTCACCAGTGTGAATTCTCATGTGAGTTTTCAAATTATGATGTTGACTAAATCTCTGTCCACATGTTTCACAAGAAAATGGCTTCTCACCTGTGTGAATTCTTATGTGAATTTTCAAATTACTATGTTGATTAAATCTTTTCCCACATGTTTCACAACAAAATGGCTTCTCACCTGTGTGAATTCTCATGTGAGTTTTAAAATTACCACATGTAGTAAAACTCTGTCCACATGTTTCACAAGAAAATGGCTTATCACCTGTGTGAATTCTGACATGAGTTTTCAAATTACCACATGTAGTAAAACTCTGCCCACATGTTTCACAAGAAAATGGCTTCTCACCTGTGTGAATTCTCATGTGTCGTTTCAATTGACCATGTTCATTAAATCTTTGGCCACATGTTTCACAAGAAAATGGCTTCTCACCTGTGTGAATTCTCATGTGAGTTTTCAAATTACCATGTTGATTAAATCTTTGTCCACATGTCTCACAAGAAAATGGCTTCTCACCTGTGTGAATTCTCATGTGTTGTTTCAATTGACTATGATCATTAAATCTTTGCCCACATGTTTCACAAGAAAATGGCTTCTCACCTGTGTGAATTCTTACGTGAGTTTTCAAATTACTATGTTGATTAAATCTTTGTCCACATGTTTCACAAGAAAATGGCTTCTCGCCTGTGTGAATTCTCATGTGTCGTTTCAATTTACCTTGTTCATTAAATCTTTGCCCACATGTTTCACAACAAAACAGCTTCTCACTTGTGTGAATTTTCATGTGAGTTTTCAAATTACTATGTTGATTAAATCTTTGTCCACATGTTTCACAAGAAAATGGCTTCTCGCCTGTGTGAATTCTCATGTGTCGTTTCAATTTACCTTGTTCATTAAATCTTTGCCCACATGTTTCACAAGAAAATGGCTTCTCACTTGTGTGAATTCTCATGTGAGTTTTTAAAGTACCATGTTGACTAAATCTTTGCCCACAAGTTTGGCAAGAAAATGGCTTAACACCTGTGTGAATTCTAACGTGAGTTTTCAAATTACCACATGTAGTAAAACTCTGCCCACATGTTTCACAAGAAAACGGCTTCACACCTGTGTGAATTCTCTCATGAACTGATAAATCACTCTTCTGACTGAATCTTTTCCCACACATGTTGCAAACATGTGACTTAACTGTGTGCCGTTTCTTCTTCTGGGACTCATTTTTACAGTCTTTGTCATTAATAGAACATTTTGCAGACGTTTCACCTGTGTCAGTATCACACTGATTCTCTGACATCGAGAAGTTGTCTACATTGTTACGGTCACTTCTCTTTCTGTTAAGTCTCTTCTTTGGCTCTTTATGTTTACTTGATCCTGGGTTTCCATTCTTACCTGCTCCCTGGTCTTGGCTCTCAGTGTCAGGAGAGTTCTGAGAGAGGAGCTGTTCACTGTTTGGTTCAGTTTCACTCTTGTCATTGTCTTCATAAGTAGGAGCCACCATGAAGGAATCAGTCTCTTGTTTCAGTCCAAAGTCTTCCTCCTGACTGCTACAGAGCTCTTCTTCCTCTTTAACCTGTGCATCATCTTGTTTCTCCTGGTTACAGAGCTGCTGGACAGTGAGAACCTCCTCCTCCTTACAGTCAAGTAGCTGTGGAGCATCTGAAGGGACAAAGAGACACAGAACATGCTCGTAATAGAAAAACCAGAAAGAATAAATACACTGGGCAAAAAAGTCACCACGTGCTAACAAATAGTTCTTATCCATCCATCCATCTTCTACCACTTAATCCTTTTTGGGTCGCAGGAGGGGGCTGAGGCCTATCGAGGCGGGGTACACCCTGGACAGCTCACCAGTCCATCGCAGGGCCAACACACAGAGACAGACAACCATTCACTCCAACATTCAAAGGACAATTTAGAATCCCCAGTTCATGCCAATTAACCGAACATGCATGTCTTTGGCCTGTGGGAGGAAACCAGATTATCCAAAGAAAACCCACGCAGACATGGGGAGACATACAAACTCCACACAGAAGGGTCACCAATGGTCAGGGGTGGGATCAAACTGATTATCTTCTTGCTGTGCTGTCACAGGACTAACCATTGCACCACCGAGTTGCCCAGTTCTTATCTTGCATGTGATAATCACAGCAGTGATGAATCCGTTTCAGATTCAACAAGTTATTTAAAGGAGTCGAAATCATTTCTCCACATGCGAACACGGATCCGAGGTCTAAAAAGGGACATTTATAGGGGACATGCTGATTAGTAATTCTGTTTTAGATGTCTCTTCTAGTCGGTCGTATACACAGCACTGTCCAACTTCTATTTCTGAACATGTCACTATGGTGTTTTTAACACACAAATAACCACATACTGTATTGTTTCTTGTTGGAGTTGCTATAAGGGGCTAATGGCTAACTGGCTAGAGCAGACAATTCCTCCAACTGGTACACTGAACCAAAAGAAAAACCCATTTGAAGTGCAAACTAAAACTGTACAGTCAAAGAGATTAAATTGTTTTTCCACTGGGTTAGATCAGTCAAAGTCACACACAAACAGACCAGTACAAGTATGTCAGATTTATGTAGTTGCTGGATATATTACTTTAATATTATTATTTTATTCTACGACAGTTTCTCTACGACTCAACCTGAACATTTTCTAACTTTTCACCTGTTTCATTCTCACAGAGAGTCTTTGAGGTCAGTCATCATCACTGTGATTTCCTGTTTCCAGTCGTCTCTTCTTTGGTTTGGGTTCTTCTTCTTTAGTTGATCCTGAGTCTACATGCTGGCTTCCTTCCTCATCTTGGACTGCACCAGGAGTGTGTGGGGGGGGGGGGTAGTCTCCTTACCCATTAGCTTTCTAACTGGAAGCACCTCTATCGACTATGGAAGGTAAAAAGAGAAAAGAACCCGAGGGCTCTCCGAGAGGCGGGGTGGAAGATGAGCCTGCTAGGAAGGAAGTATTGGTAACAATTGGAACGGACAAGGATAAAGAAAAAATCCCTCCCAACTTGTACATGCGGGTGGCAGAAGGTAACATCGCTTAGGGGATTGTGTATCCATCAGGGGAGGATGACGTGTGGAGGGAAGACAGGCCAGCACACTCGCACTGCTCCACCAGGTCAGACGAGAGGGTCCCAAAGCCAGGGACAGAACCACAGAGCAGTCGGATCCAATAGTGCTGGAAGGTTCGGAACAGAGCAAGGAGTAGAAGAGTTGAAGGAGGTCCCACAGAGCAACAATGATGTCAGCCCTTGTATAGAAGAACAACAAGCATGTCGGCCAAAACCAGTGGAGAGGCGTAACAGACTCAAATGACCAAAGTCAAACAACCGTGAAGAATGGTGTATACTTGATGAACATCTGAAAGGAGTCTTACAGCATGCTTTGAGAGGCACCATAGACCACAAGCTCAACATGATGGGCAGCATTATATATGAGTGTAATGAAAAGTTTGGAGAAATGTCATCACAACAAGCATCAGCCCCAAGACAGAAAGGTCTTAGAGAGAGGTACATCAATGAGCTGATACGTGGCAGATGCCAATCGCACAAAAGGTGAAAGAAGGCAGCCCCAGAGGCTAAGACAGGTCTGAAGGTGTTGTGGGACAGGCTTAGGCAAAGACTCAGCAAGCTGCGCAGGGTAGACCAGATCAGGAGGGGGAGGAAGAGGAAGGAAAAGGAGAGGAACAATTTCTTCAAGGACCCGTTCAGGTATGCCTGTCAGCTGCTCTACAAAAAAAGTGGCACTCTGGATATTTCTAAGGAAAAACTGGAGAAACACATGAGGAGCCAATATTCGGATGAGGCCAGAGAGATGCCACTAGGCTCACCAGGGTATGTACCATGTCAAGCACCACCAGATGTCTTGCTTGACACCTCCACACCAAGGTAACAGGAGGTCAAAGATGCCATCAGCAGCATCAGCACCAGAACCCAGTGGGATCCCATATAGGCTGTATAAGAACTGCCAACAAGTAGTGCAGATCCTATGGAAACTCATTAGGATGATGTGCAAGAAGCAGGTTATTCCATCGGAGTGGCAGCAGGCGATTGGGGTCTTTGTACCCATCCATGTATCTTCTACCGCTTATCTAGGGATCCAGGTCGCAGGGGCATCAGCCCAGGCAGAGATGCCCAGATTTTCACCCAGTTCACATAGCACTATAATCTCCATGATCCCTCCTGCAGGTCGTGAACCCACTGAAGGGCAAACCCATGTGCCTCCTTTGGGTACACACTGGGTCTTTAATGTAACCTTCTTCATGGGATCCACTGGACCGCTCTTAGTCTGGCCCTTCACCCAGGACCTCTTTGCCTTTAGAGACCCTACCAGGGGCAAGTTGCCCCCAACAACACAGCTCCTGGGATCATTCAGGCACTGAAACCCCTCCATCACGACAAGGTGGCGATCCACGGAGGGGTATCTTTGTACCCAAGGAACAAAATTCCACCTCCATCAACCAATTCAGGAACAATGCACTGCTCAACATTGAAAGCAAAATTTTCTTCACAGTCCTGACCAGAAGGCTAACCAGCTTCCTTAGAAACAACAACAACATCGACACTACATCCCAGAAGGCTGGCCTTCCAGTCTTCCCAGGTTGCGCTTAACATTCAGCTATGATCTGGGAGTGGATACAGCGCTCCAGAAGGGTGAAGAAGGGTGACCTACATGTGGTGTGGCTTGACCTGGCAAATGCCTATGAATCTGTGCCACATAGGCTTATCAAGTTTGCCCTGAAGTTCTTTCACATCCCAACATGCATTGTCAACATCATTGCAAAGTACTTCAGTAAATTCCATCTGTGTTTTACAACTAAAGGCTTCACAACGAGATGGCAAGAGCTAGAAGTTGGCATTGCGATGGGTTGTTTCATTTCACCAGTATTGTTTGTCATAACATTCAAGGTCATCTTCAATGGAGCAAGACAAGGAGCAAGAGGTCTGAAGTTACCAAATGGAGAACAACTCCCAGCTCTGAAATCCTACATGGATGACATAATCATCATCTTGCAGACTGCCCCTTGCACAACAAGACTACTGAAATGGCTTGATGAGTTGGTAGCATGGGCAAGGCTAAAGATCAAGCCCTCAAAGTCCTGGAGTCTGTCTCTCCGGAAAGGAATGAGGAATGACAGTGCGGTGTTTGTGGTGAGGGGGGGTGGGGGGAGAGAGATTCCACGTCTGGCAGACAAACCGATCCGGAGTCTGAGGAGAGAGTATATGGCAGAGCTCTCAGACAAACAAATGAGGAGACTGGCACAGAAACAGCTGGTGGAAAGACTGACAAGGATAGATAGCAGTCAGCTGTGAACTCAATGTGTATAAATGTTTGATAGTGACTGGAGAGACCGTTGGCGTGGATTGGCAGCCACATTTTTTTGAACCTTTATTTGTACAGGGTAGTTCTGTCAGTCTGCCCCAGGGCAGCTGTGGCTACAGCAGTAGCTTACCACTATCAATGCCTGTCTGGAATGAATAAAAAGCAGACTCATTTTATGCACGTTGAGATGTCACTTGACATGTCAAGCGCCATATAAACCTAATCCATTATTATTATTATTATTATTATTATTATTATTCAACTGCCAGGGAAAAACAAGATGTGGTGCTATCAGTTCACTCTCTACCAGCGGATAGTATGGCCACTCAAAGTGTGTGAAATACCATTATCAGCAGTGAGTACGATGGACTGCATTTCCAACTCTTTCATCAGGAAGTGGCTGGGGCTCCCTCACTGCTTCTCAGACACAGACCTCTTTGGCAACAACATATTGCAGCTTCCACTAAAGTCCATCAGCCTTGTGTACAAAAAGGAGAAGACACACCTAGTACTGCAGTTGCAGGAGTCGAGGGACAGGCTGGTGAGAGGAGCAAGGGCAGAGGTACGCACAGGACGAACTTGGAGACAGAGGTGAACCAAGCCTTAAGCAGGTTGCAGCAGAAGGAGATCCTCGGCAGCGTGCAAAGCAACCGGGCAGGCTTGGGGTGGAGAGGGATGACGCCGTTATGGTCAAAAGCTTCAAGGGAGCAGAGGAAACAAATGGTGGTGGAGGAGGTGACGTAGGCAGAACAAATGCATCTTTACAGTAAGGTAGTGGCCCAAGGCCAGCAAGGGGCATGGACAAAGTGGTAGGCCATAGCAACAAGAGCCATTGGCTGAGCAAGTATCTGGTGAACTTCTCAGGCATGGCTGAGCTTCATGATAAGAGCAGCTTACAACACTTTACCATGCCCCTACAACCTCTCCTGCAGATATGGAAATGAAGACAAATGCCCCTTGTGCAGTGCAATCAGTACAGGGCTCCAACACATCTGGTTAGGGTGTAAATTGGCATTGACACAGTAGCGCTACAGGTGGAGAAACAACCAGGTGCTGTCGAAGCTAGCAGAGTTCCTGGAGAAGAGCAGGGTTACTGCAAATGCCACACAAGCCTATCAAAAGCTTGTGCACTTTGTAAGAGTAGGGGAGGTCCATCAGAACCCAGGCAAAGGAGAAACATCTTTGCTCACCCCTGGAAGCTGACCTGGGCAGACAGCTGATTTTTCCATCAGAGATTATCGAGTAGGGCTGTCGCGATAAATCAAATCAACCTTTATTGTCATATTGCTCTACATACAACTGTAGTGCAGGCAAGATGAAATTGCGTTTCTCTCGGCATCCATATAAGTAAAAAGAACATAATTTAAGACACACTCACACACACCCTCACCCCCCACCCCAACACAGCCATTCACACATCCCTGAGACATACTTGAAAACTAACCAGAACTATAATATACAGTACAAATAATATACATAATGTCCATAGATGCAGTAGTATGTATGAGAGATTCCGGATCAACTGTTCAGCATCCTAACAGCTTGTGGAAGGAAGCTGTTAATCAGTCTGATGGTTCTGCCTCTGATGCTCCGGAATCATTTGCCAGATGGCAGAAGTTCAAAGTGTTTATGCAGAGGGTGAGAGTGGGCATTGACAATGTTCAGTGCCCTGCTCCTACAACGGTTCTTAAAAAGTTCTTGGATGGGAGACTTCCGGGAAGATGGCGGAGAGACATAACGCTTAAACAGAGAGCTCTCCCTAGTCGGATTAAAAATCATTGGTAAATGGCCAACTCGACATAAATGAACCAATAAACCAAGGGATGAAAACGCGAAGAAGCCGGGCACACGGACAAAAGCAGGGTAAAACTGAGAAATCCCTCTTCAACAACGCAGGAGAAATTGCTGTGCACGAGGCCCAGGGAAACGAGACAACTACAGCAGAGAAAATGGAGGACGCCAAACTCGAGGCTATGAACACTGGCATCGCCAATTTAGGTAAAGAATTAAAAAAAGACTTGGAAGACTTTAAGCGGCAACTCCAACAGGATTTAGCGGCTCTTAAGGAAGAGCTGAAAAAAGAGATGAAGGAGGAAATTATGGGCCTCCGAAGAGAAATGGAGCGCAAACTAACAGAAAACATGGAGGAGCTGCGCTCTCAACGGGTGTGTATGACAGAAGCACAGGCCCAAATATCGGAGTTGGAAGACTGGAAGACCGAGGCAAACGAGCGGCTGCAGACCCTGACGACGCAAACACAGAGGATGCAGGAAAAAATAACCGACCTGGAGAGCAGGTCCAGACGGAGCAATATACGCATCTTCGGGATCCCGGAGGGCATTGAAGGCAACTCGATGACGAAATTCATGGATCATTTCTTAAAAAAAGAGCTGGAGCTGCCCGGTGAAGCGGATCTGCAGATTCAACGAGCGCACAGAGCCTCGGCACACAACCCGAATCCAAACTCTACACCCAGGTCAGTTGTGGTGAACTTTCTGAAATATGACATAAAGGAAAGAATCCTGACACAAGCGTGGAAAAAAAAGATATGAATCGGCGACAAACAGATATTCTTTGATCATGACTACCCGGCAGAAATTGTGCAGCAGCGAAAGAAATATGCCAACATTAAAAAAACGCTGAAAGAGAAAAAAATTAGATTCCAAACACCGCTAACGAAGATGAGGATTCATTGGGATGACGGCGTAAAAACGTACAACACGGCCAGAGAGGCAGCGCGGGACTTGATGGAGCGAGGCTTTGTGATGAGCGTACCTGAGGAAGGAGCTGAAGCAGCGGCGGCACTGAACGCATCACGACAGCCGGAGTGGAGACAAGTGAGCGGCAGAAGACGGGGGAGAGACGTGGTGCAGCGGGCCCAGGAAAAGCTGCAAGGCTTTCAACTGAAAGCCTAGATCATAACAAAGATTAAGAAAGACACAGAAGAAATGAAGCCAAGAAGACAAAGTAAAAGAGAAACAAACGGCTAGGAGAGGTTTAAGTGATTTTTGTTGGACATTTCTAGACTGATGACTATTACTTGGATAGTAAATACAGGTCTAGGGAGGGTCCTTCACTCTGTGAGGACATTCCTTCCACCCACCAACAGGGACCAGTGGGCAGAAGAAAGGCCCAAAGTACGGAGGTCAAGATTTGTTAATGCGTTTTTATATAAATATGTGTTAGTTTTGTTGTTAAGGGGGTTAGGAGCACAAGTTAAAAAAATGGAAAAACATGAATATGGGTAAAAATCTTAAGATAATGACACTAAACGTGAATGGTCTGAACTCACCTGTTAAAAGGGAAAGAATAATAAGAAAATTCAAGAAGGAAAAAGCCGAAATTATATTTATGCAAGAGACACAGTTGAGCAAGACAGAACATGTGAAACTAAAGAGATTTGGCTATAAGAACTCCTGCTACAGTTCATTTAAGGGAGGAACTAAAAGGGGGGTTATGATACTAATTTCAAATAAAATACAATTTGAATGTGAACACGAAATCCAGGATAAAGAAGGCAGGTATGTAATAATAAAGAGAAGAATAGATGGTATGCAGATCACATTAGTGAACATCTATGCCCCACCAGAAAGTGACAAGGGTTTTTTTCAACATCTGTTTGATCTCATAGCAACACACAGTGAAGGAGTCCTAATTTGTGGAGGAGACTTAAATGCTGTCATGGATCATGAAGTTGACACAACAAGTGTTAAGAAGACAAAAAAAACCATGTAACAAAGTTCATAAGAACCTCACTGGCAGAAATGGGTATGGTAGACATATGGAGGGACCTGCACCCACTCGAAAAAGACTATACACATTATTCAGCAGTCCATAAAGTACACTCTAGAATAGATTACTTCCTTATGAATGAAGGTGACAGACACAGGGTGAGAAATTGTCGGATTGGAGGGGCAGAAATATCAGATCATAATCCTATCTACATGGAAATATATTTAAACAATAGAAAACGACAAACAACATGGAAACTTAATGTAGGACTGTTAAATGATGAGAAAATGAAAGAAAGAATAAAAGTAAACATAAACGAGTATATCCAAGAGAATGACAATGAAGAAGTGGACCCAACAATACTATGGGATGCACTAAAAGCCGTGTTAAGAGGTAAATTAATTGTTGAAACAGGAAAAGCAAATAAGTCTAAACTGGAAACATATGAACAAAGATGTGAGAGACTGAGGGAACTAGAACGTAAACATCAAAGCACAAATGACCCAAAAATATACCAAGAAATTAAAGAAGAAAAAATAAAGATAAAAGAAGCACAAATAGATGAAATTGAAAGGAAAAATAGATATCTAAAGCAAAAATATTATGAAATGGGGCCAAAAGCCACAAAACTGCTGGCAAAAAGGTTAAGAAAACAACAAACAGTGAATAATGTATATAAGATTAAAGACCCCATCACAAATAAAACCACAGTTAACCCAGAAAACATCAAAGAAATATTCCATAATTTCTATCAAGAACTATACTCGCAACCTGAAGAAACAAATACTAAGGATATTAAAAAATTTCTATGCACATTGGACTTGCCATCAATAGGAAATCAACAAAATGAAAAGCTAACAGCAGAAATAACAACACAAGAGATTAGAGATGTGATTAAGTCACTTAAAAACGGTAAATCACCAGGTACTGATGGGTACCCATCTGAGTTTTATAAACTGTTTATAGAAGAACTCACGCCACAGCTCCTAAAGTCATTTAATAATTTATTTTTGACAGATCCCTGTTCTGTTTGCCTAGCTGCCTGACAGGACAAGGGGAAAAAAAAAAAATTCATTTAATTGGACATTGAACAACAACAAAATACCTCCATCATGGAACAAAGCCATTATTTCAGTTATTTTAAAGCCAGGGAAAGATAAGAGAACAATGCGGAAACTATAGGCCAATCTCTTTATTAAATGTGGATTATAAAATATATACAACAATTATATGTAAACGAATAAAGACATTCTTGACGGAATTGATAGAAGATGATCAAACTGGTTTCATAGAGGGATGCCAAACACATGACAATATCAGGAGAACAATACATATAATTAATCAAATACATAAAGAAAGAAAAGCGCAGTAATAATGAGTTTAGACGCAGAAAAAGCATTTGATAGGGTTAACTGGAAATTCCTATATAGTGTGCTGGAACGCTTTGGATTTAACGAAAAATCAGTACAATACATAAAGACGCTGTATCAAAAACCTGTGGCAAGAATCAAGATAAACGGTAGCTTAACAGACAAAGTAAATATACAAAGATCAACCAGGCAGGGATGCTGCCTATCGCCCACCTTGTTTGCTCTGTTCATAGAGCCACTGGCTCAAGCAATACGACAAAATAAGAAAATTAAAAGGTGTAACAATAAAGGGAGCGGAACACAAGATTGGGCTATTTGCAGACGATATTATAGTTTACCTTGAACAACCAGATGAATCAATAATGGAAATGATGAACTTGATAGAAAATTTTGGAAAATTATCAGGATACAAGATAAACATAACAAAAACACAAATACTGACATTCCACTATAACCCTCTAAACCAGATAACTGATGAGATCAAACTAAACTGGAAACAAAAAGAAATAAAATACCTTGGAGTGAGCATACCTAAAGATCTAAGCAAAATTTATAAAGCAAACTATGATCGGTTGGAACAAGAAATAAAAAAAGATATTGATAGATGGTCAATCTTAAATATGGATCTGAATTCAAAAATTGAGACAGTCAAAATCAGCATACAACCTAGATTACTTTACCTCTTCCAGGCTCTACCAACAGAGATTCCAGATGCCCAGTTCTCAAAGTGGGACAGGATGATAGCGAGATTTGTTTGGGGAGGTAAAAAACCAAGAGTGAAATATAAAACTCTCCAGTTACCAAAAGAGAAAGGAGGCATGGGCCTACCGAGTCTAAAGGAATATTACTACTCAGCACAAATAAGATATATCATATGTTGGTGCGACGGAGGATATGAGGCAAAATGGAAAGAAATGGAAAAGGAAATTGAGGGACTCCCAGTACAAAGCATAATAGGAGATAAAGATGCATATAAGCAAATCAAACAAATAGACCCAATCACTAAATTTACTTTGGAACTGTGGTATAAAATAGTACAAAAGTATAATATAAAGGAAGACATAAAACTATTGAAATGGGTAGCATTTGACAGTCAATTTGAACCGACAAAGCAAGATGGGGGATACAAAATTCTGGTGAACAAGGGAATCACAGCATGGGGCAATATCGGAAAAAAAGATCTCGGGAGCTTTGTAAACATCAGAAGAAAATTTAAACTAGAAAAATCGGAATTCTTCAGATATCTGCAGATGAGAGACCATTATATGAAGAAGATTAGGCATAACCTCCAAACAGATGTGAGCGAGATTATACAATTCATTTTAAGCTCATATGCAGGAAATAAAATAAGAATTATTTCAAAGCTATATCAGAAACTTATGGCAAACAAACATTCAAGTAACTATATAAAAGGGAAATGGGAGAAAGAGCTAAATTTAAGCATAACAGAAGAAAGCTGGCAGGAAATATGGAAAACACAACACACATCAACAAATTCAAGGACATGGAGGGAATCTGGATGGAAAAACCTGATTCGCTTTTTCATTACACCACAGATTCAAAGAAAATATACAAATACCCAATCTTTATGCTGGAGGGGCTGTGGGGCTCAAAATGCAGACCACTCACATATGTTTTGGAAATGCTGCAAAATCTCATCATTCTGGAAATCTATACATGTGACAATACAGAGGATATTAGGATATAATATACCAATGAACTGTAACTTGATGTATTTATGTGATCTTAAAAGAGAAAATGTAATACAGGCTGAGGACAGATATCTAGTTAAAATCTTGTTGATTGCATGTAAAAAAAAACAATCACAAAAAAATGGCGATCAGAAGTTCTTCATGACCAAGAACAATGGACTGACATTGTTGAGGATATACGTATGATGGAAAAACTAACATATCGACAAAGAATACAAGAAGGACTATATGAAAAAAAATGGCGGAAATGGACACACTACAAAGTGCAACAACGAGACAAAAATTGAAAGAATAACCAAAGACACTAGAAAAACCAGAAGAATTAAGAGATGGAAACTAAAAACTTGATGCTCCAACATTTGCCCCCCCCCCCTTTTCTTTTTTTTCTTTCTTACTCTAGCTCCTTTTTTTAAATGTAGACGGTGATCTGAATGTAATATGTATGATGAAAAATGAATAAAAATCTAAGTTACAAAAAAAAAAAAAAAAAAAGTTCTTGGACAGAGGGGAGGGAAACTCCAATTACCCTCTCAGCTCCCTTAACTATCCTCTGCAGGGCTTTTTTGTCTGCCATACTGCAGCTGGAGTACCATGTAGCAATGCAGTACGTCAGGACACTCTCCACCACACCTCTGTAGAAGGTCCTGAGGACGCAGATGGGGAAAGAGGCCTGTTTGAGTTTCCTCAAGAAGTGCAGTCTCTGCTGGGCCCGCTTCCTGATCCCCAAGGAATTCTTGCTCCAGGTCAGGTCCTGCGAGATCTGCACTCTGAGGAACTTGATGTTTTCCACTCTCTCCACCAAACGGCCGGCGATGCTGAGAGGAACGTGTTCAGGCCGTGACCGCCAGAAGTCAATAATCATCTCCTTCATTTTGTCCACATTGAGCACCAGATTGTTCTCCCTGCACCAGCCCTCCAGGTCTCTCACTTCTTCCCTGTACATTGATTCCTCATCCCTCTGAATAAGTCCCACCACCGTGGTGTCGTCTGCAAACTTAATAATCTGGTTCCCCTCATGTCTGGATACACAGTCATGTGTTAGAAGTGTAAACAACAGTGGACTGAGTACGCAGCCTTGAGGGGATCCGGTGCTCAACGTGATAGAGTTGGAGATGTTATTTCCAACACGGACAGACTGAGGTCTCTCAGGCAGGAAATCCAGGATCCAGAGAAATGTGGCGGTGTTCAGACCGAGAAGGAGTAATTTCTCCATCAGTCTCTGGGGAATAATGGTGTTGAATGCTGAACTGAAATCAATGTACAGGAGTCTGGCGTAGGTGTCTATCTGATCCAGGTGGGTGATGACAGAGTGCAGGGTGGGGACTATAGCATCCTCCGTGGAGCGGTTTGAACGATATGCAAACTGGAGTGGGTCATGTGATGCAGGGAGGCAGGCTGTGATGTGTGGTTTGACAAGCCATTCAAAACACTTCATCACAATTGGTGTCAGTGCAACAGGATGATAGTCATTCAGACAGGACACAACTGGTTTCTTTGCCACCAGTACTACGGTAGAGGTCTTAAAGCATCTGGGAACGATGGCCTGACTCAGGGAGATGTTATAAATGTCAGTCAGGACATCCGCCAACTCGCTCACGCAGTCTCAGAGCACACGTCCCGGGATGTTGTCCGGACCTGCAGCTTTACGTGGGTTGACCCTGATTGGGGTCCTCCGTGTGTCCGCTGCGTTGATGGTGATAGCTGGCCCAACCGATGGTGGAGATGGGCGCACTGCAATTATGTAATACCGCGCTATGGACATGCCTACCACAGAGGAAAATGACCAACCGCAACAACCGCGGTGTTCACTTTGTGTGTGTGTGTGTGTGTGTGGCTATATCTCGTTCGCTTATGTGCCCCTATTGATTATTAAATAAATTGCTAACTGAAGTGTATTTTTATACCAACAGCATGTTTGCACCTGGTACTCTAGAAGCTTCCGCAGCACACAGTGCTGCCGCCATTTGGGGCACTCTCTCCAGACGGACTCCAGCAGGCAGTTAGTGGTGAAAGCATTTGGACTCCTTGGTATATACAGCCATAACAGTGAGCACTGAAAGGGCATAACGCGTGTTATTTCTTTCTGAGTGGCGTGTGTATGATCATGACTGTGTATGAGCTCTGAGAGCAGCTTGTTTGAACAAGATTTTTCTGACAGCGGCAAAAATCACGGAGACAAGAGTCATGCAGGGTCCTGTACGGAGACTGTCCTGCTTATAAGCTGAATGTTGCTGCAGTTTCCAGTACACATACCCTGTAGTTACCGCCACTGCTGTATAAAAATGATCGTTTGTTTTTTTTAACAGAATCAGCAGTTCATGCCTGTATAAAGAGCGAAGCTCCGCACAGTTGTAACACATGCACATAAAGTTGAGAGCGGGGCTGTAGCAAAACTTTCACAGCTTCCCTCATTTGCCATATAAGTTATAAACCCTGTTTAAATTATGAATCCACAGGGTCCTAAAAACATTTGCAATAATACCGCGGTGTTGAGCTGTCCACAGTCACCACAGGGGAAATTCCTCTACTGTGACAGCCCTATTATCAAGACTACGCTCAGACCAGACTGTGCCATGTGGTCCTCATCTATACGCAAGGTCGCCATCATCAAACTCACTGTCCCTTGGGAGGAGGGGATATGAGCAGCTAACGACAGTAAGAGGCTCAAGTACACGGCGCTAGCAGCAGAGTGTAGGGAAGAAGGCTGGGCTGCAACAACCCACCCAGTGGAAGTTGGATGTAGGGGCTTTGAGGGAAGGTCAATGATTCGTCTCCTGCAGGAAGTTGGTCTCTCAGGGGAAAGGTTACAGAAGGCCATCAAAGAACTGGAGGAAGAGGCTGAGAAGGCAAGTAACTCACTGTGGCTTCAGAGGAGTGATAGTGTGTGGGGTAAGGGTCGGTTGCAGGGGGTGGTGGGAAGACGCACCCATTGGACCACAACCCCACCCCACACACACACACACACACACACAAGCACCAGGAGATGTACTGGATAGGGGGCAAAACATCAGTGATCGGTGGCTCCAGCTGACAACCCTGCAGCTGTCCCAAAGGGCACTGGAGGGGATGCGGCAGGCTAAGAAGCCAAGCAGGAAAGTCATCACCTGTACATTTTGTTTCTTGGAGCTTCTGGTTCCTCCTGTTCGTCTTTAACCTGTGGAGCTTCTGGTTCCTCCTGTTCCTCCAGGCACAGGCATCATCATCTTGCATGGGCCAAGGAGCATTTACGCTGGACAAGGGACCAGTGGGCCTCAGTGCAGTTCTCTGATGAAAATCGATTCACGTTGAGCAGAAATTATGGCTGCCAACAATGTTGGAGACATCAAGGAGAGCACTATGCATCACCCACTGTTGTCACAAGATCAGAATCAGAATCAGATTTATTGCCATTGTTCATGTAGTACACAAACTAGGAATTTGTCTCGGTGCAATGCTGCAACATTAAACATGATAAAAATAGAAGAAAGAAATAAAAAAAACTATGCATGCAATAAAATGTAGAATATGAATGAGTAATACTAGTCAAGCAATTTTAAATATATTAGCGAGCAGCAGATATTGTGGAGTACCACATAGTGCAGTCGGTAATGCAAAAAGAAAACAGTGATGATTGACATGAGTCTGGCTGAGCTGCTGTACGTAGTGCACGACAGTCTAATAAGTCACATAGTGTTCAGCAGTCTGATGGCAGAGGGGAAGAAGCTGTTCATGTGACGGGAGGTTTTAGTCTGAATGGACCGAAGTCTTCTACCTGAGGGGAGGGGGGCAAACAGTACGTGACCAGGGTGTGAAGGATCGGCTATGATCCGGCCTGCACGCCTCCGGGTCCTGGAGATGTACAGATCCTGGAGGGATGGGAGCTTGCAGCCGATCACCTTCTCAGCAGCGCGCACGATGCGCTGCAGTCTTAGTCTGTCCCTGGCAGTGGCTCCTGCGTACCACACGGTGATGGAGGTGGTGAGGATGGACTCGATGATGGCCGTGTAGAACTGCACCAACATCTTGGTGGGTAGCTTGAGCTTCCTCAGCTGCCGCAGGAAGAACATCCTCTGCTGGGCCTTTTTGATGAGGGAGCTGATGGTCGGCTCCCACTTGAGGTCCCGGGTGATGGTGGTGCCCAGGAAGCGGAAGGAATCTGCAGTGGTGATGGGAGAGCCTGTGAGGGTGAGGGGGGGGCAGAGGGGTTGTGACTTTCCTGAAGTCCACGATCATCTCCACTGTCTTCAGAGCGTTCAGCTGCAGATTGTTGTGGCTGCACCAGGACGCCAGCTGGGCCACCTCTCTCCTGTAGACGGATTCGTCACCATTGGAGATGAGCCCGATGAGGGTGGTGTCGTCCGCAAACTTGATCAGCTTGACAGACTGGTGGCTGGAGGTGCAGGAGTTGGTATAAAGGGAGAAGAGTAGGGGGGAAAGTACACAGCCTTGGGGTGATCCGGTGCTGATGCTAACAGAGTCTGAGACAGTCTTTCCCAGCCGCACATGCTGCCTCCGGTCCGTCAGGAAGTCGGTGATCCACCTGCAGAATGAGTCAGGCACATTGAGCAGGGACAGCTTGTCCCGGAGCAGAGCAGGGCGGATGGTGTTGAATGCAGAGCTGAAGTCCACAAACAGGATCCTGGCGTAGGTTCCCGGGGAGTCCAGGTGCTGCAGGATGGAGTGGAGGGCCAGGTTGACTGCGTCGTCCACAGACCTGTTGGCTCGGTAGGCAAACTGCAGCGGGTCCAGGAGGGGAGTGGTGATGGACTTGAGGTGGGGCAGGACCGGGCGCTCAAAGGACTTCATGACTACAGAGGTGAGCGCTACAGGTCTGTAGTCATTAAGTCCAGTGATCCGTGGCTTCTTGGGGACAGGGATGATGGTGGAGGTTTTGAGGCAGGTCGGCACGTGACATAACTTCAGGGAGGTGTTAAAAATGTCTGTGAAGACAGGAGTCAGCTCTTCCGCACAGTGTCTCAGGGTGGAGGGAGACACGCCGTCCGGACCGGGGGCCTTGCGCGGGTTCAGTCTGGAGAACTGTCTGTGCACGTCCTGCTCACTGATGACAAGGGCAGGGGGGGAGGAGGGGGGGTCCGCCTTTGATGAAGTGGGGACCGTGGAGGCAGTGGCGCTGGGGGGAGGGGGGAGATGGACACAGCTGACAAGGTGTCAAAACGGGCATAATGTTGGGACAGTCTTTGACAAAGGGCTTTGTCATCCTGACCTTTAGAAGCCTGAGGCCGATAGTTGGTGATTTGCCTCAGTCCTCTCCACACAGGAGCAGAGTCGTTAGCAGTGAACTGCTGCTGGAGTCTCTCAGAATACGGTGAGCCTTTGGTGGGGGGGGGTGTCTAGTCCATACAGAACTGCCCTACACCTTGTGAATGGTACAGTGACAAGCTGATACTACTTGACTAACATCAATAATCCAGTCATTTTGTCCCTGTATGAACAACACAGGACTAATTTCATCTTCATGGGCAATAATTCTCCAGCTCATCAGGTCGCATCATTAGGGAATGGCTGCTGGAGGCTGGGGTACCTCAAATGGAGTGGCCTGCATTTTCTGTAGACCTGAATCCCATAGAAAACCTATGAGATCAGCTGAGTCGCCGTGGAGAGGCTCGTAACTCTGCACCCCACAACCTCAATGACCTGAGGGCTGCCCTTCAAGAAGAGTGGAATACCATGCCTCAGCAGACAAATCGACTTGTGAACAGCATGAAATGTCGTCGTCAAGTTGTAATTGATGCTCAAGGGCACACGACAAGTTATTGAGACACTTGACATTTTTGGTTGTGGTATTCCCACCTCTGTTGTTGGCTTTTGTTTCAATAAATTGTTTGAGATGAGGAAATCACCATTGCATGCTTCTGCTTAAATGCTCCACTTTCATGATATATCACTGCAGCATGAACTTTTTACATTTTCCATAAATTTCACCCAAAAGCCAAATATCCCTAACTTTTTGTGAGAAGTGTAATTCACACTGCATCCAACAATGGCATTTATGACTTGTCTTTGAGACCCGCCACGGTAGACAAGATGCACAGCTTGGATGGAGAAGAGAGCTAAAATTGAGAAGGCCTGGAGAAAGACTCACTCAGATGCACAGACTGGAGATTATTGGACTTCTGTGACTAATCACAGCTACCTTGTCTGTTTGGGTGACTGGCTCAATGCAAAGAAGTAAATGGGAACAACCCATGTACGTTTAGTTCTGTTCTGATGTAGTGTTAAAATTTTTGTTGGGTGTCCATTTTTATTTATTTTGTTAGGACAAGTTAAAGTAGAGTTAGAATAGCTGAAAAGTGTGTTACACAACCTCTGCTGAAGAGCATAAAGAAGAAAAGCCTGTTTTATTAAAGAAGTTTTTTTTTTTTTTTTAATTTTGTGTACTTTATTGATCCCCAGAGGGAAAGTTGAAGTGTAATGTAACCCACAGTAAATTCATGGCTAATAAATAAACAAATGATTGAAGTGATGAATAAATACATAAATAAGTGAACTATGATGATTAATAGGTTGATGGATATAAATACATATTTAAATTGAATAAATTAATAAAACTAATTAATAATAGAATGCGGGTTAATGACCAGAAATTGAAATTGAGAAGGAATGGTTTTTATCTTATTTTGTTAGTTTTTTTGGCCAACTAGATCATTTCCACCTCTGACAACTTCCTGTTAGTTGCTCCGGTTGATTGTCAGACGTGGGTCAGACTACATGCTGAGAAGCATAGAGCAGAGGTGATTGAAAGAATGGGGAAAACCGGAGTGCTGAGGTGTGAAGCTGGTTTTCCTTAAGTGCTGAAAGTGCTTTGCACTGGTCAGGTTTTTTTTTTTGTTTGTCTAGAATGAGTGGGAGTCCACGTTGGAGATTCCTCAGTCCGTGTTGGAGGATCCTGGTTTTTGCAGACCCCTGGAGACTGACTGAAGAGTCCAGAGAGCCACTGAGGATTTGAAGAATTCCATTTAACGGATGGCGAGCCCCAGCCCATTGGAACTGAACCTTGGCGCTGGAGTGATTGATGTGCAGTAGGACAAACTGCACTGCAACACAATGAGGACAGAAAAGGTTGAACACATATAGGACTTAAGAGAAGTCAGTGCACTGAACAAGAGACAGTAGAAATTAGAAAAATAACCAGAGTCTGATTTGAATTCAGTTAAACTGTTTTATTTAAACAATTACATCTTTTTATTTTTATTTTATTTCTTAAGGTGCACACAATTTTTTTTGTAAATATTTAACAGCTGCGTGTTTTCAATAAATGAACTGTTTAAATTTCACCAGCATATGCCTGAGTTCATTACACTGGTCAACACCAAATTTATTGTCTAAGTTTTTTTTAGCTGATTTAGGACAATTTTGATGTACTGAATCCAAAAATGACATTGGTTTTGCTCAATCAGGTCAACTTTTTGAATTATGGCCACATGTTTTATACATTTTTGTTTACATGTACGGGTATTTTCGCTTTATATGATGCAAAATTCTTTTTTATGTCTTGAAATTCTCTGAATTTTGAACAATGATGAAGTAACATTCAATTTACATGTACTTGCCTTTATATAAAGGTAAGTACATGCACAGTACTAAGTAAGTACAGGTTTTTACTTAGCACCTGATCGAGAGAAACTGATGTCATTTTCGGATTCAGTGGTGCAAAATTGTCTTAAATCAGTTGAAAAAACACAGACAACTTACAAAAAATTTATTTTTGTAATCCTGTGTTATGGTTGTTCAATCCCTGGGCTCCCGTCAAACCGAAATCTTCTGAACCTGGTCCAACTCTTAGCTTAATTTCATTTACTGGTAACCTTCCCATCTGTAAATTCCCACTTCGGGCTACAATTCAGTGGCAAGCCAGCCAGGAGCCTAGAATTATTGAATAACCATAGTGTCACTATGGTATTTGCTTACTAGATTTTGGGGGTTTTTTTCCCCTCACTTGCTTAAAGATGGATTTTGTTGATAAACTATGTGTTAAAATCCCAAATGCAGTCATAGTGAGTGGATTGACAAGATCAGAGGATTACCAGTCGTTTTTTGACTTTTTGAGGCAGTATGGGTCCCTTAAAAGAGTATTTTCTGTGGATGATAACTCGTCCCCGTTTTACAAAAATCAGGTAGTGGAGTATATCGCAGGAGTTGCATTGCAAACTTTGGGACCAGAGTTACCTTACCTTTACCCGTTGCCTGATGAACCTGATGTGGTCATATCTGTCCGTGCACTGACACATGTCTACACACAGAATGTAGGTGAGATTGTCACAGACGCCTACCTGAGTGAACTGAAGGGTATAGCCAAGCTCAGTGGAAAAGGGTTTGAGGTCATACTGAAGGAAGTAATGTCCAAGATAGAAAGATCTATTGAGAGCACAGAAAACACAGATTCTTGTGATGTTAGTGGCACCGAGGCAGCTGTTCCTACTGTAGAGCCAAGCCAGAGTGTTGCTTTGCATCGTCAGCCAATCGATGCCTCCTTTCCTCTTAGGTCAGGTTCTTCTAATAAAGACCTCGGATAAAAGGTACCGCTGACTGTGAATCCCAGTGATCTTTACCCCCCAGAGGTACAAGATCTCTGGGGGGTTAAGATCTCTGGGGATCTCTACAATAGTGGTTGAACACATCGTGAAGAGTGAAGAAAAGGGTCCACTGACTCATTCCACTTTGAGACTGAGGTCTTTTTCTGGTAAGACCCCTTGACCATTCAGTGAAGCTGATTATGACACTTGGCATTCATACGCTGATTTGCTCATAGAAGATGCTTCAATTTCTGACTTGGAAAAATATCGGAAAGTTCTTGGAAGCCTTCTTGTCCCAGCATCCAATGCAGTTCGGAGACTTGGGCCTGAAGCGCCACCTAGGGAGTACTTGAAACTGTTGGACTCAGCATTTGGCACAGTGGAAGATGGTGACGAGCTTTTACTAGGTTTCATGGACACATTGCAGGACTCTGGGGAGAAACCCTCTGCATACCTGTGCCGCCTGCAGGTGGCGTTGAATCTCACTGTGCGTAGGGGCGGAGTTCTACCCCAAGAGATTGACAAGCACCTCTTGAAACAGTTTTATAGAGGTTGTTGGGACAATGTTTTACTTGCTGATTTGCATCTTGAGCTTAAGAAACAAGAGCCATCCATTTTTTCAGAGTTGTTGTTGCTGGTACATACAGCAGAGAATAGACAGGAAGTTAAAAACACAAGGATGAGACAACATCTTAGTATTGTTAAACAGAAAGCTGTTTCACAGCAGCAAGATGTAAATCAGACAAGTGAATTACTGACTAAATCAGATTTAAGTTGTCTGAATGATGACCCTGATTGCTGGGGTCTTTCTGCAACTGTGGGGGTCCCCCCTACAGTTGATAGTGCTATGAGATGACTGTTGTTGTGAAATGGCGCTATATAAATAAAGTTGAATTGAATTGAATGAGTTAAAAAAGCAGGTCACTGATAAGAGTCAGTTGACAGCCCTTACAAAGCAAAAGAAGATGACTACATCAAAGAAAGAGCAGACAAAGAAAGGTGAACTTCAAAAACCTGACCATGCAAAGACAGACATTGGACCCCAACCTCCCTGCACATCTAGCTTAAAGTCAAAACCTTGGTTCTGGTTCCGTTGTGGGAAGGATGGTCATATTCTTGCCATTTGTGAGTCTGACCCCAACCCTGCGCTTGTTGCAGTGAAAAGAAAGGAACTTCAGGTGCGGCAACAGCTATGGGAAGCCCAGAATAGTAATGAGACTTATTTAAACTGAAGTCAGTCTCTGTTGTGGGGCAGATGGGGATTGCATCAGGTAAAATAAGTCCCATTGAGCAAAAGCCTAAAGCTACTACTAACAGGCGTGCAGTGATAAAATCGCACTCCAGTCATAGCGATTTCAAACTACCTAAAGGATTGATAGGCACAAAGAGCACAGAACTTTGTGAAAATAGAGGGTGACAATGTTAGCTGTTTACTAAACACAGGCTCCCAGGTCACAACAGTTCCTGAGTCATTTTACAGACAGCACCTGTCCACACATGATATTAAGCCTCTGTTTGATCTTTTGGCAGTTGAGGGAGCAAATGGGCATTTTTTTACCTTATTTAGGTTACATTGAGATTAATGTTGTGTTCCCAAAAGAGTTTCTTGGTATCGAGGCTGAAGTGGCTACATTAGCTCTTGTGGTCCCAGATGTCCACAAAGGTTCAGTCATTTATTTTGATTGGAACATGTACACTTGACGTGCTCTATGAGCTCTACTGTGACTAACTTGGACTTGCATGGACCAACGTCACATGGCTATAAAGCTATTTTGAAAGTCTTGGATCTGAGACACAAACAGGACAGCGATGGCAGTCTTGGCCTGGTCACTCGGTTTGGTAAAGATCCTCAGTTGGTTCCCGCGGGCCAAGCTGTGGTGCTTGATGCTTCTCTTGCTATTAATAACCATGTGATTGAAAAGACTGTCCTTTCAGAGCACCCATCTGTGGTGTTCTCACAAAACCATGTCTCATAGATTTGCCTCAAAAATCACCCTACAAGGTGTCAGTCATGCTTAGCAACGAACATGACCATGACATTGTCATTCCTCCACGGTGTGTAATTGGGGAGATCAGTGCATTTCATAGGGTCTTATCCTATGAACAAAGTGTCAGTAAACCAAACTCTGATTCTGACCAAAAGCCTGATTTGAACTTTAACTCAGAGTTCTTCCATCAGTGCTGAGTGGAGAGAATGAATCACTCACAAACTAGGTAGTATGCCTGAGGCTTCTGCACAAAACGACCTTGATTTTGGGAGAACAGATAAGGTAAAACAACAAATCAAGCTCTCAGATGAGACACCATTCAAACACAGAGCACGATCCATACACCCCAATGACCTTGAAGCTGTAAGGAAGCATTTGCAAGAGCTTCAGCAAGCAGGTGTCATCCTTGAGTCATCTTCTCCATTCTCATCGCCCATAGTGGTTGTGAGGAAAAAGAATGGTGATGTTCGCCTCTGTATTGATTACAGAAAACTTAACTTGCAGGCTGTGAAAGATTGTTACGCACTCCCAAATCTGGAGGAAACGTTCTCTAGCTTGACTGGATCCAAATGGTCTAATTCTCAGTTCTTGACTTAAAATCTGGTTACTACCAGATCGAAGTTCAAGAGTCTGACAAACCTAAAATGGCCTTTGTTTGTCCCTTTGGGTTCTGGGAGTTCAATCGTATGCCGCAAGGCATTACAAATGTTCAATTCAATACAACTTTATTTATATAGCGCCATTTCACAACAACAGTAATCTCATAGCACTATCAACTGTGGGGGGAACCCCCACAGTTGCAGAAAGACCCCAGCAATCAGGCGATCCCCTGTGAGCAAGCACTTGGCGACGGTGGAGAGGAAAAACTCCCTTTTAACAGGAAGAAACCTCCAGCAGAACCAGGCTCAGGGAGGGGCAGTCATCTGCTGCGACTGGCTGGGGGGTGAGGGGATAGAGAAGATGAAAAGAACAGACATGTAGACAGCAAACAGCACGATGGGGACTCAATCTATGGGAGAGAACAAACAAATGTTAATGACCAGCAAAAAAAATATTTCATTGAGAGTGAGGAAAGGAGTGAGGCCCAGTGCATTACTGGAGGTCCCCCGGCTGACTAAACCTATTAGCAGCATAACTATGGGAGGGTTCAGAAACACATGATCCCTCCCTAATTGTAGGCTATATCAAAAAGGTAGGTTTTAGCCCTATTCTTAAAAACAGAGATCGAGTCTGACTCCCGAATCCAGATTGGCAGCTGGTTCCACAGGAGAGGAGCTTGATAACTGAAGGCTCTGCCTCCCATTGTACTTTTGGAGATTCTAGGTATTACAAGTAATCCTGCATTTTGGGAGCGTAGTGCTCTGTTAGGATAATACGGTAGTACCAGATCTTTTAAATAAAAAGGAGCCTGATTGTTTAGAGCTTTGTAAGTAAGAAGAAGGATTTTAAACTTAATTCTAAACTCTATGGGAAGCCAATGAAGGGAGGCCAGAACCGGAGAGATATGATCTCTCTTTCTAGTACCTGTTAAAACTCTTGCTGCAGCATTTTGGATCAGCTGAAGACTTTTTAAAGATGTTTTAGGACAGCCTGATAATAAAGAATTACAATAATCTAATCTCGAGCTAACAAAAGCGTGGATCAGTTTCTCAGCATTACTCTGAGACAAGATGCTCCTAATCTTGGCAATATTACGCAAATGATAGAAGGCAGTCTTAGAAACAAATTTAATATGTGAATTGAAGGACAGATCTTGATCAAAAATAATTCCAAGGTTACTCACAGAGCTATTAAGAGAAAGAGTAACTGCATCCAAACTGAAAGTTTGATTTGGAAAGGAATTTCTGAGGTTTTTTGGACCAACAAGAATGACTTCAGTCTTATCTGAATTTAATAGCAGGAAATTACAAGTCATCCAAGTTCTGATTTCCTTAAGACAGGCTTCTAACTTGGCTAATTGATTACTATCATCTGGCTTCATTGACAGGTATAATTGTGTGTCATCTGCATAACAATGAAAATGTATACAGTGCTTTGTAATAATGTTGCCTAACGGAAGCATATATAAACTAAAAAGAGTAGGGCCTAGCACAGATCCCTGTGGAACTCCATGACTAAGCTTTGAGTTGAAAGAAAACTCATTATTTACATGAACAAACTGGAACCTATCAGATAAATAAGATCTAAACCACTGCAACAAAGTTCCATTAAGTCCAAAATAGTGTTCTAATCTATCAAGTAGAATATTATGATCAATAGTATCAAAAGCTGCACTAAGGTCTAAAAGGACAAGTACAGAAACCAGTCCATTATCAGATGCGATGAGGAGGTCGTTAGTGACCTTTGCTAAGGCTGTTTCAGTACTATGATGGATTCTAAACCCAGATTGAAACTCTTCAAGTAAACCATTTCCCTGCAGGTGGTCAAATAATTGCGTAGCAACAACTCTAAGATTTTTGAAATGAAAGGGAGATTAGAGATTGGTCTATAGTTAGCTAAAGCTCCTGGATCTAGCGTTGGCTTTTTGAGTAAGGGTTTAATTACAGCCGTTTTAAAAGCCTGCGGTACATGGCCTAAAGTTAATGAAGAATTGATTATATGAAGAATAAAGCTACCAATAAGTGGGAAGACTTCTTTAAATAACCTGGTAGGAATAGGGTCTAAAACACAAGTTGAAGGTTTGGATGAGGAGACTATTTTGTCTAACTCACAAAGGTCGATCGGAGTAAACTCATCAAGACAGACATCAATAGAAGGAGTTGTAGTAGTTACAGTATTTAAGTTAACTGTGGGAAGAATCTGATTTTATCTCTGATGGATGAAATTTTATTATTGAAAAAGTTCATAAAGTCCTGACTAGTAAGCTCTAAGGGAATGCTAGGATTGACAGAGTCCTGACTCTTTGTCAACCTGGCTACAGTGCTGAAAAGAAACCTGGGATTATTCTTGTTCTCTTCCATTAATGCAGAGTAATAACTCGTTCTAGCTTTTCTAAGAGATTTTTTATAAATTAAAAGATGATTTCTCCAAGCTAAATAGATTTCATCTAAATTAGTGGAGCGCCATTTTCTTTCTAATTGACGAGTCTTCTGTTTTAAGCTACGAGTTTCTGTGTTGAACCAAGGAGTTAGAAATCTCTGATTAGACTTTTTCTTTTTTAAGGGGGCCACCAAGTCTAGAGTCTGATGCAGAGAAGCTGTAACACTATCCACCATGTTATCAATTACAGAAGGAGCAAGCTGTCTATAGCTTATTTCCGTTGTGTTGACACATGGCATAGAGGAAACAATCTGCATAAATTTGGTAACAGCATCATCTGAGAGGCATCTACTGTAATAATATTTTTCTTTAGGAGCCAAATAGCCAGAAATAGTAAAATCAAAGGTTAACAGACAATGGTCTGACAGTACAGGGTTATGAGGAGACACTACAAGATTTTCTATTTCTATGCCATATGTCAGAACAAGGTCCAATGTATGGTGGAGGTAATGAGTAGAATTTCCTACATTCTGAGAAAACCCAATCGAGTCTAATATTGAATTAAATGCCACATTAAGGCAGCCACTATCTACATCCACATGTATATTAAAGTCCCCTACTATAATTATTCTATCAGATTTCAGCACTAAATCCGCTAAGAAATCAGCAAATTCGGATAAAAATTCTGAGTAGGTTGATGGGGGACGATAAACTATGGCAAATAAAATTGGGTTTTGTGGTCTATATTAATCATATATTCCATAACCAACATATGTTTAAGCATGTGAGAATGTTTGGTGTGTAGAGGAGCTTGGAAATGAAGAGGCGATTTGGTTTATAAGCAAAGTTTTAATATTCAGCTCTTCTAACAAGTCTCATCTGGTGCAGAGAGTGGCAGAAGGGAAAAGAGACAGAAAGTCTCCAGCTCACTGACTTTGTACTGGCACACAACAAAAGACATGCATAACAAAGGCTGACATCCCTCATTATCTTAATCCCCCCATTGTCTTGGTATTTCCTCTCCTCGCCTTGGGGGGTGAGGGTGGCTCCTCCGGTCTCCTCCGCCGTGTCCGGGAACGTCTTTGTTCTTCACTCGGCGGGTGAGAGCCCTTTGTCCTTTCAGAGGTGTGAAGTCCTTTACATATGTAATCACCAAACATTTCCACATGCCTCAACATATGTAGGTTATGGAATATATGGTTAATATAGACCACAGGCCCCCCAAACAACTAAGAAAGGACAACAGGAAGGTTCACAGTCTAAGATAGTTATTATGACATACTAAGTGTTACATCTGTTGCCACGGAAGAAACTTTCTAGCAGCCATGCTCCTAAGAGAGTTCAGTGGTAATTATAACAGCATAGTAAAATCATAAGTCAGTCCTAAACTGTTGCAGCACAATTAGTGAAAAATTGTGGAGTGGTTTGCATCAGTCCCTGTGCTGTCTGGGTTTTAATCTTCTCCCAAAACTGCTGTAGGTTGGTTTAGGCGCCCTGCTGGGACCTTCTTGACAGGGATCTGCAGTGTGGGAAGGAGAGAGGTTAACTGTTCCCTGCTGGGGGGCTGAGTCTTTTCTCTTGGGGGGGTCTACCCCGCCGAGGTGCTCTCGCCAACTGTGCAGGCTCGTCTTTCAACAAGAAGGCAGGTTTAAGTCTGTCAATGCTGACTGTTTCTTTTCTATCCCCAAAATCAAGCACAAAGTGTTTATCACCATGTTCCAGCACTCTGTATGGCCCATCGTATGCTGGGCGAAAGATAGGTTTTAAAGCTTCATGCTTAACAAAAACAAATTCAGCGTTTTTTAAAGCCTGAGGGAAAAAAACCCGTGGGAAGGAGTGATGAGCTGGACCGGGGAGAGAGTTCGGTCCGTTGTTGCCTAAAAACCTTGGGACTGGAAGGCGCCCTGGCTCTGGGTTCTCTGGTAAAAATTCACCTGGGAGCCTGAGAGGTTGTGCAAAGACTAATTCTGCGGGGGAGGCGTCTAGATCCTCTTTAGGTGCAGCACGCAACCCCAATAAAACCCAGGGAAGTTTATTTACCCAATTTGTGTCCGTTAGTGAGGCTCTGAGGGCAGCCTTTAAAGATCTGTGAAAACGCTCGCATAACCCATTAGCCTGAGGGTGATAAGCGGTGGTGCGATGAATTGTTGCCCCTAAGCTGTTGGACATGGCTGACCAGAGCTCTGAGACAAATTGAGGCCCCCTATCGGACGTGATGTCCGATGGGACGCCGAAACGTGCCACCCAGTTTGTCAAAAAAACGTGAGCGACTTCCTCCGCTGTGGTTGCCGCTAGAGGGACTGCCTCTGGCCAGCGTGTGGTGCGGTCTATCATTGTTAACAGGTGTGTGAAACCCTGGGAGGAAGGTAGTGGCCCCACGAGGTCGACATGAACGTGGTCGAACCTTCTAGCAGGGATTGGAAAAGGCTCCAGAGGGGCTTTTGTGTGCCTGTGTATTTTGGCGCGTTGACAAGAAATGCAAGTTTTTGCCCATTCTTTTACGCTTGGCCTGGCCACACAAACTTTTCGGCGACCATTTTAACCGAGGCGCGCACACCTGGGTGCGCGAGGAAGTGAATTGCGTCGAAAATGCGGCGGCGCCATGTAGCTGGTAGCTGGAACGGGCGAGGTCGGCCGGTTGAAACATCGCATATTAGGGGGGGCACGCCGTCACGTAAACCCTTTTTCTCCAGCCTTAACCCTGTTGGTCCAGACAGGAGCGCGCGCACGTCCGCGTCACTGCTCTATTCCTCTGCCATGGCTGCATAATCTATCCCTGCATGGATAGGTGCTGCGTATGTGTCTGCGTTAGTGAAGAGTTCTGCTGCTGAGGCAGTATAATCTGTCTCCCCGCACTCTGGTGGTGTCACAGCGCGAGAGAGACAGTCCGCTACTACGTTAAGTTTGCCTGCCACGTGTCGAATGTCTGTGGTGAACTCTGAAATCGCAGCTAGCTGTCTTTGTTGCCTGCCTGACCATGGTTCTGAAATTTTAGCCATAGCAAAGGTGAGCGGTTTATGGTCTACAAAAGCCGTGAAACTCCACCCTTCTAACCAGAACTGGAAGTGGCGGATGGATAAATGAAGCGCCAGCAGCTCTCTGTCAAAAGTGCTGTATTTACGTTCAGTTTGGTTTAGCGATTTGCTAAAGAATGCTAAAGGTTGCCAGACCCCGCTGACAAGTTGTTCTACAACTGCCCCTATAGCTAGGTCTGAAGCATCTGTGGTTAGTGCGATGCGGGCCGAGGGATCTGGGTGAACTAACAATGTGGCGTTAGCTAGGGCGCTTTTTACTTCCGCGAAAGCGCGTTCGCGCTCCGGGGTCCATTCGACCGCGTTGGAAGCTTTCTTTTTTTTGAGCGCGTCATATAGGGGCTGCATGAGCTGAGCTGCGTGGGGGAGGAAGCGGTTGTAAAAATTAACCATCCCTAAAAATTCCTGTAGCGATTTGACCGTTTGTGGCCGTGGGAAATTTTCTATCGCGTGAACTTTGTCTGGAGGTGGAACTGCCCCCTTCGGAGAGACTTTGTGTCCTAAAAAATCAATTTGTGACACGCCGAATTTGCATTTGGCTGGATTGATTATTAGCCCGTGCTCTTCCAGCCTCTGAAAAACCGTAGTGAGGTGTTGCTCGTGTTCTTCCTCAGACGAGCTGGCTACCAGCATGTCGTCGAGGTAGACGAAAACAAAAGGAAGGTCGCGTAGGACCGCGTCCATCATTCGTTGAAAAGTTTGAGCAGTGCCTTTGAGGCCGAAAGGCATTCGCAGGAATTCAAAAAGGCCGAAAGGGGTTATTACCGCTGTTTTAGGAACGTCTTCTGCTCGGACTGGGACTTGGTGATAACCGCGGACTAAGTCTATTTTTGAAAAAATGCGCGCACCCGCTAGATGTAGTGAAAAATCTTGAATGTGAGGGATTGGGTAACGGTCATGCGCTGTAGCGTTGTTTAATCTGCGGTAATCTCCGCACGGTCTCCAAGAACCGTCGGATTTCGGAACCATGTGAAGTGGTGAGGCCCAGGGGCTCTTCGAGCGTCGAACAATGCTTAATTTTTCAAGAGTTGTAAATTCGTCCCGTGCTGTGTTGAGCTTGGCGGCGTCTAAGCGGCGAGTTTTGGCAAAAACGGGAGGTCCCGTTGTGGGAATGAAGTGTTCAACCCCGTGTTTAGCCACAGTGGCTGAGAATTTGGGAATTGTGAGTGCTGGAAATTGGGTGAGGAGTTGCTCAAACTTACCTCCTGCCGTGGTGACGTTGGCCTGCACAGGTGGTGGAGAAACTCGGGCCGAGCATGGAATAGAAGCAAAAGACAGTGCATTAACCAGGCGCCTATTTGCTAGATCCACTAATAACCCATGTGCACACAAAAAATCTGCGCCTAATAAGTTAAAACTCACCGCCGCTACAACAAATGTCCATCTGTAGCTGCGGCCGTGGATGAGGAGGTGCAGGCTCTTTTCGCCGAACGTGTCGATGCTGGAGCCGTTGGCTGCCACGGCTCCGTTGCCCCGGGTGCCCGTGGCTCGATCTGCGTGGGAGGGCATGACGAAACTCAGCTGGGCTCCTGTGTCGATGAGGAACTGCTTGCCTGTGTGTCCATCCGTCATGTACAACAGCTTGTTTTTCTCGCCGAGAACCGCTGCTGTTAACGGCTCTCGGCTTTGGCGTTTTCCCGAAATCGCAAATTTGCAGGGGGGAACGCATTTGCGGGCCTTCTCAGCGAAGCGGTGGTGATAATAACAGACGTCGCTCTGACTGTTACGTCTTGGCCGTGTCGCTGTCACCGTGGGCTGGTTCTGCTCCGTGGGTTGCGGTTCCTCGTGGCTCGGGGCGTCAGCTTTGAGGTCTGCGGATGCTGCTGTGGGTGTCAGCTCCTTGCAGGCATTGACGAGCCGATGAGCTTCATTGGCCAGCGCGCGGAAGTCTTGGTGGTTGTTGCACTTCATGCTGGCGAGTGTCCCTCTCATGTGTGGCGGCAGCGTGCTGAGGAAAATAAACTGGAAGAGGAAGTTGTCATTGTCCTCTTCTTTGAGCTGTAGCAAATCCTCCATGAGGGCTTTAGGTTTGTACCCTCTGTGGCCGTAGACCGCCAGGATCTTCTCGGCTCTCTCTTCCGCTGATGGGACGTAGTTCGCCACGATGGTTGCTTTGAGCGTCTCGTATTTGTCCCGGGCTGGTGGTCGCCGGACCATGCTCCGCACACACTTCGAAGTGGCGGCGTCAAGTTTGGAGACGATATGATAAAATTTGTTATCATCAGCCGTGATGCCCGCCAGTGTGAACTGGGCGTCAGCCTGCTGAAACCAAGAGGCGGGGTCTTCTTGCCAGAAGTCTGGCAGCTGGACAGCGACGGCATTCGTGCACACCATCACTGCTGTGCCCGCCGGGTGAGAGTGCCCTGCCTCGGCTCTCACGGCGGTGCTGGTGCTCGGTTGAGCTCTCTCAATCTCTTCTGCCGGGGGGAACAGTTGTCCACCTGCTCCCTCGTCTGCGTGGCCGCTGGCGTCTGCCTGGGTCGCCACGGATGAGTCGCTTGCGGGGGAACGCCTCCGGTCCATACTCGCGTCAAAGTCACCAGTGTAGAGGAGCTTGGAAATATAATTATTTATATAATTATTATTATATATATTATACTGTATATTTATATTTATATATCTATATATTTATTCCATCTAGCTACAATGCTCCGCACTGTGTTTTTATATATCTACATATTATTCCATCTAGCTACATTGCTCCGCACTGTGTGTGTTTATATACTTACATATTTATTCCACCTAGCTGCAATGCTCCATACTGTGGGTGTTTATATATTTACATATTTATTCCATCTAGCTACAATGCTCTGCACTGTGTGTTTATACATTCATATATTTATTCCATCCAGCTACAATGCTCTGCACTGTGTGTCTGTGTGTGTGTGTATATATATATTTTATAGTAATATGTACATATGTATATTAGCTGCTCTTGCTTGCTTGTTTTTTTTCTTGCCTTCTGATTGTTGCTCTGAGTGTTGCTATCCCTGTGCTGTTGCAATCCTGGAATTTCCCCGTTGTGGGACTAATAAAGGCTTATCTTATCTTGTCTTAAATGAAGAGGCGATTTGGTTTATAAGCAAAGTTTTAATATTCAGCTCTTCTAACAAGTCTCATCTGGTGCAGAGAGTGGCAGAAGGGAAAAGAGACAGAAAGTCTCCAGCTCACTGACTTTGTACTGGCACACAACAAAAGACATGCATAACAAAGGCTGACATCCCTCATTATCTTAATCCCCCCATTGTCTTGGTATTTCCTCTCCTCGCCTTGGGGGGTGAGGGTGGCTCCTCCCGTCTCCTCCGCCGCGTCCGGGAACATCTTTGTTCTTCACTCGGCGGGTGAGAGCCCTTTGTCCTTTCAGAGGTGTGAAGTCCTTTACATATGTAATCACCAAACATTTCCACATGCTTCAACATATGTAGGTTATGGAATATATGGTTAATATAGACCACAGGTGATTACATATGTAAGGCGACTTCACACCTCAGAACAGGACAAAGTCTCAACCGCCAGTGAAGATCAAAGAGCATCCGAGGCACTGCGGTGGAGACCGGATGGGTTGCCCTGACCCCCCAGGGCCAGGCGGAGGAGTACGAAGACAATGGGGGGATTAAGATAATGAGGGATGTCAGCTTTTGATATGCATGTCTTTTGTTAAGTGCGAGTATAAGTTCGTAGAGCCGAAGGTGTTCGTTCTCTTACTTCTTCTGCTGCTGCACCTAGATGAGACTTGTTAGAGGAGCTGATAATAAACTTTGGTTTATGAATCACATCGCCTCGTTATTTCAAGCTCCTCTACACTGGTGACCCTGACGCGAGAATGGACCAGAGGCGTTCCCCCGCGATCGACTCATTTGTGGCGACCCAGGCAGACGCCGGCGCCCATGCAGACAGGGGAACAGATGGACGACGTTCCCCCACGGCAGAAGTGATAGAGAGGGCTCAACCGAGCACCAGCGCCGCGGAGAGAGCCGAAGCAAGGCACTCTCACCCTGCGGACACATCAGTGACGGTCCACACAAACGCCGTCACGGTCAAGCTGCCGGACTTCTGGCAGGAAGACCCCGCCTCATGGTTTCAGCAAGCTGAAGCCCAGTTTGCACTTGCGGGCATCACGGCTGACGATACAAAGTTCTATCACATCATCGCCAAACTCGACGCCGCCACTTCGAGATGTGCGCGGAGCATAATCCAGCGGCCGCCGGCCCAGGACAAATATAAAGAACTGAAAGCGACCATCGTGGCAAATTACGTCCCCTCAGCCAAGGAGAGAGCCGAGAGGATCCTGGCGGTCTACGGCCACAGAGGAGGCAGACCCAAGGCCCTCATGGAGGACTTGCTGCAACTTAAAGAAGAGGACAATGACAACTTCCTCTTCCATTTCATATTCCTCAGTACGCTGCCGCCACACATGAGAGGGACGCTGGCCAACATGCGATGCAGCACCCAGCAAGACTTCCGCACGCTGGCTCACGAAGCTCAACGGCTCGTCAACGCCTGCAAGGAGCAGACACCCACAGCAGCATCCGCAGACTTCAACGCTGATGTCCAGAGCCACGAGGAGCCACAAATCACCGAGCAGAATCAGCCCGCGGTGACAGCGACACGGCCAGGACGCAACAGACAGAGCGACGTTTGTTATTACCACCACCGCTTCGCCGAGAAGGCTTACAAATGCGTTCCCCCCTGCAAATTCACGATTTCGGGAAAACGCCAAAGCCGAGAGCCGTTAACAGCGGCGGTTCTCGGCGAAAAAAGCAAGCTTTTATATGTGACGGACGGACACACCGGCAAGCAGTTCCTTATCGACACGGGAGCTCAACTAAGTTTTGTCATGCCCTCCCAAGCAGACCGGGCCATGGGCCCCCGGGGCAATGGAGCGGTGGCAGCCAACGGATCCATCATCGACACTTTTGGCGAAAAGAGCCTGCCCCTCTGCATCCACGGCCGCAACTACAGATGGACATTTGTTGTAGCGGCGGTGAGTTTTAACTTGTTGGGTGCTGATTTTTTGTGTGCAAATGGGTTATTAGTTGATCTAGCGAACAGGCACTTGGTTAATGCACTGTCCTTTGCTTCTATTCCCTGCTCAGCTCGACTTTCTCCACCACCCGTGCAGGCTAGCGTCACCACAGCAGGAGGTAAGTTTGATCAACTCCTCAACCAATTTCCAGCACTCACAATTCCCAAATTCTCAGCCACAGTGGCTAGACACGGGGTCGAACACTTTATTCCCACAACGGGCCCACCCGTATTCGCCAAAGCTCGGCGCTTAGACACGACCAAGCTCGCCATAGCTCGGGACGAGTTTACCACCCTTGAAAAATTAGGCATTATCAGACGCTCGAAAAGCCCCTGGGCGTCACCACTTCACATGGTCCCGAAATCCGACGGTTTTTGGAGGCCGTGCGGCGATTACCGCAGATTAAACAATGCAACAGCGCATGACCGCTACCCAATTCCTCACATTCAAGACTTTTCACTACATCTGGCGGGTGCGCGCATTTTTTCAAAAATAGACCTGGTCCGCAGTTATCATCAAGTCCCAGTTCGAGCAGAGGACATTCCTAAAACAGCTGTAATAACCCCCTTCGGTCTTTTTGAATTTTTGCGGATGCCTTTCGGCCTCAAAGGCGCTGCTCAAACCTTTCAGCGGATGATGGACGCAGTATTACGCGACCTCCCTTTCGTGTTCGTCTACCTCGACCATATGCTGGTAGCCAGCTCGTCTGAGGAAGAACACGAGCGGCATCTCACTATGGTTTTTCAGAGACTAGAAGAGCACGGGTTAATAATCAATCCAGCCAAATGCAAATTCGGCGTGTCACAAATTGATTTTTTAGGACACAGAGTTTCTCTGAAAGGGGCAGTCCCACTTCCAGACAAAGTTCACGCAGTAAAAAGTTTCCCACGGCCACAAACGGTCAAATCGCTGCAGGAATTTTTGGGCATGGTTAATTTTTACAACCGCTTCCTCCCCCACGCAGCTCAGCTCATGCAGCCCCTATATGACGCGCTCAGAAAACAAAAACCTTCCAACGCGGTCGAATGGACCCCGGAGCGCGAACGCGCCTTCGCGGAAGTAAAAAGCGCCCTAGCTAATGCCACATTGTTGGTTCACCCCGATCCCTCGGCCCGCATAGTGCTAACCACAGACGCTTCAGACCTGGCCATAGGGGCAGTTGTAGAACAACACGTCGGCGGAATCTGGCAACCTTTGGCATTCTTCAGCAAATCGCTAAACCAAACTGAGCGTAAATACAGCACTTTTGACAGAGAGCTACTAGCGCTCCATTTACCCATCCGCCACTTCCAGTTCTGGTTAGAGGGGCGGCGTTTTACGGCTTTTGTAGACCACAAACCGCTCACCTTTGCTATGGCTAAAATTTCCGAACCGTGGTCAGGCAGGCAACAAAGACAGCTAGCTGCGATTTCAGAGTTCACCACAGACATTCGACATGTGGCAGGCAAACTTAACGTGGTAGCAGACTGCCTCTCTCGCGCTGTGACATCGCCAGAGCGCGAGGAGACAGATTATACTACCTCAGCCGCGGAACTCTTCGCCAACGCGGACACATACGCAGCACCAATCCATGCAGGGATAGATTATGCAGCCATGGCAGAGGAACAAAGTAGTGATGCGGACGTGCGCGCACTCCTGTCTGGACCAACAGGGTTAAGGCTGGAGGAAAGGGGTTTACGCGACGGTGTGCCCCCCCAATATGCGACATCTCAACCAGCCGACCTCGCCCGTTAGTTCCAGCTGCATGGCGCCGCCGTATTTTCGACTCGATTCACTCCCTCGCGCACCCAGGTGTGCGCGCTTCAGTTAAAATGGTCGCCGAAAAGTTTGTGTGGCCTGGCCTGTGCAAAAACGTAAAAGAATGGGCAAAGACTTGCATTTCTTGTCAGCGCGCCAAAGTACACAAACACACAAAAGCCCCTCTGGAGCCTTTTCCAATCCCTGCTAGAAGGTTCGACCACGTTCATGTCGACCTCGTGGGGCCACGACCTTCCTCCCAAGGTTTCACACACCTGTTAACAATGATAGACCGCACCACGCACTGGCCAGAGGCAGTCCCTCTGGCGTCAACCACAGTGGAGGAAGTCGCTCGCGTTTTTTTGACAAACTGGGTGGCACGTTTCGGCGTCCCATCGGACGTCACGTCCGATAGGGGGTCTCAATTTGTCTCGGAGCTTTGGTCAGCCATGTCCAGCAGCTTAGGGGCAACAATTCACAGCACCACCGCTTATCACCCTCAGGCTAATGGGTTATGCGAGCGTTTTCACAGATCTTTAAAGGTCGCCCTCAGAGCCTCACTAACGGATACAAATTGGGTAAATAAACTTCCCTGGGTTTTATTGGGGTTGCGTGCTGCGCCCAAAGAGGATCTAGATGCCTCCCCAGCAGAATTAGTTTTTGCACAACCTCTCAGGCTCTCAGGTGAATTTTTACCAGAGAACCCAGAGCCAGGGCATTTTCCAGCCCCGAGGTTTGTAGGCAGCAACGGACCGGACTCTCTCCCCGGGCCGGCACATCACTCTTTTCCACGGGTTTTTGTCCCCCAAGCTTTAAAAAAACGCTGAATTCGTTTTTGTTAGGCATGAAGCTTTAAAACCAACTTTCCGCCCACCATACGATGGGCCATTCAGAGTGCTGGAACCTGGTGATAAACACTTTGTGCTTGATTTTGGGGATAGAAAAGAAACAGTCAGCATTGACAGACTTAAACCTGCCTTCTTGTTGAAAGACGAGCCTGCACGGTTGGCGAGAGCACCTCAGCGGGGTAGACCCCCCAAGAGAAAAGACTCAGCCCCCCTGCAGGGAACAAATAATCACTCTCCTTCCCAAGCTGCAGATTCCTTACAGGAAGGTCCCAGCAGGACTCCCAAGCGGACCCACAGCAGATTCGGGAGAAGATTAAAACCCAGACGGCACAGAGACTGATGCAAATTACTCAACAGTTGTTCACTAATTGTGCTGTAACAGTTTAGGACTGACTTGTGATTTTACTATGCTGTTATGATTACCACTGAACTCTCTTAGGAGCATGGCTGCTGGAAAGTTTCTTCTGTGGCAAGAGGTGTAGCAGTTAGTATGTCATAATAATTATCTTAAACTGTGAATTTTTCTATTGTCCTTTTCTTAGTCGTTTGGGGGGGCTGTGGTCTATATTAATCATATAATTCCATAACCAACATATGTTTAAGCATGTGAGAATGTTTGGTGATTACATATGTAAGGCGACTTCACACCTCCGAACAGGACAAAGAGTCTCAACCGCCAGTGAAGATCAAAGAGCATCCGAGGCACTGCGGTGGAGACCGGATGGGTTGCCCTGACCCCCCAGGGCCAGGCGGAGGAGTACGAAGACAATGGGGGGATTAAGATAATGAGGGATGTCAGCTTTTGATATGCATGTCTTTTCTTATGTGCGAGTATAAGTTCGTAGAGCCGAAGGTGTTCGCTCTCTTACTTCTTCTGCTGCTGCACCTAGATGAGACTTGTTAGAGGAGCTGATAATAAACTTTGGTTTATGAATCACATCGCCTCGTTATTTCAAGCTCCTCTACAGGTTTAACCTAAAATTGCTAAAGTGCCCAATACTGAGGACCAGGCCCTCAAAGGAATTATAACATGTTTTCTGCTTTACATTAACTAGTAATTTGGAATGGTAAATTGTTGCTACTCCTCCTCCACGACCAGAACTTCTGGGATTTTGACAGTTTAAATAACCAGAGGGAGTTGATTCATTTAAACCAACATAATCCTCTTGCCCTAACCAAGTCTCTGTAAGGGAAATTAAATCAATCTGATGATCAATTAACCACTTGCACTCCGTTGTTCCGCGGGCGGGCAAGTCTCTGCGTCCTAAGGCGCACGAGGGCGCACGAGAGCGCGCTCGTGCGCCCTCGTGCGCATGACGCATGATAAGGATATTGATGGTGATGGTGTAGGTGGTGTGCCCTCCAAGCGCCACTGAAAAAAAAATCTGCAAACACAGCCGCGAACAGATTAGTTCATCTGATTGACCTCTCATTCGACTAATAAGAGCCTTGAATTGGGTTTCTGAAACCTTGACGAAGCAATGAATGAAAACCTAGGTAGGAGGACCCGCCTCCCAACGCTTTGAATGCAGTGAGCCAATTGAAGCAGAGAAGTTCGTGAGCTGTTTTTTTTTAAAGCTGGGTGAAGACTGACTGCTGGAGTGGATCAAAAAAGAACACAGGAAGAGCTCCACAGACCCAGCAGCATGGAGACCATCCACAAATGCAACCTGTGTGACAGGGAGTGCAATTCGTGGATCGGCATGTTCGGCCCCAGGCGGTGCTTATTTTGTATTGGTTCCAGCAGAGTAGACGTTATGATTTCTTCCATGGTCATCATAGACCGACGGAGGCTGACGACGAAGGCTGAGTGACACACACGCCTTCGCCAGTCTTTTTTTAATTACTACTGTTATTTGTTTTGAAAAATCATTCGCCAAAAACCGCAATCATGGAAGCACAAAACCGCAATAATGGAATTATGTTTTGATCGAGTCGCGAGACCAGAACCAGAGCGGACCAGCGTCGCGTTCGTCTGACAATGAGGAAGACAAGTTCGCCAAGACTCCGCTGTGAAGAGGTAAGGTGTTATAAGCTAAATTATTCTCTATCCCTGAAAATTGTAATCCAAAATGACTTTTGACCGATCAGTAAATTACAGCTGTGCGGTTCACGAAGTCTGAAGTTCGTGCGCCGCGGTACAAGGGGTTGCTTGCAGTGTACAGGCTGTGAACGCCCCCCCACCCCCGCTATTCTTCTGCAGCGGGGGGGGGGGAGCCGCGGTGACTGCACTGCTGTCCTACATCACCACATAAGGCTAATCCGTTGTGTAGCGATGGCTAAAGTCCATCCTCCCTAGCGAGCGGGGGGGGGGGGGGGACAACCCCCCACACACACACACACACAGTAGCGGGGGGGGGGGGGGAGTCGCTGTGACAGCGTTGCTGTGGAAACATGCAACGAGTGTAATCTGTCATGTAGCGAGGGCCGAACTCTCCCCCCACACACACACACACAGACACAGCCCTGAGTGTAACCTTTCCTTTGAGCCTAAAATGAAGCTTCTACATTGAATTATTCAAAAGTTACAGACGTTTTTCCAAACTGTGCCATTTGGCACAATTTGGCACAGTTCCAAAACGCCTGGGAACAGCCTGAGAACAAAGCTGTGTAAAATATTCATTTTTTGTGGTATTGTTACAAAATTTGGATCTCAGCTGGATAACACTTGGTTCTACATTTCTGTTGCATTTTCCAGCCGGATCGGACAGCTGTGTGTTATTTGCAAGCATTTGTATCCAAAAAAACACCCAGGCCAAATTTATTTTCTTCAAGTTCAGTATGGTTAGATGACTGTAACTCAGTGGCTGGAGCACGTAGAGAGATTATGGTTTTTTTTTGCCAAAAAATTCAAAGTGTTTTCTTTTAAATGAGACCAACCCCATGAAGATGCTGCAAAGGGTTGAATAACAGCTTTCAATTTACTTTGGGCACGTTATTTTTTGGCATTTTTAGGAAAATTGCCCGGAGTGCAAGGGGTTAAGTTAATTTATTTCATTAAATATAATTTTATTAATATTTTTTCTTTGTAATCAGAGTTAAATTATAGTTCTGTTCTAACGGCAAAATTATGGTCAAAAATCTAAATTGTTCTAAGGAAAAAGTTAAAAAAAAAAATTTACCACAGTCTGTTTCAAATTTATCTTAAAAAAAACCCCAGTAATTTTATTTTGCTGCACGGTGGCGCAGTGGTTAGCACTGCGGCAGCACAGTTTACCCTTGGCCGGGGGATTGTGGGGATCGTGGGATCGTGGGTTCGATCCCAGCCCCCGACCAACAGTGATCTGTGTGGAGTTTGCATGTTCTCCCCGTGTTGCGTGGGTTTACTCCGGGATTTCTCCGGTTTCCTCCCACATGCCAAAAACATGCATGTTAGGTTAATTGGCTGTTCTAAATTGTCCCTAGATATCTGTTTCCTATAGGCCCTTAGAATAGAGGGTTAGTATTAATGAAAGCGCTTTGAGTGGTCTTTGTGACTAGAAAAGCGCTATATAAGTGCAGGTTAGTTAGTTAGTTAGTTTAGAAAAAGACAAAAATTAGTCATAAAATAATACACAAATTTATAATAAAGTTTCAAATGTACAAGAAAAGTCAGTTTTACAAGAGGAAATTACAGATTTGAGGAACATGGTTTCAACTTTAGATTTACAGAGAAAAGTAGAAAACTACAAGAAAATTGTTTTAAATTTTTGAGAAAAACCTCAAACCTTCAAGACTGAAGTCATTACTCAAGTTTTTAAGTGGCTGCTCTTTGTACCCTTAACTCAATTAGAAATTTTTGGTTGCCTACTTTTAATTATTAATTTCAAAGCACTGCTTTTACATGAGTAGAATTTCTGGTTACTATACCCACCTGATCATATAATTTAAGTATGCATGAGTACATTACTATTACGAATGTTTCTTTCCCTTCCCTACTCTCTCAATGGAAAAAAAGAAACACTAGAATAAAAATACAAAAAATACACATATTTTTGTCATTTATGTAAACCAGGGGTGTCCAACCATGTGCCATGGAGAGCCAAGACCCTGCAGGTTTTCTCTTCTACCCAGTCTCTTCAGCAGGTGTTTTCACTTATCAGCAATCAGTGGGAAGAAGTTCACTGAAATCTGCTGTTGAAGACACTGGTTGGAGGTAAAACCTGCAGGGTCTTGGCTCTCCATGGCACATGGTTGGACACCCCTGATGTAAACCATGACAAAAAAACTTGCTGGAGAAAACATGACACTTGATATTTTCTAACCTGTTTGTATACCACCATAGACAGAGAGAGAACCTGGATTAAACAGGGCTCAGAGAGGGAAAGATGAGACAGAAGAGAGGAGCCAAGGAGAGGAAAGTGTTCAGGCAGAGGAAGGAGAGAAGGATAACACCACTAAAAAGTCTAAACACAGGATGTCTGGGTGGGACCCCAACTGGCTCAATATTCAAGCCTCAGTTGTACAATACTTCAAATGGTAAGTTCCATATGCAACATTATGGTGTAAAATTTTAAAAAGAAATAAATAGTATAAAATTAACATATTCCAGTATGTTTACCCCCCCTGGAGGGGGGGGGGATATGTTGCCACTGTGCCAAGGTCTTTCAGCCAGAGGAAACACTGAGCATCTAGTGTTGGTGCATAAGCACTGATGATGGTAGCACGTTTGTTGTTGAAAAGTTTCAACAGGAGTGTCATCAGCAGTTTGTTAATGCCAGTTGGTAATCCCATGATTCTGGGTAAGAGCTTATTACTGACCACAATGCCCACCCCACGGATTTGATGGTCCTCCTTGGTTTTCCCTTTCCAATAAAAGGCGTCATTGGATTCTTTGATGTTTCCTTCGTCTGATCTATGAGTTTCACTGAGGGCTGCAATGTCAACATGATGGTTTTCAAGCTCCAGTCCTACTATTGTGGTTCTTCGTCCAGGTCTTGTTGAACAGTCACTTTTGTCAATGTTGCTTTGTTGGTCGTCATTTTCCTTGACCATCAGTGTTCTTACATTCCAGGTGGCAAATATCAATGTTTGTTTTTTCTTTTGATTTTGAAAACAGCAATAATACAGTCAGAAGGAATGACCTGATGGAACCCTCACTGAAGTTCTAACTGCTTCTCTACAGAGAACAGAGGGACGAAGAAACACAAGAAAGACTAGGGCTGCCCCGACTAAAGACTTTCCTGATCCACCAGTAGTCACAATTTAAAGCAAACAGTCAAACAGTCATAGCACTTCTATGACAGATGTATTAATTTCTTCACTGATACCCGCAGAGATTCTCACTCCTCATCTTATTTATTTTCACTTTTTCAGCAAACCTGGGGACACCTGTGGGATCCTGTGATCTGTGGCTGCTGATCAGGGCCTGGTTAGGTTCCACCTCTCTGTCTCTTCTCAGCATGGAAGCCATGACTGCAAAACTGCTGTTCACCACCTTTAGCTTTTTTCTAATAAACCTTGTTTAGGTTGTGCTAGTGGGTTGGACTCCTTTATATTGATCCCTTCAATCCAGGCTGGATTAATGGCACATCATTGAATATTTAGGTATTTAGTCATTTTTCTATAGTACATATTCATTTTATCATTTAACTATCCACGTCATTAACTTGAAGTCTATCCATCCATCCATCCATCTTCTACCGCTTTTCCGGAGGTCCGGGTCGCGGAGGCAGCAGTTCAAGCAGAGAAGCCCAGACTTCCCTCTCCCCAGCCACCTGCTCCAGCTCTTCAGAGGGGATACCAAGGCGTTCCCAGACTAGCTGGGAGACATAGTCTCTCCACCGAGTCCTGGGTCTGCCCCGGGGTCTCCTCCCAGTGGGACGTGCCTGAAACACCTCAAGTGGGAGACGTCCAGGAGGCATCCTAATCAGATGCCCATACCACCTCAACTGACTCCTTTCAATGTGGAGGAGCAGCGGTTCTACTCTGAGCCTCTCCCGGATGACTGAGCTCCTCACCCTATCTCTGAGGGTGAGTCCAGCAATCCTACGGAGAAAGCTCATTTCAGCCGCTTGTATCCGCGATCTCGTTCTTTCGGTCATTACCCAAAGCTCGTGACCATAGGTGAGAGTAGGAACGTAGATTGACTGGTAAATCGACAGCTTTGCCTTAGAACTAAGCTCCCTCTTCACCACAACAGACCGGTACAACGTCCGCATCACTGCAGATGCTGCTCCAATCCGTCTGTCGATCTCTCGCTCCATTTTCCCCTCACTCGTGAACAAGACCCCAAGATACTTAAACTCCTCCACTTGGGGCAGGAGCCTGTCCCCAACCCGGAGAGGACAATCCACCTTTTTCCGGCTGAGGACCATGGACTCGGACTTGGAGGTGCTGATTCTCATCCCAGCCGCTTCACACTCAGCGGCAAACCGTCCCAGCAAGAGCTGTAGGTCATTGCTGGATGAAGCCAACAGGACAACATCATCTGCAAACAACAGAGATGAGATCCTGTGGTCACCAAGTATGACACCCTCCATTCCCTGGCTGCGCCTAGAAATCCTGTCCATAAAAATTATGAACAGGACCGGTGACAAAGGGCAGCCCTGGCGGAGTCCAACTCTCACTGGGAATGACTCCGACCGAGTGTTGGCAATACGAACTAAACTCTCACAACGGTCGTACAGAGACCGAATAGCTCGTAACAACAAGCCCGATACCCCATACTCCCGAAGCACCCCCCACAAAAATCCACGAGGGACGCGGTCAAATGCCTTCTCCAAGTCCACAAAACACATGTAAACTGGTTGGGCAAACTCCCACGAACCCTCAAGAATTCTCGAGAGGGTAAAGAGCTGGTCCGATGTGCCACGGCCAGGACGAAAACCACATTGCTCCTCCTGAATCCGAGGTTCGACCAACGGCCGGACTCTCCTCTCCAGTACCTTGGCATAGACCTTCCCAGGGAGGCTGAGGAGTGTGATCCCTCTAAAGTTGGAGCACACCCTCCGGTCCCCTTTTTTGAAGACTTGAAGTCTACAGAGTTTCAATTCTATTTTACCACATCATTTTTTTTTTGTCTTTTTGTTAGAACTCTTTGATCTACAACTAGGGCTGTCGTGATTACTGCAATTATGTAGTACTGCACTATGGACAAGCCTACCATGGAGGATAACGACCAACAGCAACAGCCGCAGTGTTCACTTTTTTTGTGTGTGTGGCTAAATCTCGTTCACTTATGTGCCACTCCTGATTATTAAGTTAATGTTAAGCGTACTCTTATTGCCAACAGCATGTTTATACCCGGTACTGTGGAAGCCTCCACAGCACCGGGTGCTACCACCACCAGCACCGTGTGGGGCAGTCTCTCTCCAGACAGACTCCAGTAGGCAGTCAGTGGTGGAAGTGTTTGGATGAATTGCTAAATACAGCCGTGACAGTGAGCACTGAAAGGGCACAAAGTGTGTTATTTCCTTCTGAGCGGAGTGTTTATGATCCTGACAATTGAGGTGTGAGAGCGAAACAACTACTGCGTAGTGCATTGCTTCTTTGAACGTGATTTTTCGGACAGCGGCAAAAATCCCAAAATCATGGAGACAAGAGCCATGCAGGGTCCTGTACGGAGGCTGTCCTGTTTAAATAAGCTGAATGTCGCTGCAGTCTCCAGTCCACACACCCTGTAGTTGAAATACTAGAGTTACTGCCACTGCATTACGAAAATGATCAGGGTTTTTTTTTTTTTACAGAATCAGTAGTTCATGCCTGTAGGAAGAGCGGAGCTCCACACAATTGTCACACACACACAAGTTGAGAGCGGAGCTGCAGCGTGTTTCTCACAGCTTCCATCATTTGCCATATACATTATGAACCCTGTTTAAATTACAAGACTACAGGGTCCAAAAAACATTTGCAATAATACCACATATTGCGGTGTTGAGCTACCCACCATCACTGCAGGGAAAATTCCTCTACCATGACAGCCCTACAACTACTTTGTCTTTCGTCAGGCTGACTGCCCTCATGCCATTTTTCAGTTCATTTCTTCTGTCTCATTTCTGTCTCATCAATCACTGAGTGGAACCTTGACCTGCACCGACCTTCATCAAAGGTTTGGGTCTCCTGCTTCAATCCAAACTGCTCTCCCTCCTGACTGATGCAGACGTCCTCCTGTTCCTCTTTAATCTGGGAACAATCTGCTCCCACCTGAACAATAAAGTTTCTCTCCTGGTTTAAAAGCTGCTGCTCATCCAGAACCTCCTTCTGGTTTGAGTCATTTTGCTGTGGGACATCTGGAGGGACAAAGAGACACAAGAAAGGTGCTGGAATATGGTTCTGACACAAAGAGAGAAAGTTCATCCTATGAAGCCTCTGAGATCAAAGTGTCTTCAGCAGTAGAGACCCACTGCTCCTCTAGTGGAAACACCATATCGGGGCTAAAGTCTGCTGTCTCTGACTGCCTTGTTACTCTCAACAAGAGATCTGACTTTTATTGGAAATTTACAATTTGCGGCTGAATTTTAATCTTTTGTCACTTAAAGCTGATTTTTTCACAAGATATTTGAAATCCATAAATTAGTAACTTTGTTGCCAAGTTGGTGAAGTTTTCTGTTATGAATTTGAGACTTTTTGTAAATTTAAAACTGTCTACCTTAAATATAACAGCTTTTTCTCACAAATTGTGAGTTTTTTTGTTAGTCAAAATCACATTCTGTCTGAGCAGTAAACAAACCAACAATCTTGTCAAAGCCTCGTTAGTTCTACATACCCAGTCTGTGTGATTTTATAGTGGAAACTGAAGTCATGGTTTCTCTTCATCCTCACACTTCCACGTCGGTGCTTTGTTCTCCAGCACTCAGCACAGACCATCAATGGCAGGTCTCCACGGAGCTACATCAGCTATTCATCCATGAGGAGCAGAACAGCAGCAGAACCACCCACACCGACCACATGGAAGCTAGATAGGTCCATCTGTGCTGATGTTCTCCTGCAAAGACCACGAAGAGACTCATTCAGGAGGAAAACCGCAGCCTTTTTCCATAGAGGGAGCAGCCAGAGCTAACAGGCTAACATGCTACTGTATTAAAGTCCACTGAAGAATCAGACGGTTTACGGTTCTCTTCGGTTACCGCTTTGAATCTCAATAACAGCCACACGGAGTCATGATGTGAAGAAGTCAGAGAGACAGTCTGAATAATCCAGTGTAGGTACCATGTGTTGTCGGACTGCTAGATGAGCTCGGGTCCTGCGCCTGCTCATGACGTCACACAATATGGCATCTACGGCAGCCTCATTTGGACAAGCAAGCAGTTTATTTGTATAGCACTTTTCACAGGTATACACACGTGGACAAAATTGTTGGTACCCCTCTGTTAATAAAAGAAAAGCCCACAATGGTCACAGAATAACTTGAATCTGACAAAAGTGGTAATAAATAACAATTCTATGAAAATTAACCAATGAAAATCAGACAATGCTTTTGAATTGTGGTTCAACAGAATTATTTTAAAAAACAAGCTTGTAGAAGAGCTTGGAATAACGAGGCGATGTGATTTATAAACCAAAGTTTAATATCAGCTTCGCTCCTCTAACAAGTCTCATCTCAGTGCAGAAGCAGAATAAGAGGTCGAACACATTCAGACCTTCATACTTATACTTACACACAACAAAAGACATTGCATATCAAAGCTGACATCCCGCATTAACTTAATCCCCCCTCCTTTGTCTTCCATCTCCTCCACCTGACCCAGAGAGGTCAGGGCGATCGATCTCCTCCATTGTCCTCTGTCTCCTCCACCTGACCCTGGGAAGTCAGGGAGATCGATCTGGTCTCCACCGCTGCGACTCCGTATGCTCTTTGATCTTCGCTGGCGGTCGAGACCTCTTGTCCTGTTCTGAGGCGTGAGGTCATTGCACATATGTAATCACTAAACATTCTAATATGCTTATACATATGTAGGTATAGGATATATGATTAATATAAACCACAGCCCCCCCCCCCCCAAACGACTAAGAAAAGGACAATCAAAGTAAGTCTACAGTTTAAGATAATTTCTATGACATACTATACTGTTAAACCTCTTGACAGGGAAAACAAGGAAGAATCTTTCCAGCAGTCATGCTCCTGTCGAGAATTCAGTGGTAACCATAACAGTGTAGTAATATCACAAATCAGCCTTAAAACTGTCACGGCACAATCTGATAAAATAGTTAACAACTCTTGGTTAATTTGCATCAGTCCCTATGCCGTCTGGGTTTTAATCTTCTCCCGAATCTGCTGTAGGTCCGCTTTGGCGTCCTGGCGGGACCTTCCTGTAAGGAATCTGCAGCTTGGGGAGGAGAGTGGTTATTTGTTCCCTGCAGGGGGGTTGAGTCTTTTTTCTTGGGGGGTCTACCCCTCCGAGGTGCCCTCGCCACCCGTGCAGGTTCGTCTCTCAACAAGAAAGCAGGTTTAAGTCTGTCAATGCTGACTGTTTCTTTTCTGTCCCCTAAATCAAGCACAAAATGCTTATCACCAGGTTCCAGCACTCTGAATGGTCCGTCGTATGGTGGACGGAGGGTTGACTTTAAAGCTTCATGCCTAACAAAAACAAACTCGGCGTTTTTTAAAGCTTGGGGGACAAAAACCCGTGGGAAAGAGTGATGTGCTGGTCCGGGGAGAGTGTCTGGTCCGTTACTGTCTAACGGCCTCAGGGTTGGAAGATGCCCAGGCTCTGGGTTCTCTGGTAAAAACTCACCTGGGAGTCTGAGAGGTTGTGCAAACACTAACTCTGCTAGGGAGGCGTCTAGATCCTCTTTAGGTGCAGCACGCAACCCCAATAAAACCCAGGGAAGTTTATTTACCCAATTTGTATCCGTTCGCGAGGCCCTGAGGGCGGCCTTTAAAGATCTGTGAAAACGCTCACATAACCCATTAGCCTGAGGGTGATAAGCGGTGGTGCGGTGAATTGTCGCCCCTAAGCTGCTGGCCATGGCTGACCAGAGCTCTGAGACAAATTGAGGCCCCCTATCGGACGTGATGTCCGATGGGACGCCGAAATGTGCCACCCAGTTTGTCAAAAAAACGCGAGCGACTTCCGCCGCTGTGGTTGACGCCAGAGGGACCGCCTCAGGCCAGCGCGTAGTACGGTCTATCATTGTTAACAGGTGTGTGAAGCCTTGAGACGAAGGTAGTGGTCCCACAAAGTCGACATGAACGTGGTCAAACCTTCTAGCTGGGATTCGAAAAGGCTGTAGAGGGGCTTTTGTGTGTTTGTGTATTTTGGCGCGCTGACAAGACATGCAAGTTTTTGCCCATTCCTTTACATTTTTGCGCAGGCCCGGCCAAACAAACTTTTCGGCGACCATTTTAACTGAGGCGCGCACAACAGGGTGCGCAAGGGAGTGAATTGAGTCGAAAATACGGCGGCGCCATGCAGCTGGGACTACCGGGCGAGGTCGGCCGGTTGAGATGTCGCAGATTAGGGGGAGTACACCGTCACATAAACCCCTTTCCTCCAGTCTTAACCCTGTTGGTCCAGACAGGAGCGTGCGCACGTCCGCGTCACCGCTTTGCTCCTCTGCCATGGCTGCGTAATCTATCCCTACGTGAATTGGGGCCACGTATGTGTCCGCGTTGGCGAAGAGTTCTGCGGCTGAGGTAGTATAATCTGTCTCCTCGTGCTCTGGCGATGTCACAGCGCGAGAGAGGCAGTCTGCTACCACGTTAAGTTTGCCTGCCACATGTCGAATGTCTGTGGTGAACTCTGAAATTGCAGCTAGCTGTCTTTGTTGCCTGCCTGACCATGGTTCTGAAATTTTAGCCATCGCAAAGGTGAGCGGTTTGTGGTCTACAAAAGCCGTGAAACGCCGCCCTTCTAACCAGAACTGGAAGTGGCGGATGGATAAATGAAGCGCTAGCAGCTCCCTGTCAAAAGTGCTGTATTTACGCTCGGTTTGGTTTTACAATTTGCTAAAAAATGCTAAAGGTTGCCAGGTCCCGCCAACGTGTTGCTCCACAACTGCCCCTATGGCCAAGTCTGAAGCGTCTGTGGTTAGCGCTATGCGGGCAGAGGGATCGTGGTGAACCAACAATGTGGCGTTCGCTAGAGCACTTTTTACTTCCGCGAAGGCGCGTTCGCGCTCCGGGGTCCATTCGACCGCGTTGGAAGGCTTTTGTTTTCTGAGCGCGGCATACAGGGGCTGCATGAGTTGAGCTGCGCGGGGGAGGAAACGGTTGTAAAAATTAACCATTCCCAAAAATTCCTGCAGCGATTTGACCGTTTGTGGTCGTGGAAAATTTTTTACCGCGCAGACTTTGTCTGGCAATGGGACTGCCCCCTTCGGTGAAACTCTGTGTCCCAAAAAATCAATTTGTGACACGCCAAATTTGCATTTGGCTGGATTGATTATTAACCCGTGCTCTTCTAGTCTCTGAAAAACCGTAGTGAGGTGTTGTTCGTGTTCTTCCTCCGACGTGCTGGCTACCAGCATATCGTCGAGGTAGACAAACACGAAGGGGAGGTCGCGTAATACCGTGTCCATCATCAGCTGAAAGGTTTGAGCAGCGCCTTTGAGGCCAAACGGCATCCGCAAAAATTCAAAAAGACCGAAAGGGGTTATTACAGCCGTTTTAGGAATGTCTTCCGCTTGAACGGGGACTTGGTGATAGCCGCGGACCAGGTCTATTTTAGAAAAAATGCGCGCACCCGCCAGATGTAGTGAAAAATCTTGGATGTGAGGAACTGGGTAGCGGTCATGCGCTGTCGCATTGTTTAATCTGCGGTAATCGCCGCACGGTCTCCAAGAACCGTCGGATTTCGGGACCATGTGGAGTGGCGATGCCCAGGGGCTTTTCGAGCGTCTGATAATGCCTAATTTTTCCAGGGTGGTAAACTCGTCCCGTGCTATGGCGAGCTTGGTCGCGTCTAAGCGCCGAGCTTTGGCGAATACGGGTGGACCCGTTGTGGGGATGAAGTGTTCAACCCCGTGTTTAGCTACTGTTGCTGAAAATTTGGGAACTGTGAGTGCTGGAAATTGGGTGAGGAGTTGGTCAAACTTACCTCCTGCTGTTGTGACGTTGGCCTGCACGGGTGGTGGAGAAACTCGAGCTGAGCAGGGGATAGAAGAAAATGACAGTGCATTAACCAAGCGTCTATTTGCTAGATCGACTAACAACCCATGTGCACACAAAAAATCAGCACCCAACAAGTTAAAACTCACCGCCGCTACAATAAATGTCCATCTATAGTTGCGGCCGTGAATGCAAAGAGGCAGGCTCCTTTCACCGTAAGTGTCAATGATGGATCCGTTGGCTGCCATCGCCCCATTGCCACAGGGACCCATGGCCCGGTCTGCGTGGGAAGGGGTGATAAAACTCAGTTGAGCTCCGGTGTCAATCAGGAACTGTCTGCCGGTGTGTCCGTCGGTCACATAAAGAAGCTTATTTTTTTCGCCGAGAACTGCAGCCGTTAACGGTTCTCGGCTTTGGCGTTTCCCGAACTTTTGAACTTGCAGGGGGGGAACGCATTTGTACGCCTTCTCGGCGAAACGGTGGTGGTAATAACAGATGTCGTTCCGCCTGTTGCGTCTTGGTCGTGTTGCCACCATGGTGGGCGGGCTCTGCTCGGTTGTCTGTGGTTCTCTGCTGTTCTGGGCATCCGCGCTGAGATCTGCGGATGCTGCTGTGGCCATCTGTTCGCCAAAGGCGTTGATGAGTCGCTGCGCTTCGCGGGCCAGCGCGTGGAAGTCTTGCTGGGTGCTGCACCGCATGTTGACCAGCGTCCCTCTCATGTGTGGCGGCAGAGTGCTGAGGAAGATATGTTGGAAAAGGAAGTTGTCGTTGTCCTCTTCCCTGAGCTGCAGCATGTCCTCCATGAGGGCCTTGGGTCTGCATCCTCTGTGGCCGTAGATCGCCAGGATCTTCTCTGCTCTCTCTTCGGCTGAGGGGACGAAATTCTCGACGATGGTCGCCTTAAGCTCTCTATATTTGTCATGGGCAGGCGGCCGTTGGATTATGCTCCGTGCACATCTCGAAGTGGCAGCGTCGAGTTTGGCGACGATGTGATAAAATTTTGTGTCGTCTGCCGTTATGCCCGCCAGTGCAAACTGAGCTTCAGCTTGCTGGAACCACAAGCTCGGGTCTTCTTGCCAGAAGTCTGGCAGCTTGACGGTGACGGCGCTTGTGTGGGCCGTTCCTGATGTGTCCGCCGGGTGAGAGCGCCTTCCTTCGGCTCTCACAGCGGGGCTGGTGCTCGGTTGAGCCCTCTCTGTAGTTTCTGCCATGGGGGAATGTCGTCCATCTGTTCCCCTGTCTGCATGGGCGCCGGCGCTTGCCTGGGTCGCCTCTGATGAGTCAATCGCGGGAGAACGTCTCTGTTCCATCCTCGCGTCGGGGTCACCAGTGTAGAAGAGCTTGGAATAACGAGGCGATGTGATTTATAAACCAAAGTTTAATATCAGCTTCGCTCCTCTAACAAGTCTCATCTCAGTGCAGAAGCAGAATAAGAGGTCGAACACATTCAGACCTTCATACTTACACTTACACACAACAAAAGACATTGCATATCAAAGCTGACATCCCGCATTAACTTAATCCCCCCTCCTTTGTCTTCCATCTCCTCCACCTGACCCAGAGAGGTCAGGGCGATCGATCTCCTCCATTGTCCTCTGTCTCCTCCACCTGACCCTGGGAAGTCAGGGAGATCGATCTGGTCTCCACCGCTGCGACTCCGTATGCTCTTTGAGCTTCGCTGGCGGTCGAGACCTCTTGTCCTGTTCTGAGGCGTGAGGTCATTGCACATATGTAATCACTAAACATTCTAATATGTTTATACATATGTAGGTATGGGATATATGATTAATATAAACCACAAAGCTCATGAAACAGGCCTGGACAAAAATGATGGCACCCTTAATATTTTGTTGCACAACCTTTTGAGGCAATCACTGCAATCAAACGATTTCTGTAACTGTCAATGAGACTTCTGCACCTCTCAGCAGGTATTTTGGCCCACTCCTCATGAGCAAACTGCTCCAGTTGTCTCAGGTTTGAAGGGTACCTTCTCCACACGGCATGTTTCAGCTCCTTCCACAGATGTTCAATAGGATTTAGATCAGGGCTCATAGAAGGTCACTTTACAATAGTCCAATGTTTGGCTCTTAGCCATTCTTGGGTGTTTTTAGCTGTATGTTTTGGGTCATTATCCTGTTGCAAGACCCATGACCTGCGACTGAGACCAAGCTGTCTGACACTGGGCAGCACATTTCTCTCTAGAATACCTTGATAGACTTCCGGTCTGGACGCCATGGTGATAGCACCTTAATGCTGAAGGTCCCAGACCTAATCCAGGAAAACATCTTCAAAATCAGACTTTACGGATTTTTGGAAGAATAAAAATCAAAAGACAAAAACATCATGCCTAACCAAAAACAGAAGAAACTGACATTCTCCAGGCCAGGACGCGCAGCGGCCGTAGAATCTGAACCGGAGAACCTCCGTTCAGAAGACGAGGAGCTGAACGTAGCTAACAAGAAGGTTAGCTTGAAATCGCTATTTGAAGAATTACGACGATTTCGGGCCGAATTTCATGAATTCAGAGAGGAATTAAAAAGGACGAACAGCAGAATGGACCAGGCCGAGAACCGAATCTTGGAAGCTGAAGAAAGAATAAAAGTGCTTGAAGATTCTATGCTGGATTTACACAAAAAACAGTCAAGGCTGGAGGCTAAGCTAACCGACCAAGAAGGAAGACAGAGACGAGACAACATTAGAATTCACGGTCTGAAAGAAGGAGCTGAAGATGATTTCAACACAATGGCGGAATGCGTGGAATCCTTACTGAGAGAGAAGTTGGATATTCCACAAACCACTGATTTGAAGATAGAAAAGGCCCATCGTACATTAGCCGCAAAGCCAGTGGCAGAAGCGCCCCCACGTTCAGTGGTGGTAAGATTCTCCAATTTCAAAATAAAACAAGAGGTTGTAAGACGGGCTTGGCAGAAAAAAGGATTTATGCACCAAGAGAGAAAAGTCTTCGTGGAGCACGATTACGCCCCGGAGGTTCTTAAAAAGCGACGGGAATATAACGACGCCAAAAAGGTACTACGGGAACAGAATCTGCGCTTTCAGACGCCATTTCCTGCGAAGTTAAGGGTCTTTTACGGTGAAGAGTCATGTCTCTATAATTCGGCGGAAGAAGCAACAAGTGACATGGCGAGAAGAGGGCTCCCGGTATCGGTGTTTAAACCCGCAGCAGACCTGAGCGATAAGATCAAGGCTCAAACGTGGTCCACTCAGAGACCTTCAAAATCCACGGGCCAGCAGCGGGAAACCCAGCCCCAGAGCTACAAGGATAAGCTTTCCAGTTTCAGGAAGGAAAAGCAACCTTTTTTACTTTTTTTCAGTCATTCTGCACTTCCCGCCCCCCTCCTACAAGGTAACAAACATTAAAGGAGATGCAGAATCAGCATGTGGTAAAACCTTTCATGGAGCAATTATAGCATTAGAAACAAATGTCTTCTTAATTTAAAGGGAAAAAAAATCTTGTTAAAATAGAAATGCGACAGTGACCCACATGTTCTCCCCACACTAACAAATACTGTATTAGAGTGAATGTTTGCTGTGATGGGGGTGGGAGGGTGCACACAATTTCATAGGGTATAGGCATAAAAAAAAAAAATCATTACAAGTTCGGATTGGGATCTGAAATTCACGTTAAAAACATGGGACAACTTACAGGGGAAGAGAGGGCCCTCAACACGTAACAGAGTTTGAGGAATTTCCCTCAGAGCCTACACTCCATCAGGGCTCTTACAGGGTCTTTAAAGAGACCTCAGCTCAGGAAGTTTTTTTGACAGTTTTTTGTTTTAAAGTTTCGTACACTATGTTCTTAATGTTTTTTATGTTCTTAATGTTCTTTCAGTTTCTGAGTAGCAAAAAAGAGGGCCACCACACTGTTATACTAAATAAGAAAATACAATGGAGAAACAGGGTGTAACCAAAATAGTCTCATATAATGTAAAAGGGATCCTGAATCCAGTTAAAAGATCCAAGATTCTACGCAAAATGAAAAAAGACAAAGCAGAAATAATATTTTTACAAGAAACCCACCTAACAGACGTGGAACACACTAAACTCAATAGACAAGGGTTTAAAATGATCTCTTCATCTTCATATAAGTCATGGAGGAGGAGGGGAGTAGCGACATTGATATCAACCAAAATTACATTTGAAAAAAAATCAGAACACAAAGATAAAGAAGGGAGGTACAGTTTGGTAATTGGGCGGCTAGAGGGAGAAGATATTACCCTGCTGAATGTATATGCACCACCAGGGGCTAAATGGAAATTTTATAAAAATGTATTTGACCTAATGATAACTAAAGCCCAAGGTTTAGTGATATGTGGTGGAGACTTCAATCTAAGACTGAATCCATACTGGGATGCAACAGGTGATTCTTCACTTCAAAATAACACTCAAAGTAGGAAAACCCGGATGCTATTAAAAGAAATGGGAATCTGTGACGTGTGGAGGGAATTCAACCCCAATGTAAAAGATTATACTTTTTATTCAATGCCACATTCATCTTACTCAAGGATTGATTACTTTTTTATGTTTAATAGAGACATTGGAAGAGTAAAAACATGTAAAATAGGACTGATGGATCTCTCTGACCACAGTCCGATCTATATGGACTTAAACATCCAAAAATACACAAATTGCGGCGGATGAAAAAATAAGCGGCGATGCTGTGGTTTTACGCAGGTTTTATTAATCATACCGCTGTCACGAGCTCCACTCCCGGCGCCGTGCATGCGCGCCGGGAGCGAGCTCAGCGGCTCTCAGAGAAGGAGGACACAATGTCTGTGTCCAGCAGCAGCAGTTGAGGAAGTGGAATTGAGAGAGCGAGTTACAGAACCTGTGCAGTATTTATACCCAACTCAGACAATACATCAAAGCAGATCACAGCAGTTGGTACGATCAAAGGGACTGCAGAACAGGCATGAGACATTTGCATTTGTAAGACCTACATAACAATAGGCAGATTTGCTAGCCTCTGCTCCAGGTGCAGGACGAAGAGGTTACAAGGCACATCTACATATTGATCTGTCTCTAGGTGACGGTAAGGACAGGACGCATGAACACTATACATGAATGGCACATTACATCACAATACATGCATGGCACATTGCATCACAATACATGAATGGCACATTACATCTCAGTAGTGCAGCGGGAAAAACCGAGAGAAGAGAGCTGAGTGTCCTTAATCTGTTGTGGGGGTTAACCGAACCGCCCACAAAATAATACATTTTCTTGGAGGTTGAATCCAAATGTCCTGAAAGGACCACTGAAAGATGAATTGTAATCAGATATTCTCAGATATTTGGAAGAAAACGATAATGGAGAAGTATCCCCTTTAATACTGTGGGATGTGTGCAAAGCTGTAATAAGGGGAAAAATTATTGCAAAACTGGCAACCCAAAAGAAACTGAGACAAGAAAAACTAATCACATTAGAGTCAGAACTCAAGAACGTAGAAAAAGAACACAAAGGCAACACTCATTCTAATGACTCGCTCAAGATTAAAGAAATTAAAAATCAAATAAATGAGATCTACACAATAGAAATCCAGAAGAAACTTACATTTCTGAAACAAAAACACTATGAAGCAGGCAGTAAATCGACAAAATTACTAGCCTATAAATTGAGGAAACAACAAACAGAAAGAGCAATCTACAAAATCAGAGACCCAGTATCAAAGGAAATAAAATTCAGAATTCAGGATATTCTTAAAAGCTTCGAGAATTACTATAAGAACTTATACTCCCACATAAAACATAAAAACGCATCCGAGACATTCCTAAACACATTAAACCTTCCCCAACATACGGAGTCACAAAATAAAACACTACTGTCAGAAATACAACCTAAAGAATTGGAAAAAGCAATTATGTATGGCGCGCATTTAGGGCGCATATATGGTATGCATGTATGGTATGCATTTTCCCTCACATATATTTAGTAGGCATGACGGTGCATACTCTGGAAGCTTCACGTCTAAACGGCCAAGAAGACCTGACCCGGCGGAGACCCCGGGAGGTGTGAAGTGGTTTCTTGAGAGACGGGAAGTCAGAGAGAATGTCCCAGCAGGAGCCCCTGAGGCTGAGGAGTTGAGAGACAATGGAGACGCCAAGGAGCCTCGGAGGCTATATGTTTACTGAAGGACTGTGGGTTGGGGATGTGATATTTGATGTTGGGGGTTTTGTGTCTCTGGTGAGTATAAGAGCTGTGATGAATGATTGTTCTGCCTCTTTGCTGAGATACTTTGCTTGATAGAGGATGTAGACTCACAATAAACCTTTCCTGAGAAATAAACTCAGTCTCGTTTGTGAAAGTCATCCTCTACATATGAAACTTAAAGCTAACAAATCCCCAGGAGCAGATGGCTATACAGCAGAGTGGTACAAAACCTTTAAACAGCAACTATTTCCTCTCCTCCTGAAAACATTTAACTATGTCCTCCACACAGGGGAAATCCCCCCCTCCTGGAGAGAAGGGGTCATTGCAGTTATACCTAAACCTGAAAAGGATAAACTAGAATGCTCCAACTACAGACCAATCAGTGTATTAAATCAGGACTATAAGCTTTTTACCATTATCCTTGCCAAAAGGTTAGAAAATATACTGACAGACTTAATTCACTTAGACCAAACAGGTTTTATAAGACAAAGACAGACACAAGACAACATTAGACGCACTTTACACATAATTCATCATATAAAAAAACATAACTTAAATGCAGTCATATTGGGATTAGACGCTGAAAAAGCATTCGATTCGGTTGACTGGTCTTTCCTATATAGAATCTTATCCAGTTTCAATTTTCATAACAACTTCATTAGAACTATACAGGCATTATATAAAAAACCAACAGCTAAAATAAGGATTAACGGTAATTTATCATCATCTTTTGAACTGGAAAGAGGATGTCGTCAGGGCTGCCCCCTGTCCCCACTGCTCTTTGCAATCTTCATAGAACCTCTGAGCCAATGGATAAGACAAAATCAAGAAATTCAAGGTATTACACTTGGTCAGAAGGAACATAAAATAGCACTCTTTGCTGATGACATTTTAATATACCTAGGTGTAATATAAATGTATTTTTAATGTGTGCCCTGATTTGTTTCTCAGTTGCTTTTAATATGTTTTGACAATCCAGTTCTCTTTTCACGGTGGATTTATCTTAAGGCACACCATGATCTGGGCAGTATGACCTGTAACTGTTACTCCTTAGCACAGCTGTTACTCCTTCCAACTATGCTTATGAAACAAAGGCATTCCTTTATTCCTCATGTGTGTGTGCAATGAAATGAAGCAGATGTTCGTGTATGTTTTGGGAGCCGGGCAAGGAGTTGTCTGGGAGCGGGGACTGGCCCTCCCCGCTCCTCATGCAACTCTGAGAATGTGAGAGGGAGGCTCCCTCGGAACAGAGATGGCCACTCTGTTCTGCACATAGCCTTCCCTTTAAAAACAGGGGTTTTCCCTCAATACGGCAGAGTCCGCTGTGGATTTTGCGCGAATGCCCAGCTGTGATTGATGCATGCTCTGCCAAAAAGACTGCCAAGGCTCTCCAGTCTCCTGTATCATTGGTAAGGGCTGATGAAATGACATGAAATGCATTACTCCTGTGTGTGAAGGTGATGTGTTACATGGAATTCATTGATCCTGTGTGTGTGAAGGAGATGTGATCTGTGGGGAATAAAAGATACAGTTTATTCTAGCAGTCTGTCTCAGTGTGAACTTTCTTTCCTGTGTGCCGACTCCTCACGGACCTGTCTAAATATTTTCATAAAACACTAGGGCAGCCGGACACTTCTTTACCAGAACTAATCTCAGTTTTTTCAGACTATGGAGATTTATCGGGGAACAAATTAAACATGCATAAAACCCAAGTTTTAACATTCAACTATGACCCAAATCATTATTCTATACATCTTCTGCCAAGGGTCCTTGGGTCTCTCTTATTATCATCAACACTGCTCAACACCGCACACACATTGATCCATGAACTGAATAAAGACAACACTGCTCTATTGTGTCCTGTGAATTCTGTGTGTAGCGAATATATGTGCATGAGCTTTTTTTTTCCTTGAACTCTTAATATTGATTAAGTATGTAACCAGTATTTTGAATCAATGATTTTTTTGCTCCTTCCTATTGTATCACCTTATGCGACCTGTACCCTCCTGCTGATAGGCGCGTTGCAGATGCGCCGCGGCACGGAAATGCAGGTTCATTACTGTGTCAAGTCAAATTCTCTCGTATGTTATCAGTGATCTGTTAATGTACTTGGCAATAAATCTTTTTCTGATTCAGATTCTGATTCTGATTATTCACTAAGTGAACTCATAACTAACTGGGAGATGGAATCTATGAAATATCTGGGGGTCAATATCCCGAAACAACTCAACAAAATTATAACACTAAACTATGATCCACTGGTGACAAAAATAAAATCTGACCTAGCAAGATGGAATATGATACCATTCTTAGGTACTGCACAAAGAATTGAAGCAGTCAAAAATGAATATACTTCCACGTCTTCTATACCTCTTCCAAATAATACCGGTAGAACCTCCCAAAAAAACATGGCAGGAGCTGGACAGAAGGATCTCAAGATTAATATGGCAGGGCAAGAGACCTAGAATCAGATATAGAACCTTACAGCTAAACAAAGACAAAGGTGGGCTCGCGCTGCCAAATATCAGGGACTATTTTAAAGCCGCACAAATTAAAACTTTAATAGAGATATGTAACCCAGTCTACACTGCACAATGGAAGGAGATCAAATGCCAAATAACAAGTGACTTCCCCCTACAGGCGATAATAGGGAGCAATGCCTTACCTAAACTTTTGAATAACACTAACCCGTGGATAGAGACCCCGCTAAAAATTTGGTTTAAGATAGTCAGAGAGAATCAAACTAAAGAGCCCTATCGACTTCTGCAATGGATTGCCTATGATCAAGACTTTACTCCCAATAAAACAGACACTAGATTTAAAGAGTGGAAAGAGAAAGGGCTGATAAAATATTACGATTTTTTTAAGGGGCAAACTTTAAGAAGTTTTGAAGATTTGAAAAAAACAAGGTCTAATAAATCAAGATCTTTACAGGTTCTTTCAGCTTAGACACCACATAAACAATATACTTAAAAAGGAGGATTTGGAAAGGGTTTGAGTCTGTTTATGCCAACCTTTTCCCTCCTTCCCCCCAAATCTAGCAAAAAATGCTTGTCCCCTGTTTCCAGCACTCTCAACGGTCCATCATAAGGTGGTCGCAGTGGGGGGTGATGTGCATCGTGTCTGACAAAAACAAACTCCGCGTTTTTCAAAGTTTTAGGCACAAAAACGCGCGGAAAACTGTGGTGAACGGGGCCCGGCAGCATGCTTATGTCTATGCTACGCTGCAACAGCTGAGATGGGGAGCTGCCCGGCGCAGGATTTTCTGGGAGAAACTCCCCGGGCAGCCGAAGTGGCTGCGCAAAAACGAGTTCAGCCGGGGAAGCTTCCAAATCCTCTTTAGGTAGCAGAACGTAACCCCAATAAAACCCACGGTAGCTTGTCTACCCAATTTGCATCCATCAGTGACGCCCTGAGAGCCGCTTTCAATGACCTATGAAAACGTTCGCATAACCCATTAGCCTGCGGATTGTAAGCGGTTGTGCGGTGAATTGTGACCCCCAGGCTGCGGGCCATTGTTGACCAAAGTTCGGAAACAAATTGAGGGCCTCTGTCAGACGTAATGTCTGACGGGACTCCAAAACGCGCCACCCATGCTGTTAAAAACGCGCGCGCCACCTTCTCGGCTGTGGTTGCCGCCAGTGGAACCACTTCCGGCCAGCGCGTGGTGCGGTCCACCATTGTCAGAAGGTGCGTGCACCCCTGTGATGGCGGGAGGGGGCCCACAAGGTCCACGTGAACATGGTCGAACCTCTTAGCTGGGATGTGAAACGGCTCCAAGTGAGCTCTCGTGTGTCTGTGTACTTTGGCTCGTTGGCATGCCATGCAGGCTGCTGCCCACTCTTTAACTTGTTTGCGAAGGCTCGGCCACACAAATTTCTCTCCTACCATTTTGACCAAAGCGCGCACTCCCGGGTGCGCCAAAGAATGAATCGAGTCAAAAACACAGCGGCGCCACGCAGCCGGTACCACGGGACGCGGTCGCCCAGTGGAGACATCGCAGATTAGGGGGGGCATACCGTCTTGCAGCACCCTGCTCTCCAGCCTTAACCCTGTTGGTCCAGACTGGAGCGCACGCACATCCGCGTCACTAACCTGCTCCGCGGCCATGGCTGTGTAATCTATCCCCACGCGGACCGGGGCCGCCATGACGCGCGAGAGGCAGTCTGCCACTACATTCAGTTTACCCGACACATGCTGAATATCGGTAGTAAACTCTGAGATCGCGGCCAGCTGTCTCTGCTGCCGGCCCGACCACGGTTCTGAAACCTTGGCCATCGCGAATGTTAGTGGCTTGTGGTCAACAAACGCGGTGAAACAACGTCCTTCCAGCCAGAACTGGAAGTGGCGAATGGCCAAGTGGAGAGCCAGCAACTCCCTGTCGAACGCGCTGTATTTACATTCACTATCGCGCAAAGTCCTGCTGAAAAAGGCGAGCGGCTGCCAAGCCCCAGCTACACACTGCTCCACGACCGCCCCTACGGCCACATCTGACGCATCAGTAGTGAGCGCTATGCGGGCCGTTGGGTCTGGATGTGCCAACAACGCAGCATTTGCCAGGGCTGCCTTGACTTCCGAGAACGCCCGCTCTCGCTCTGGGGACCATTCAATCTTATTCGCGGGTTTCAGTTTTTTGAGCGCGGCGTACAGTCGTTGCATGAGCTGCGCTGCGCGGGGGAGGAAACGGTTATAAAAATTCACCATTCCCAAAAACTCCTGTAACGCCCTGACCGTTTGCGGCTGGGGAAAATCTGCTACCGCGCGCACTTTGTCAGGCAGCGGAACCGCTCCTTCGGGAGAGACGCGGTGCCCCAAAAAATCAATCTGCGTCACCCCGAACTGACACTTCGCTGGGTTGATTGTTAAACCGTGCTCTCCCAACCTCCGGAAAACCGCCGTGAGGTGGGTTTCGTGTTCGTCTTCGGACGCGCTGGCTACCAAGATATCGTCCAAGTAGACGAATACGAAAGGGAGATCGCGCAGCACTGCATCCATCATGCGTTGGAACGTCTGTGCAGCCCCTTTAAGCCCGAATGGCATGCGCAAAAACTCGAATAGACCAAACAGAGTTATCACCGCTGTTTTGGGTATGTCCTCAGCGCGCACTGGGACTTGGTGGTAACCGCGGACCAAGTCTATTTTAGAAAAAACGCGCACTCCTGCCAAGTGAACGGTAAAGTCCTGGATGTGAGGAATTGGGTAGCGGTCGTGTGCTGTAGCATTGTTCAACCTGCGGAAATCCCCGCAAGGTCGCCACGAACCGTCAGCTTTAGGGACCATGTGTAGCGGGGAAGCCCATGGGCTGTTTGAACGCCTGATGATACCCAACCTCTCCAGGTTGGCGAACTCCTCGCGCGCTATGGCCAGTTTAGCTGCGTCCAAGCGCCGAGGTTTTGCAAAAACGGGCGGCCCGGTGGTGGTAATAAAATGCTCCACCCCATGTCAGAATCAGAATCAGAATAAAGTTTATTGCCAAGCACATTTACAAGTAAACAAGTAAACATACGAGGAATTTGACTTGACATTGGACGCGCCTGATAGGCGCTTCCCAATGACGCGGCGAGCCATGGAGGCGCCTGTCAACAGGAGGGGAATAGAGGGCAAGGGTCAGGGAACAAAACAATAGGTAGAGAGAAAAAAACATAGTTAATCAAAATAATGCTCGTAAGCTCAAATAAGCTCAAGTGAGCCGAATTATGATCACCCAGAAAAAAAAACCCTCAATGCACAATTAGCAGACAATGAATCACACTTAACAAACAGCAACAGTAGAGAGAACAGTGAATGTGTGTCTTTCATCAGTATAAATGGGTCATTCGTGTGTGTGTTGGATGCAAGGGTGGCAGTTATCAGTTACTGGTGAACAGCAAAGATCTCTCTCTCAGCAGATGTTATGACTAGTGTCTGAAAGTCAGAGGCACATGTCCTTGAGCACGGCAGATGGAAATTCTCTGAGTCAAACACATGGCTGTCCTTGAGAGTCCAGATACTGTACGCCAAATGTTTATGAAGGGGAAAATCAACATTTATACTGTTATTCATCAGGAGGACTGAATGCTGAGGGCGCCGAAAACAGGTCGAATAAGCACTGACTTCAGAGAAAAACTTTCCATTCTCTTACGGATTCAGTGCTCCAATTCCATCGTTGCCAGGCTTTGAAATCATATCCTGGAGAGCTCTTAGCGCCACCGTGATGTTTTCAATCTTCCTGTACAGTTCTCCATTAGCCGCTATCAGAGTCCTCCCCAGCTGGTCGAATTGATGAAAGAGCTTCGCAGGGTCAGCTTTTTGATAAGCTCTGTCCATCTTCTTTAATTTGCGATACACCAGGACTATCCCAAAGCCGATCAGTAGAAGTCCTGAGACTGTAGCTCCAAATAGATATATATCTTCTATATCTTCAATTGAAATGTTTAGCGAACGGCTGCCGAAAATGTCGGGACCATGAGTGCTGGGAACTGAGTGAGCAGTGTGTGGAACTTACCGCATGCAGCTGTGACGTTGGCTTGTGCTGTTGGCCGGGACGCTCGAGCTGTACAGGGGATAGAATCAAAGGACAGTGCATTAACCAGGTGCCTGTTAGCGACATCAACCAACAAACCATGTGAGCACAAAAAATCAGCCCCCAATATATTGAAATTCAATGCTGCTATGACAAAAGTCCACTCAAATGCACAGCCGCGTAGAGACAGAAGTAGAGTCCTCTCACCAAAGGTCTTAATCTCCGAGCCGTTTGCTGCTGCCATGTTGGGGCCGCTGGATCCTGCCAGCCGGTCGGCGTAGGACGGCATGATGAAACTCAACTGGGTGCCGGTGTCCACGAGGAAATGCCTCCCCGAGCGTGCGTCCGTCAAGTAGAGCAGCTTGTTCTCCTCCCAGAGGGCCGCAGCTGCTACCGACCCCCGGTCTTGGCGTTTCCCGAGCGCTTGAACTGGCACGGTGGTATACATTTGCGTGCCTTCTCTGCAAAGCGGCGGTGGTAGAAACAAAGGATGTCTCCTCCGTGTTCCTTGGCCCCCGCCGCCGCTGTCATTGGTGGTTCTGCTACCGCCGTCAATGGTTCCTCGCCTCCTCCGGCTGTCACGCCGAGCTCCGTCGCTGCCGCCGTGGTCGTGAGCTCTCTGCTGGCCATGATGATCCGGTGTGCTTCTCGGGCCAGTGCACAATAGTCCCTCTCGGCCAGTAACGGCGAATTGGCCAGGGTCGCTCTCGTCACTGACGGAAGGTTCCGGAGGAAGAGGTGGGTAAAAATGAAGTGGTCGTCGCCCAAGCCCTTCCATCTCAGCATCTTCTCCATCAGGTCAATAGCTGTGCCATCTCCTAACCCGGTCCGCGTCAGGAGTCTCTCTGCTCTCTCCTCAACCAAGAGTGTGTAGTGCTGGATGAGAGCAGCCTTCAACGCGCCGTACTTGTCGCTGGTTGGTGGCTGATCCAGCAGGCTCTCCACATGCTGAGCCGTGTGGGCGTCGAGCTTTGCGACCACATGGTAGAATTTCGTGTCATCCACCGATATCCCCCGGAGGACGAACTGCGCCTCAACCAGGTGGAACCAGGAGCGCGGATTGTGCTGCCAAAAATCCGGTAGCTGGATTGTAACAGCATATGCTTGGCTGGGGGCTCCCAACAGGGCTGGCTCTCGGGGATCTCTCTTCGTGTTGCATGATTCGTCTTGGGTCACCAGTGTGGAGTGTGTAAATGACGAGGCGGTTTGGACTCAGACAGTTTATTACACATCTCACACGTAAGCATAGTCAGAAAGAGAGCATCTCAGACAAAACTCTTCTCTTAAATACTCAGGCCTTCCAACAGCAGCTTCTACACATCAAAGGTCACATTGCATTCACATCAAAGGTCACATTGCATTCACTTCCTTAATCCTTTAACATCCTGCTAGCAGTCTCTGATACACAAAAGATTCTCCTAGCAGTCTCTGACACACAAAAGATCACACTGCATTCATCCTTCACAACTTCCTGTTATCTCCAAGGAAAACTCTGCTCTTTGTTCTTATCTAAGATGCTACTCATTATGTTTTCCCCATGTGCGGCTGGCTACAAGATAAAGACCTGAAAACACTTGACTGGTTCAGTGTAGTATTATAACATTTGGCCACCAGATGTCGCTGTGGGGAGATGTTTCAAATGTTCCAAAACATCAATTCTTTTTCTGAATCAATTATTCCAAATGATTCGATCTCTCGATCGTTCCATTTCTGCCATCACTACTGCTTGGAGATGGTCTTATAGCCTTTACCTTTAACATGCTTGTCTATAATTTTCTTTCTAATCTCCTGAGACAACTCTCTCCTTTGCTTCCTCTGGTCCAAGTTTAGTGTGGTAAACACCATGTCACCAAACAGCACAGTGACTACTTGTCACCCTTTAAATAGGCCGACTGACTGATTACAAGTTTGTAGACACCTGTGATGTTAATTAGAGGACACAGCTTGGTTGAACACGTCCCTATGGTCACATTATTTTCAGTCTTTTCTAGGGGTACTGTGGGCTATATTAATCATATATTCCATAACCTACATATGTTGAAGCATGTGGGAATGTTTGGTGATTACATATGTAAGGCGACTTCACACCTCAGAAAGGACAAAGACTCTCAACCGCCAGTGAAGAACAAAGGCGTTCCCAGACACTGCGGTGGAGACCGGAGGAGCTGCCCTCACCCCCCAGGGCCATGAGGAGGAGTACGGAGACAATGGGGGGATTAAGATAATGAGGGATGTCAGCCTTTGATATGCATGTCTTTTGTTATGTGCAAGTATAAGTTCACAGAGCCGGAGGTACTCGGTCTCTTTTCTTGCTTCTGCTTCTGCACTTAGATGAGACTTGTTAGAGGAGCTGATAATAAACTTTGGTTTATATATCACACCGCCTCGTTCTTCCAAGCTCTTCTACACTGATGACCCCTGACGCCAGTATGGACCTGAGGCGTTCCCCCGCGATCGACTCATCTGTGGCGACCCAGGCAGACGCCGGCGCCCACGCAGACAGGGGAACAGATGGACGACGTTCCCCCCCGGAAGAAGTAATAGAGAGGGCTCAACCGAGCACCAGCGCCGCTGAGAGAGCCGAGGCAAGGCATTCTCACCCTGCGGACCCAGCAGTGATGGTCTACACAAATGCCGTCGCTGTCAAGCTGCCAGACTTCTGGCAGGAAGACCCCACCTCGTGGTTTCAACAAGCTGAAGCCCAGTTTACACTGGCGGGCATCACGGCCGACGATACGAAGTTCTATCACATCGTCGCCAAACTCGACGCCGCCACTTCGAGGTGTGTGCGGAGCATAATTCGGCGGCCGCCAGCCCAAGACAAATATGAAATACTGAAAGCAACCATCGTGGCAAATTACGTCCTCTCAGCCGAAGAGAGAGCCGAGAGGATCCTGGCGGTCTACGGCCACAGAGGATGCAGACCTAAAGCCCTCATGGAGGACTTGCTGCAGCTTAAAGAGGAGGACAATGACAACTTCCTCTTCCAATTCGTATTCCTCAGCACGCTGCCGCCACACATGAGAGGGACGCTCGCCAACATGCGATGCAACACCCAGCAAGACTTCCGCGTGCTGGCCAACGAAGCTCAACGACTCGTCAACGCCTGCAGGGAACAGCCACCCACAGCAGCATCCGCAGACCTCAACGCTGATGCCCAGAGCCACGGCGAGCCTCAACCCACGGAGCAGATCCAGCCCGCAGTGACAGCGACACGGCCAAAACGTAACAGACGGAGCGATGTTTGTTATTACCACCACCGCTTCGCCGAGAAGGCTCACAAATGTGTTCCCCCCTGCAAATTTAAACGCCAAAGCCGAGAGCCGTTAACGGCAGCGGTTCTCGGCGAGAAGAGTAAGCTGTTATATGTGACGGACGGACACACCGGCAAGCAGTTCCTTATTGACACAGGAGCTCAACTGAGTTTCGTCATGCCCTCCCAAGCAGATCGAGCCATGGGCACCCGGGGCAACGGAGCGGTGGCAGCCAACGGCTCCAGCATTGACACTTTCGGCGAAAAGAGCCTGCACCTCCACATCCACGGCCGCAACTACAGATGGACATTTGTGGTAGCGGCGGTCAGTTTTAACTTGTTGGGCGCAGACTTTTTGTGTGCACACGGGTTATTAGTTGACCTAGCGAATAGACGCTTGGTTAATGCACTGTCCTTTGCTTCTATTCCCTGCTCAGCCCGAGTTTCTCCACCACCTGTGCAGGCCAGCGTCACCACAGCAGGAGGTAAGTTTGAGCAACTCCTCACCCAATTTCCAGCACTCACAATTCCCAAATTCTCAGCCACTGTGGCTAAACACGGGGTTGAACACTTTATTCCCACAACGGGCCCACCCGTATTTGCCAAAGCTCGCCGCTTAGACGCGGCCAAACTCACCATAGCTCGGGACGAGTTTACTACCCTTGAAAAATTAGGCATTGTTAGACGCTCGAAGAGCCCCTGGGCCTCGCCACTTCACATGGTTCCGAAATCCGACGGTTCTTGGAGACCGTGCGGAGATTACCGCAGATTAAACAATGCAACAGCACATGACTGCTACCCAATTCCTCACATTCAGGATTTTTCACTGCATCTGGCGGGTGCGCGCATTTTTTCAAAAATAGACCTGGTCCGCTGTTATCATCAAGTCCCAGTTCGAGCAGAGGACATTCCTAAAACAGCGGTAATAACCCCTTTCGGCCTTTTTGAATTTTTGCGGATGCCTTTTGGCCTCAAAGGCGCTGCTCAAACTTTTCAGCGGATGATGGACGCAGTATTACGCGACCTTCCTTTTGTTTTCGTCTACCTCGACGACATGCTAGTAGCCAGCTCGTCTGAGGAAGAACACGAGCAGCACCTCACTACGGTTTTTCAGAGACTAGAAGAGCACGGGTTAATAATCAATCCAGCCAAATGCAAATTCGACGTGTCGCAGATTGATTTTTTAGGACACAGAGTTTCTCCGAAAGGGGCAGTTCCACTTCCAGACAAAGTTCATGCGATAAAAAGTTTCCCACGGCCACAAACGGTCAAATCGCTGCAAGAATTTTTAGGAATGGTTAATTTTTACAACAGTGTCCTCCCCCACGCAGCTCAGCTCATGCAGCCCTTATATGACGCGCTCAGAAAACAGAAAGCTTCCAACGCGGTCGAATGGACCCCGGAGCGCGAACGCGCCTTCGAGAAAGTAAAGAGCGCTCTAGCTAATGCCACATTGTTAGTTCACCCCGATCCCTCGGCCCGCATTGCACTAACCACAGACGCTTCGGACCTAGCTATAGGGGCAGTTGTAGAACAACATGTCAGCGGGATCTGGCAACCTTTGGCATTCTTCAGCAAAACGCTAAACCAAACTGAGCGTAAGTACAGCACTTTTGACAGGGAGCTGCTAGCGCTTCATTTATCCATCCGCCACTTCCAGTTCTGGTTAGAAGGGCGGAGTTTCACGGCTTTTGTAGACCACAAACCGCTCACCTTTGCGATGGCTAAAATCTCAGAACCATGGTCAGGCAGGCAACAAAGACAGCTGGCTGCGATTTCAGAGTTCACCACAGACATTCGACATGTGGCAGGCAAACTTAACGTGGTAGCAGACTGCCTCTCTCGCGCTGTGACATCGCCAGAGCACGAGGAGACAGATTATACTGCCTCAGCCGCAGAACTCTTCACTAACACGGACACATACGCAGCACCTATCCATGCAGGGATAGATTATGCAGCCATGGCAGAGGAACAAAGCAGTGACGCGGACATGCGCGCACTCCTGTCTGGACCAACAGGGTTAAGGCTGGAGGAAAGGGGTTTACGCGATGGCGTGCCCCCCCAATATGCGATATTTCAACCGGCCGACCTCGCCCGTTAGTCCCAGCCACATGGCGCCGCCGTATTTTCGACTCAATTCACTCCCTCGCGCACCCAGGTGTGCGTGCCTCGGTTAAAATGGTTGCCGAAAAGTTTGTGTGGCCGGGCCTGCGCAAAAACGTAAAAGAATGGGCAAAAACTTGCATTTCTTGTCAGCGCACCAAAATTCACAAACACACAAAAGCCCCTCTGGAGCCTTTTCCAATCCCTGCTAGAAGGTTCGACCACGTTCATGTCGACCTCGTGGGGCCACTACCTTCCTCCCAAGGTTTCACACACCTGTTAACAATGACAGACCGCACCACGCGCTGGCCAGAGGCAGTCCCTCTGGCGTCAACTACAGCGGAGGAAGTCGCTCGCGTTTTTTTGACAAACTGGGTGGCACGTTTCGGCGTCCCATCGGACATCACGTCCGATAGAGGACCTCAATTTGTCTCGGAGCTTTGGTCAGCCATGTCCAGCAGCTTAGGGGCAACAATTCACCGCACCACCGCTTATCACCCTCAGGCTAATGGGTTATGCGAGCGTTTTCACAGGTCTTTAAAAGCCGCCCTCAGAGCCTCACTAACGGATACAAATTGGGTAAATAAACTTCCCTGGGTTTTATTGGGGTTGCATGCTGCGCCCAAAGAGGATCTAGACGCCTCTCCAGCAGAATTAGTTTTTGCACAACCTCTCAGGCTCCCGGGTGAATTTTTACCAGAGAACCCAGAGCCAGGGCATCTTCCAGCCTCGAGGTTTTTAGGCAGCAACGGACCGGACTCTCTCCCCGGACCGGCACATCACTCTTTTCCATGGGTTTTTGTCCCCCAAGCTCTAAAGAACGCTGAATTCGTTTTTGTTAGGCATGAAGCTTTAAAACCAACTTTCCGCCCAGCATACGATGGGCCATTCAGAGTGCTGGAACCTGGTGATAAACACTTTGTGCTTGATTTTGGGGATAGAAAAGAAACAGTCAGCATTGACAGACTCAAACCTGCCTTCTTGGTGAGAGACGAGTCTGCACAGTTGGCGAGAGCACTTCGGCGGGGTAGACCCCCCAAGAGAAAAGACTCAGCCCCCCTGCAGGGAACAAATAATCACTCTCCTCCCCAAGCTGCAGATTCCTTACAGGAAGGTCCCAGCAGGACGCCTAAGCGGACCCACAGCAGATTCGGGAGAAGATTAAAACCCAGACAGCACAGGGACTGATGCAAACTACTCAACAGTTGTTCACTAATTGTGCTGTAACAGTTTAGGACTGACTTGTGATTTTACTATGCTGTTATGATTACCACTGAACTCTCTTAGGAGCATGGCTGCTGGAAAGTTTCTTCTGTGGCAAGAGGTATAGCAGTTAGTATGTCATAGTAATTATCTTAAACTGTGAATTTTTCTATTGTCCTTTTCTTAGTCGTTTGGGGGGGGGGCTGTGGGCTATATTAATCATATATTCCATAACCTACATATGTTGAAGCATGTGGGAATGTTTGGTGATTACATATGTAAGGCGACTTCACACCTCAGAAAGGACAAAGACTCTCAACCGCCAGTGAAGAACAAAGACGTTCCCAGACACTGCGGTGGAGACCGGAGGAGCTGCCCTCACCCCCCAGGGCCATGAGGAGGAGTACGGAGACAATGGGGGGATTAAGATAATGAGGGATGTCAGCCTTTGATATGCATGTCTTTTGTTATGTGCAAGTATAAGTTCACAGAGCCGGAGGTACTCGGTCTCTTTTCTTGCTTCTGCTTCTGCACTTAGATGAGACTTGTTAGAGGAGCTGATAATAAACTTTGGTTTATATATCACACCGCCTCGTTCTTCCAAGCTCTTCTACAGGTACCATCATTTTTGTCCAGGCCCGTTTCATGAGTTTGTTTTTTAAAATAATTCTGTTGAATCACAATTCAAAAGCATTGTCTGATTTTCATTGGTTAATTTTCATAGAATTTTTATTTATTACCACTTTTGTCAGATTCAAGTTATTTCTGTGACCATTGTGGGTTTTTCTTTCATTAACAGAGGGGTACCAACAATTTTGTCCACGGCTGTATATCACAAAGTGCTTCACAGCAGGTTAAAATTTACAAATACCCAGAAATTAAAATCAAGAGAAATAAGATAAAATATTCATATTAATAGGGATGAGAAAAGAAAACAGTGAAGAAATAAAAGCCATTCAATGAGAGCTAAAAGCTTGTCTAAACAAATGAGTTTTTAACTCCTTCTTAAAGGAGTCAACAGACTCAAGGCAGCGCAAGGACAGGGGAAGTGCATTCCAAAGCCGTGGTGCAGCGGTCTGGAAAGATCGTTCTCCACAGGCTCTGAATTTGGATCTTCGTGATCATGTCGTGGCATAAGGAGTCAACAGGGATGAAATGTATGAGGGGGTTTGGCCATTAAGAGCTCTAAAAGTCAGAATTAAAATCTTAAAATGAAATCTAAAAGCAACTGGCGACCAATGAAGGGACGGTAAAACTAGGGAAATGTGTTCCCTTTTCTTCGTCTTTGTTAAAAGCTGTGCTGCTGCATTTTGCACAGTCTGAAGGCGGGCAACAGCAGTTTTATTAAAACACATAAAAAGGGCATTACAATAATCAAAGCGAGACAAGATGAAAGCATGAATGATCATTTGTAGTTCAGGTGTTCAGACCATTGGTCTAAGTTTTGCTATATTCATCAGATGAAAAAAGCAATTTCTAACTAGTTGCCGACCATGGCGGCCCAATGACATAGCATTGTCAAAAACAACACCCAAATTACGCAGGCTGGGCTGGACAGAAGAGCCTAGGTGACCTAAGTGTTGCTTTATCAGAGGAATTTACTGTCTGGCGTGATGATCACTGTTTCTGTCTTGTTAAGATTTAATTGTCGGAAGTTATTGTTTAACCATTTGTTATTGGCAGACAGGCAAGAGGTTAAGTTTGATAAAATGTTCAGCTCATTTTCTTTAAAAGAGCAGTAAAGCTGAATGTCGTCTGTGTAAAAATGGTAAGAAACACCCTTAAACTGACTAATAATCTGTCCAAGTGGGGTTAAATACAATAAAAACAAAGTAGCGTCATGGCGGCCGCTGGGCCGTCATCAGCCTTGGCTGCGCACACACCTGCCTCCAATCATCAGCGGACCTTAACCTCTTGCACTCCGGGATACCACGGGCGGTCACGTCTCTGCGTCCTAGGGCGCACTGAAAAAAAAAAAGCTGCATTTCTGTTCTTCCACTACAGACACAGCCGCGAACAGAAAGCCAAAGGAGTGCTTTGATTGGTTTAGATTTGATTGACCTCTCATTCGACTAATAAGAGCCTTGAATTGGGTTTCTGAAACCTTGAAGAACCAATGACTGAAAACCTAGCAAGAAGGACCCGCCTACCAACGGCTGCGAATGCAGCGAGCCAATTGAAGCAGAGAACTTTGATGATTGAAAGCGTATGTCCCGTGCGTAAAATCTGTTTTGTTAAGCCGCTGGGTGACACACACACGTTCGCCAGTCTTTTTTTCTTACTACTGTTCTTATTTGTTTTGAAAAATCGTTTGCCAAAACCGCAATCATGGAAGCGCTAAACCACAATAATGGAATTATGGTTTGACCGGGTCGCGTGACCAGAACCACGAGTCCATAACAAGCGGACCAGCGTCATGTTCGTCTGACAATGAGGAAGAGAAGTTCGCCAGTGACACTGTTGTTGTGGACAGGTAAGTGTTATAAGCTAAATTATTCTTTATCCCTGAAAATTGTAATCAAAATGACTTTTGACCGATCGGTAAATTACAACTGTGCATCATCGCAACACGATGGACCACGGCGACCCGTGCGCCGTGTCCGGACCATGAACGCCACCCCCGCTACTCTTCTGTAGCGGATTGCAGATATATTGAGGATATTTTAGTACAACTGTGCGTAGTAGACCGCGACGCACCATCACCGCTGTCCGTCATGTAGCGATGGGCGATGTCCGTCCTCTGTAGCGGGGTGGAGGGGGTGGGGGGGGGAGTTGTTATCTTCTACATTACAGATATTTTAGTATAATTTTTAGTGCACTGTAGGTTATTTTTTCTTGTAAAAAAAAGCCACACATTTTTTACGTGGCATGGTTCTTTGTGTGTGGGGGCTTGTTTGTTCATTCGGGAGGTCTTCAACTCCCACCTCCGGAAGAACTTCAACCACATTCCGAGGGAGTCTGGAGACATGGAGTCTGAATGGGCCATGTTCTCCACCTCTGTTGTTGAAGCGGCAGCCCAGAGCTGCGGCCGCAAGGTGGTCGGTGCATCTCGTGGTGGCAACCCCCGAACCAAGTGGTGGACACCAGTGGTGAGGGGGGCCATTAAGCTGAAGAAGGAGTCCTATCAAGCTTGGTTGGCTTGTGGGACTCCCGAAGCAGCTGAGGTGTACCGGCAGGCCAAGCGGAGTGCAGCTCGGGTGGTTGCTGAAGCAAAAACCCGGGTATGGGAGGAGTTCGGTGAGGCCATGGAACAAGACTTTCGGTCGGCTTCAAAGAGATTCTGGCAAACTGTTCGGCGGCTCAGGAGGGGAAAGCAGCTCCCCGTCCACACTGTGTATGGTGCGGATGGGACACTGTTGACTTCAACTGGGGATATCGTCGGGCGGTGGAAGGAATACTTCGAGGATCTCCTCAATCCCACCGATACGCCTTCCACAGAGGAAGCAGGGTTTGGGGACGAGGGGGATGACTCGCCTATCACAGGGGCTGAGGTCGCCAAGGTGGTTAAAAATCTCCTTGGTGGCCGGGCCCCGGGGGTGGACGAGATTCGCCCCGAGTACCTCAAGGCCCTGGATGTTGTTGGGTTGTCATGGTTGACACGCCTCTGCAACATTGCGTGGAGGTCGGGGGCAGTGCCTTTGGCATGGCAAACCGGGGTGGTGGTTCCTCTCTTCAAAAAAGGGGACCGGAGGGTGTGCTCCAACTTTAGAGGGATCACACTCCTCAGCCTCCCTGGGAAGGTCTATGCCAAGGTACTGGAGAGGAGAGTCCGGCCGTTGGTCGAACCTCGGATTCAGGAGGAGCAATGTGGTTTTCGTCCTGGCCGTGGCACATCGGACCAGCTCTTTACCCTCTCGAGAATTCTTGAGGGTTCGTGGGAGTTTGCCCAACCAGTTTACATGTGTTTTGTGGACTTGGAGAAGGCATTTGACCGCGTCCCTCGTGGATTTTTGTGGGGGGTGCTTCGGGAGTATGGGGTATCGGGCTTGTTGTTACGAGCTATTCGGTCTCTGTACGACCGTTGTGAGAGTTTAGTTCGCATTGCCAACACTCGGTCGGAGTCATTCCCAGTGAGAGTTGGACTCCGCCAGGGCTGCCCTTTGTCACCGGTCCTGTTCATAATTTTTATGGACAGGATTTCTAGGCGCAGCCAGGGAATGGAGGGTGTCATGCTTGGTGACCACAGGATCTCATCTCTGTTGTTCGCAGATGATGTTGTCCTGTTGGCTTCATCCAGCAATGACCTACAGCTCTTGCTGGGACGGTTTGCCGCTGAGTGTGAAGCGGCTGGGATGAGAATCAGCACCTCCAAGTCCGAGTCCATGGTCCTCAGCCGGAAAAAGGTGGATTGTCCTCTCTGGGTTGGGGACAGGCTCCTGCCCCAAGTGGAGGAGTTTAAGTATCTTGGGGTCTTGTTCACGAGTGAGGGGAAAATGGAGCGAGAGATCGACAGACGGATTGGAGCAGCATCTGCAGTGATGCGGACGTTGTACCGGTCTGTTGTGGTGAAGAGGGAGCTTAGTTCTAAGGCAAAGCTGTCGATTTACCAGTCAATCTACGTTCCTACTCTCACCTATGGTCACGAGCTTTGGGTAATGACCGAAAGAACGAGATCGCGGATACAAGCGGCTGAAATGAGCTTTCTCCGTAGGATTGCTGGACTCACCCTCAGAGATAGGGTGAGGAGCTCAGTCATCCGGGAGAGGCTCAGAGTAGAACCGCTGCTCCTCCACATTGAAAGGAGTCAGTTGAGGTGGTATGGGCATCTGATTAGGATGCCTCCTGGACGCCTCCCACTTGAGGTGTTTCAGGCACGTCCCACTGGGAGGAGACCCCGGGGCAGACCCAGGACTCGGTGGAGAGACTATGTCTCCCAGCTAGTCTGGGAACGCCTTGGTATCCCCTCTGAAGAGCTGGAGCAGGTGGCTGGGGAGAGGGAAGTCTGGGCTTCTCTGCTTGAACTGCTGCCTCCGCGACCCGGACCTCCGGAAAAGCGGTAGAAGATGGATGGATGGATGGATGGGTTCTTTGTGTGTGGGGGCTTGTTTGTTCATTCATTCATTCATTCATGAATAAACAACCCCCCCCCCCACACACACACACAGCCCTTCCCCTTTCATTAGAGCCCACGATGAAGCTTCTATATTGAATCATTCAAAAGTTACAGACATTTTTCCAAACTGTGCCATTTGGCACAAGCTGGCACAGTTCAAAAATGCCTGGGAACAACCTGAGAAAAAAAGCTGTGTAATATATTCATTTTTTGTGGTATTGTTACAAAATTTGGACCTCAGCTGGATAACACTTGGTTCTACATTTCTGTTGCATTTTCCAGCCCGGATCTGACAGCTGTGTGTTATTTGCAAGCATTTGTATCCAAAAAAACACCCAGGCCAAATTTATTTTCTTCAAGTTCAGTATGTTTAGATGACTGTTACTCAGTGGCAGGAGCACTTAAGAGAGATTATGACTGTTTTGCCAAAAAATTTAAAGTGTTTTCTTTTAAATGAGACCAACCCCATGAAGATGCTGCAAAGGGTTGAAGAACAGCTTTTGATTTACTTTGGGTATGTTATTTTTTGGCGTTTTTAGGGAAATTGACCAGAGTGCAAGGGGTTAAAAGCCGGCATCACTGATGGCTCAGCACGGAGTCATCTGCCTACTTCGCCAAGCAACGCGTCACGGACTCATCCTCTCGCCAGAGCATCCATGACGCAATCTCGCCAAGCTTCACCACGTAAGAGTCAAAGTAAATTACCTTGTCAAAGTGTTATCCCCTGTGCACAGGTGGACCTCCCTGGTGGCGGACCAGTCTCCCCGAATAACGGAGCCACTCCTCCTCCTCCTTGGAACTCCTCCACCTCTCCACAGCACCAAGCGTCACCCACACCGAGCCACTGCGAGCCGCAGAGCCAGCGCGAGCCTTCCAGCGCCACCTGCAAGGTTGCCAGGTCGCAGCAGGACTCGCTCAGCCCCAGCGGTTCCACAGCACCACATTCACTCACACCTTCACACACATTACACACCTGATTCAATAAATAATTGTCAAAATAGTCTACTCGTGTCAGTCTCTGTCTCCTGGGTCAAACAGCCATGTCAAGCAGGTCCCAGAATTGAGCCTTGAGGAACCCTACAGGAAAGTCCTTTAACCTCTGACATCTTCTCATTAAATAAAACACAAAACCCTCTGTCAGTTAAATAAGATGAGAACCATTTCAGAACTAATTCTGAAATACCAAATGTGTACTTCATCCTATTTATCAATATATTGTGGTCCACCGTGTCAAAAGCAGCGGTGAGATCCAACAACACCAGGACCGAGTACTGACCAGAATCTGCTGCCATCATGATGTCACTGGAGACTTTAATTAGCGCTATCTCAAAGAGTGCATTTTGCGGAAACCAGACTGGAAGGTGTCTAAGCTTTTATTTCTCTCTATGAATGTAGTTAATTGCTCGGCTACTACTTTCTCAAGCAATTTGGATAAGAAGGGAAGCTTTGAAATTGGCCTGTAATTGTTCAGTTCTGTAGGGTCTAAGTTTTGTTTCTTTAATTTGGGTTCAACCACTGCTTGTTTAAAAGAACTGGGAACAGTGCCTGATAAAAGTGACCAATTTATGATTTTGACAATTAAAGACCCGATAAGAGTCAAATATTTTGAAAAGTAGTGATGTTGGGAGGATATCTAAGGGGCTTGAAGAGGACTTCATAGAGGCCAGAAGACCATTTACATCCAGTAGCGTGACTGGAGTGAATAAGGACTACGTGTTCAAGGGGGCCTGATTCAGGCCAAGGTCCTCAGCAGATGGTGTAGTGCTTGCTGTAATATCATTCACCTTATTCACCATAAAATTTGCAAAGTCATCACATTCAGCATTAGAATAAGCAGGAACCATGGCTAAATCAGGTGAGCCAATGGAGTTCATGGTGTCAAACAAAAACTTGGGATTTTCCTTGTTTAAGGATATAAGCTGAGCAAAGTGGTTTGTTCTTGAATCCTTCATCATATCATTTAGTGAGGTTATGAGGTCTTTGAGGTGGAGTCTGTGCACCTCAAGCTTGGTGACCTTCCACAAACGTTCCACCTTCCGACAACTTCTCCTAAGAATACAGATCTATTCATTTTAACAAAGGGCATAGTTTCTTAGGAGAAGTATAGCTACATTTAATAGGAGCCACTTTATTAAGTACCATTCGGCACTGTTGGTTAAAGCAATCCACCATAGAATTTATAGCCTCACATCCTGCAACAAGATGAGTGTCAAAAGCTGAAATAAATCTATCCATGGCCTGCTGGTTAATAATGTGCCTCTGTCTTAATGTTTTACATTCCTGCTGTTCCACATTAACTGACAGCTCAAAGAAAACACAGCAATGATCACTGACACAAACATCTTCCACTTTAACATTGTCCAAACTCAGTCCCAGTGAAAAGACAAGGTCCAAGGAGCGCCCCTTATGTCTAGAGCCAGAGACGTGCTGCCTGAAATTGTGAGCCTCTGTCATAGGTAAAAAGTCTGCAGCAGCATTAGAAGGCGTATCATTTACATGTATAAAAATCACCTAAAATTAAAACTTTCTAGTTTAATAATGGAAGATAAAAGTCTGAGAACTCCGATAAAAACACACCAGCTGGGCCGGGCGGGCGGTAGATTAAAACATAATAAAAAGAAGTTGAGGCACTTATCTTCAATATCTGAAGTTTAAATGAAGAGAAATGCTCAGAGTTCACAGACCGGCATTTGAAGCTGTTGTGGAAAATGACGGCCAGGCCACCTCCGCGTCCACTCAGGTGAGGGGTCGCAATGAAGGCACAGTCTGTAGGGCAGATCTCCTTCAGGTGAACAAATTCATCCTGTCGTGCCGCGTTTCAGTGAGAAATAGAAAATCCAGGTTTTCTTTCCCAATCAGATCGTTCAGGAAAAACGATTTGTTTGAGATGGAGCAAGAGTTCAGCAGAGCCATCTTAATCCATGATGGCAGCACAGCGTCACGCCCAGCTGACTAAATGTTGACAGCTGTCAAACAGCGGTAGCGTGGAGTAGAAATTCTCCGAGAGCGAAGACGACGGTCGAACAGGTCATGCCGGAGCAGTGGCGTGGGGTTGTAGTCCTCCTCAGGTGTTTGCATGTAGATGGGACACAGACAACTCGTGTATCCCTCTCAGTTTAGATGGCTGGTGCGTCTCAGCTTCACCTGGACACCGGCTCGGGATCCACACCTCCGTGACCTTCTATGCAGTGGAGGCAGCAGCTGTAGACTTCCAAGTGACAGGTCAGCACAAACAAATGGTGGAGCAAAGAAGCATTGTCCCCATTTCGCACTGTGTTGTTCCACAGATGCCTTAATTTGTTTCAGCATTGTACGATCATAATGTAGCTCAGAAGGGTATGTTGGTATGTTGTCTCACTTCCGCCCTCCAAAGAGAGCAGACGCTTTTCTTCCCAGCTCCGGCTCCTTATCTCTCTCCTTCCCTAACTGACTGGATCCCAGCTTGCTATCGTCTGTCTGCGTGTCTTTACTGCTGATTTATCGAACGAAATTATGGATTTAATAAGCTGGGCTTTGAACGCAATTGACACTGTTTTTTCAACGAGAAAATCTGGCCCGGGGGAGCCGATCTGCCCCGCAGGCACTGCTGCTGCGGGTTATTTGAAGGACACAAGTAATTGGAAACTCTTGTGCCTGTGTGATCTTTCTATTGAAGATATTGAAGATTTATATCTTTTCGGAGCAATGGTCATCAGAATTCTACTGATTGGATTTGGGATTGTTCTGGTGTACCGCAAACTGAAGAAGATGGACAGAGCTTATCAAAAAGCAGACCCGGCGAAGCTCACCCATCAAATTGACCAACTGGGCAGGACTCTGACAGCGGCCAATGGAGAACTGTACAGGAAAATGGATTACATCACGATCATGCTGAGAGCTGTCCATGAATTGATTTCAACGCCCGGCCATGAAGGAATTGGTGCACTGAATCCGTAAGAGAATAGAAAGTTTTTTCTCTGAAGTCAGTGCTATTCGACCTGTTTCTTTCGGCTCCCTCAGCACTCAGTCCTCCAGATAATCAACAGTATATTTGTTTTCATAACACTGGCGGGCAGCATTTGACTCTCAAGGACAGCTGTCTGGCAAAACTATTCCATCTGCCGTGCTCAAGGACACTGGCCTTTGCTTCAGACTGTAGTCATAACATCTGCTGAGGAAGAGACATTGTTGTCCTCCAACTGATTGCCACTGATTGCACTCAACTTACACAAACTGATCCACTATACTGACTCAAAGATATACACCCACTGCTCTCTTTGTGTCATTGTGTGGATTCTATTGTCTGCTAATTGTGCAATGAGAGTTTTTTTCTTGTAATCATAATATCGGTCATATATGAACTTTATTCTGATAAACAATGCTTTTTTCTCTCTCCTATTGTGTCCACCCTCCCTCCTCCCCATTGCCTTCTTCTGTTCTCCTCCTGCTGACAGGCGCCTCCCCGGCTCGCCGCGTCACTGAGAATGTCATTTATGACGTTTCAGTGTCAAGTCAAATTCCTCGTATATTTACCTGTTATTTACTTGTAAATGTGCTTGGCAATAAACTTATTCTGATTCTGAAATGGCTTCAGATAGACATAGTAGGAATAAAAACACCAGCAGCAAAAGAGCAGCACTTAAATGTTTCAGATCATCAAACAAATTTAAATATTAGACAAAGATAACACAAGTAAACACAAAATGCAGTTTTTAAATGAAGGTGTTAATATTTAGGATAAAAAAAAAAATCCAAACCAACATGGCCCTGTGTGAAAAAGTGATACCCCCCCCCCCCGTTAAAACATAAATTAACTGTGGTTTATCACATCTTTGGAAAGCCGAGTTCAATTTCTCTAACCACACCCAGGCCTGATTACTGCCTCACCTGTTCTCAATCAAGAAATCACTTAAATAGGACCTGCCTGATAAAGTGAAGTAGACCAAAAGATCCTCAAAAGCTAGACATCATGCTGCAATCCAAAGAAATTCAGGAACAAATGAGAAACAAAGTCATTGAGATCTATCAGTCTGGAAAAGGTTATAATGTGGGCGACACACATTGTGGGCTCACATTTCCACAGAGATATGACTGCATGCGTATTGGGGGTTTCACGTCTGGAAGGACAAAGGACTCGAATCTGCAGAAGATAACGAGGAGGCGTGAGATTGGTCTTTTTGTCCCACAGAAGATGCCCCGGAGGGATTTCCGGTTCATCAAGAAATGAGAGACAATGGTGAAGGTTCAAAGGGATGCTTTGTGACTGTATGTTTACTGAAAACACCATGTGACTTGAATTCTGATGCTGGAAACATAAAAGGGTGATGTGATATGATTCTCTCTCTTTGCCTGCTTTGAGAATGCTAGACGATGTGTTCTGTTAATAAAGCTGACTTAAGAACTAAACTCAGCCTCATCATTCGAGCACATCCTCTACACTGGTGACCTACAACAAAGAATGAGCAGACAGAATTCTCCCGAGCGGGGCTCGGCGGAAGCCAGCCTGCTGGCCGCTTCCACGATCCAGCTGCCCGATTTCTGGCAGCACAGCCCGCGCTCATGGTTTAGCGCAGTCGAGGCGCAATTCAACCTCCGGAGAATCTCCAACAACGACACAAGATTCTACCATGTGGTAGCGAAGCTGGACAGCAACACGGTCCAGAGAGTGGAAGATCTGGTTAATCATCCACCAGACAGCGACAAGTACAGCGCATTGAAGGACGCGCTGATCAGCCATTTCACCCCTTCGGTCCAACAGCGAGCAGAGGGGCTCCTGACGTTGACGGAGTCAGAGAACGATAGACCTGCGGACCTGATGGTGAAGATGCTGAGGCTCAAAGACTCTGAGGATGGCAAATTCATTTTCGCCCACCTTTTCCTTCGGACCCTGCCGCCAGCAGTGAGAGTGGCCCTGGCAGAGTCACCCCGATTGGCCAGGCGAGACTACCATGGGCTGAGCAAAGAGGCGCAGCGGCTCGTCGACGCCCACAAGCGGAACGTGGTTTCGACCGCGGCAGCTAGCCCAGGAACGGCATTCGGAGACAGCGCAGGTCCAGCGGCCGCGGCGCCAGACGCACCAACGACGGCAGCGATGGGGGCCAAGCGACGCGGAGCGGAGGACGGCCGGTGTTTCTACCACCGCCGTTTTGCAGAGAGAGCGCACAGGTGCGTCCCGCCGTGCAACTTCAAGCGCCAGGGAAACGCCAAGACCGAGGGCCGGTAGCAGCTGCGACCCTCGGCGACGAGAACAAGCTGCTTTACCTGACGGATGCACACTCAGGGAAACAGTTCCTCGTGGACACGGGCTCCCAGCTGAGTTTCGTCACACCCACCTACGCGGAACGGCTGATGCCGTCTAAAGCTCCCTGGGTGTCAGTATCAGCAGCGAACAGCTCTGCGATTAAAACGTTTGGTGAGAGGACCATGCTTCTGTCCTTACAGGGCCGTTCATTTGAGTGGACATTTATTGTAGCAGCAGTCAGTTTCAACATGTTAGGGGCTGATTTTTTGTGCTCACATGGTTTATTGGTTGACCTTGCTAATAGACGTCTGATTAATGCACTGTCCTTTCATTCTATTCCCTGCACAGCTCGGGTGGCCCCGCCGACTGCACATGCCAGCGTCTCAGCTGCGGGTGGTAAGTTTCACACATTGCTCGCTCAGTTCCCAGCACTCACAGTCCCCACATTTTCGGCGACGGTGGCTAAACATGGGGTGGAGCATTTTATCACCACCACCAGGCCTCCCGTTTTTGCAAAAGCTCGGCATTTGGACCCAGCTAAACTGGCCATCGCGCGCGAGGAGTTCACTAATCTGGAAAAACTGGGCATTGTTAGACGCTCCAAAAGCTCCTGGGCTTCGCCGCTACACATGGTCCCAAAGGCTGACGGCTCGTGGCGACCTTGCGGCGATTTCCGCAGGTTGAACAACGTTTCAGCTCATGACCGCTACCCGATTCCACACATTCAGGATTTTTCTGTTCATTTGGCGGGGGCGCGCATTTTTTCTAAAATAGACTTGGTGCGCGGTTACCACCAGGTTCCAGTGCGCGTGCAGGATGTACCCAAAACAGCGGTCATAACTCCTTTTGGCCTTTTTGAGTTTTTGCGCATGCCTTTTGGCCTCAAGGGGGCCGCGCAGACTTTCCAGCGTATGATGGATGCAGTTTTACGCGACCTCCCTTTCGTGTTCGTTTATTTGGACGATATTTTAGTAGCCAGTGCGTCCGAGGGCGAGCACGAAAAACACCTCACAGCAGTTTTTCGGAGGCTGGCAGAGCACGGGTTAATAGTTAACCCAGCGAAGTGCCAGTTTGGGGTGGCGCAGATTGATTTTTTGGGGCATCGCGTTTCGGCAGAAGGAGCGGTTCGTCTGCCAGATAAGATGCGTGCCATAACAGATTTTCCGCAACCTCAAACGGTCAAGGCGCTTCAGGAGTTTCTAGGGATGGTTAATTTTTACAACCAGTTCCTCCCAAGCGCAGCACGGCTCATGCAGCCATTGTACACCGCGTTAAAAAAACAAAAGCCCGCAAATAAAGTTGAATGGTCTCCGGAGCGGGAGCGCGCTTTTGCCCAGGTCAAATCAGCCCTGGCAAACACAGTTTTGTTAGCGCACCCAGTTCCAACGGCCCACATGGCGCTCACCACTGACGCTTCCGATGTAGCGGTGGGGGCGGTAGTTGAACAGTTTGTGGCAGGTACCTGGCAACCCCTCGCGTTTTTCAGCAGGACTTTGCGCGATAGTGAGCGTAAATACAGTGCGTTTGACAGGGAGCTTTTGGCCCTACACTTGGCCATCCGCCATTTTCAGTTCTGGTTAGAGAGGCGATGTTTCACCGCGTTTGTGGATCATAAACCGCTAACGTTTGCGATGGCCAAAATTTCAGAACCCTGGTCAGGCCGACAACAAAGGCAACTAGCCGCAATATCGGAGTTCACTACTGAGATTCAGCATGTCGCGGGTAAACACAATGTTGTGGCAGACTGTCTCTCACGCGCGGTAGCAACACCAAGCCCCATGGGGGCAGACTCTGTAGCCGTGGCCGCGGGCCCGGGCAGCGACGCGGGAGCGCGCGCAGCCCCGGTCTGTGTAGGGTTAGATTATGCAGCCATGGCTGCGGAGCAGGTTAACGACGCGGACGTGCGTGCGCTCCAGTCTGGACCAACAGGGTTAAGGCTGGAGCACAGGGAGCAACAAAGTGGTATGCCCCCACTAATCTGCGATGTCTCCACAGGACGGCCCCGCCCCGTGGTGCCAGCCGCGTGGCGTCGCCGCGTTTTTGACTTGGTCCATTCTCTCGCGCACCCGGGGGTGCGCGCATCGATTAAGTTGGTGGGGGAGAAATTTGTTTGGCCCGGGTTGCGCAAGCAGGTCAAGGAATGGGCGGCAGCCTGCGTAGCGTGTCAGCGAGCCAAAATACACAGACACACTAAGGCTCCGTTGGAACCTTTTCACATCCCCGCTAAGCATTTTGATCACGTGCATGTTGACTTGGTGGGCCCGCTCCCGCCATCACACGGGCACACACATCTTTTGACGATGGTGGATCACACCACGCGTTGGCCAGAGGCGATTCCTCTGACATCAACCACAGCGGAAGAAGTTGCGTGAGCATTTTTAGCAGCGTGGGTTGCGCGTTTCGGTGTACTGTCGGACATAACGTCCGACAGGGGTCCCCAATTTATTTCCGAACTATGGTCATCGATGGCCCGCAGCTTGGGGGTGAAGATTCATCGCACCACCGCGTATAACCCCCAGGCTAATGGTTTATGCGAACGCTTTCACAGGTCATTGAAAGCAGCCCTCAGAGCGTCGCTGACGGATACAAATTGGGTTGACAAACTTCCATGGGTTTTATTGGGGTTGCGTTCTGCACCTAAGGAAGATTTGCATGCTTCCCTGGCTGAATTAGTTTTTGCACAACCTCTCCGTTTGCCAGGGGAATTTCTCCCCGATAACCCCGCACCAAATGGCCCCCCTGCTCAGCCGTGGCAGAGCGACTCGGGAGCAAACACGCTCCCTGGCTCGATCCATCACAGTTTCCCACACGTTTTTGTGCCAAAGGCTTTAAAAAATGCAGAGTTTGTTTTTGTTAGACATGATGCTCAGCGTCCAAGTTTGCGGCCGTTTTATGACGGACCGTTCAGAGTGCTGGAGACCGGGCAGAAGCATTTTCTGCTAGATTTAGGGGGCAGAAGGGAGTTGATTTGCATAAACAGGCTCAAACCCGCTTTTGTTTTGGCTGATGAGGAAGTGCAGCTCGCGAGGCCCCCCCGCCGTGGCAGGCCGCCGAAAGGACATTCTCCAGAATATTCACAGAAAGGTGCTAACAGCTTTAATCCACAGATGCAGAGAGATGTTGCAGGGGCAGCAAAGCCAGGTTGCAGCAGATTCGGCAGAAGGTTAAAACCCAGGCAGTTGGATTGATTAGCGATATATGGAGTGTTTTGTGTTTTTCTTTTTTATACCATGCAGGTTTTGCCCTTACTAGACATTTGGGGGGGGGGGGGGGTAGTGTGGGCGACACACATTGTGGGCTCACATTTCCACAGAGATATGACTGCATGCGTATTGGGGGTTTCACGTCTGGAAGGACAAAGGACTCGAATCTGCAGAAGATAACGAGGAGGTGTGAGATTGGTCTTTTTGTCCCACAGAAGATGCCCCGGAGGGATTTCCGGTTCATCAAGAAATGAGAGACAATGGTGAAGGTTCAAAGGGATGCTTTGTGACTGTATGTTTACTGAAAACACCATGTGACTTGAATTCTGATGCTGGAAACATATAAAAGGGTGATGTGATATGATTCTCTCTCTTTTCCTGCTTTGAGAATGCTAGACGATGTGCTCTGTTAATAAAGCTGACTTAAGAACTAAACTCAGCCTCATCATTCGAGCACATCCTCTACAATAAAGCCATTTCTAAAGCTTTGGGACTCGAGCAAACCACAGTGAGAGCCATTATCCACAAATGGCAAAAACATGGAACAGTGGTGAACCTTTCCAGGAGTGACCGGCCAATCAAAATTACCCCAAGAACGCAGCGACAACTCATCCAAGAGGTCACAAAAGACCCCACAACAACATCCAAAGAACTGCAGTCCTCACTTGCCTCAGTTAAGGTCAGCGTTCATGGCTCCACCATAAGAAAGAGACATAAGAAAGAAGACTTCCAAGATGAAAACCACTGCTGAGCAAAAAGAACAAAGGCTTGTCTCAGTTTTACCAGAAAACATCTTGATGATCCCCAAGACTTTTTGGAAAAAGGAACATCATGCCAACAGAAAAATATGGTGGTGGTAGTGTGATGGTCTGGGGATGTTTTGCTGCTTCAGGACCTGGAAGACTTGCTGTAGTAAATGGAACCATGAATTCTGCTGTCTACCAAAAAATCCTGAAGGAGAATGTCCGGCCATCTGTTCGTGACCTCAAGCTGAAGTGCACTTGGGTTCTGTTGCAGGACAATGATCCAAAACACACTAGCAAGTCCACCTCTGAATGGCTTAAGAAAAACAAAATAAAGACTTTGGAGTGGCCTCGTCAAAGTCCTGACCTGATTTTGATTGAGATGCTGTGGCATGACCTAAAAAAGGTGGTTCATGCTCGAAAACCCTCCAATGTGGCTGAATTACAACAATGTATTTGAAATGTATTGAAAAAAATATTTAAAAAGTCCACAATATTGTGGACACAATACTAAGTCCACAATACTGCTCACTACAGCGTGAGCAGTAAGTAAATCATCCACTTGTTATCCTCCATCTTGTGTTTTGATTGTGTTGCTTGTGGGTCACGCATTTAACGTCGCGGGAGGGTTGTGCTGCCTCCCTGTAAAAAAAATCCCACCCACCTCAAGCAGTACTCAGGTGTAATTGAAACAAAAGCGAACTGAACTAAACAGTACCGTGGTGTTCTGGGCTGTGTAGGTACTAGTGGAAAAGGTGCTAAACTGCCTTGTAACCAGCAGGACCTGATCAGCTTTCTTGGCTAAAGCATGGTAGTCTAAAAATTAATTTTCTGGACATTTAGCAGAATCTTTTCATTTAACCAACCAATGATCACAGAAGAAAATACTATTTCTCAGCTTAACTTTTATTGAATCATGCAGGGAGTCACATGGCCATGGATCCTTCCAGTCCCCTCTCCTGGAAAGGACCCGCACACAGGCATTCACAGCTACATATAGGCTTGCAGTTAGTGGGCGTTACTTTTCAACAATACATGTCCATTGTTTCAAACTGTCCTCTTGGCGTCCAGATATCTCCTCCATCCTGTTCCTGCCTTTATGACTTCCTCTCAGCATCCTGCTTCTTTAGCCCTACACATGCCCATATATGGAAAGAGGAACAGAGACCTTCCTGTGGAGTCTTTATGCGTGTGTGCATGTGTGTGTAGTATGTGTGTAAGCAACTGATGTTTATGTGTGAATGGTTGGGAAAGCATTTTACTTGCATGTCTGTGTGTGTGTGTGGGGGGGGGGGTGTTTATGTGCGGATCTAAGAGATATGTGTATGCAAGCACTTTGTGTAATATCTAATTCACTAATCTTCACTATTTATTTATTATAACAGTAGTCACTGGTAGCCACATGTGGGGCATTAGCCAAAACCGCGCGCACAGGCAGCAGGAGCTGGCGCAGGAGTAAGTGTGGAAACAGGAAACCACCTTCGTCCGCTCCAAACAGCGATAATATTCTGTCCATAAGGTCCACAGCCATGCCGTCACCCAAGTCTGACAGGGAGAGGATTTTTTTCCCGCTGTTTCCGTGGCCGATAGACTATACCTCCGGAGCAGGAACTGTTTGATGGTGGTGTATTTACCATGCTGTGGGGGCACGCAAAGCAACTGCATGACATGCCGTGTGGACTGCTGATCCAGAGCAGCGATGACCAAGTAATACCTGGTTTCATCTGCATTGATTCCTCACAGGTGGAACAGTGCTTCAGTATGCTGGAACCACGAAGCCGGGTCACTCTGCCACACTGCAAAAACGGAGTAGCTTAAAACAAGTTAAAAAATACTAAAAACTAGTCAAATTATCTGTCCATGCAGCAAGATAATTTTACTTGGCTAGAAATCTTAAAACAAGACAATTTAATCTTGAAACAAGCAAGCACTCAAAGGATCATTTTAAGCTCAAAATTCTTATTTTAAGATTGAACTGTTAGAAAAAATTACTTAATATAAGCAAATAAGACGATTTAGCAATGAAGTTCTCTTGTTATTAGTGAATAATACTAAAAATAGGTGGAAAGTGAACAGTGAGCTATATCTTGAATCAAGTTAAGTTAATACATCTTGAAATGAACCCCCAAAACTAGCTACAAAAACTTGAAATTAGAGCTTGTTTTAAGAACCAATATCTGGACCAGTGAAACAAAAATCACAAATGAAAAATTGAAATATAACAGCATTTATTTAATTTCAACCCATCAGTCAATATGGACTGTATTTACCAGTACAATTCAAAAATATGACTCTTGACAACTTTCCAAAAGTGAGTATCACATCTTTTAGGCCTTTAAAGAAACACATCCAAGCCTCTTTAACCATTATTAAATAGCCTTAGCAGAAACAAGGGTATCACAAGCACAGCTATTCAAAATAGAACAGACATTCAAAACTTGTGGACACTTATTTTTCAATTAACCATTTCCATTCAGGTAATGCTTTCTTATATGCACTAGTGGCATCTTGCTTATCAATAACATCACTTACAGAGAGAGGCCGTCAGGAACCCACTTTGGATGGTGTAGTAACACACCATTCCACCACAAACGTTTTAACAGTATGAAACATTATGAATTATATAAAATATTTTTGAATGTTCTTAGATGCAACAAAAGTGCTTTCACAAGAACTGCTATTAAAGATAAGCAGAACAAACATTACGAAATGTGTGGTAGGGCTAAATGATGATAGAAAAAATGACAGGACTAAGCCTGGATTAAATAGTTACTAAAATAAGAAGTAAACCAGACTAAAGGAGACTAAAAATTAAGGTATAAACCAGAAGTAAAAAGGACTAAACCAGGGGCTGACTGAGATGGAACTCTAATACAAACCCAGAAGAACGTGATAATTTCCCAGGACTAAATGAAAGGACTCTTGCAGGCATAAACTGAGAGAAAACTGCCTAAATCAGGTCTAAAAATCAGACAATATGACATGAACCAGAATTAAACCAGCACTAAACCATGGAGGGAATAATGTCCATATCATACAAGTACTGAAGCTCAGAGTAAAGCAGATTTTAATTAAGACTATACCAGATCTAATCCCAAAAAGAAGCAGATAGCTTCAGTTGCCTCTAAAAGAATAATGCACAGGGAATGTAACAACATGAAAATCGTGATTTTGATAGGATCCTGTACCATATTGCCCAGCCCTACTGTGTGGTCACTTACTTTGCAAAGAATGATTTCCATTCAGCTAATGCTTTCTTATATGCACTAGTGGCATCCTGATCATGAATAACATCACTTATTACCTCAGTCTGGATGACAGAGAGGACTGTTGCAACACACTTCGGGTAAGTCAGGTGTAATGTGTAATAATACGCCATTAGCACCAACATTCCATCACAAAAGTCCTCCTTTGGTAGAGTGCTCACAGGCATGTCTCCTACTGCTAATATGCAGGTTGTACCATCAAACAGGAGCACTGGGGAAAACAGTACGCTTCTTCAAGTACAATGCAGGGTCCTCCCCTGGCTAGAATAAAGCAAAAAGGGCAAGGGTGAAACCCAAGTTTAAGAGTACATCGTACATGAAAATTTGCTGCAAAAGTTTGCTGCAAGCCACACACAGTTAAGTCTTACTTTGAGGATGCGAAGAAGTGCCTCGCTTGCACTTCCAAGTCGCTTTGGAGGTAGTGCTGGTGATGGGAAGAGTGACGGCAGTGCACTGAACAGGGTGATGGTGAAATCCACTGTAATAAAAAAAAAAAAAAAAACATAACTTCAGTGGTTTAGCCATATAATCTAAATTGGATGACAAAAAAACAACTTACCTCCTCGCACATCCAAGGGTACAGGTGGTTTCAGAACCTTTTTCCAGATCCCATAAAACTGCACATTGGCACAGAACATTGACCATCTTGCTCGAGTTTCTTCAATAAATTTACGGTTGGTGCCACCAACAATTCGGCTCAGTTCATCCATTGCCTAAGACAAATGTTAGTCAGTTAAACTACTAAATCTTTGCAATGGAAGCACTAAATCCACAAAACACTTCCTTACATGTCTAATTTCTTTGAAGCATGGATATGCTGCAAAAATTTTTGCTGGCCTCTCTTCCTCCCTTGTAATATCTGCATCAATAAAAGCCCGTCTAGCTTTGAACTCAAGATTCAAAACTTGGACAACATCAGTTGGGTTGGGTTTTGCAGTGAGCTTTTTGTACATGTTGCTGAGAGTCTTGTAGTGTATGTTTAAACACAACACAGTCAGAATAGACAAAAATAGCTTCTATAATACAACATTTATTCTTTGTGTCTAAACTACAACCTCTAGCAAATAACAGTGCCCAAACTGCAAGAAAATCAAAATCTACAATGACCAGTGTTAATTTTGATATTTTTTATTAAATTTTAGTCCTAGTCTTTTGAATGAATATAATTAGTTTTAATCAAGATTTTATCTTTTTATAAATTAAGTTTTAGCCAATTAAAATATGTGTTAATTTAGCAAACTAACATTAAGTCAGCTTTACAATAACAACTTCAAACTGATTTATTCATATTGCAGGACTTCACAGAACTTCTCAAACACAGAGTTGTTCCTTTGACTTTCAACAAAATGAGGCTCTTAAAAACAGAAAGTTCAAGTGCTTCTGTCTGTTTTTTCCATTTGTATTCAATTTTAATTAATCAATGAAATGATCTTGAAAGTTTAGTCACAATTTTTGTCTCATGCACTGCTTTAATTTTACTTTGTCTAAATTTAGTCAGCATAAATGCTTCCTTGACTAAAATTGTGGCGAGATATTTTAATTTTTGAAATTATGATTGTAAATGACACTAGGCTTCGAGAATGTGGAAAGCGCAAATGACTGCCTTACCAGTAGCATTATCTGGAGACGCTTGTAGCGTTGTGTCTACTCTCTTTGAGGAGCCAGGGGGTGATGAGGATGATGGTCTGTTTGAGGAGCCAGAAGCAGATGAGGATGACGATCTTGCACTGCGGGATGTCTTTGGTGAGAAACCCTTCTCTGAAGGAAAAAAACAAAACAATCATACCATTACCATACTAAGAGATTGGAAATTGACGTAATGATTCAGATAACATCTTAATGAATGCAAAGTGTGTACCAGGAATTTGGCTGTCCTCACTGAGGTCATCATGGCTTTCAAGAGGTATAGTGCTATCACTGAAACCAGCAGTGTCACCGCTCATGTCACTACTAGTCTCACCGCTGATGTCACTTTCTGCTCCATCTTCAGTGTAGTTTGAGCGAAACAGTGTCTTTTTTGCTTTGCCTCGTTGTGGCATAGAACCTTGCATCTTCTTTGGAGATCTCATATTTTGTAGTCGCTTGAACAACTTGGTGTAGATAGTCAACTGTGATTGTAAAAATCAAGATTAGACAAAGACTGATAGTTCAAGTTTTCCCTTATATGGAAAATAAATACTCACATGTGGCATATGCTGGTCAGCATCTCGCAACATTGGGCAATAGTCAACAATTTTCTGTGCCATTGTCCGAATTTCAAGTTTGGAAGGGTATTTCACTTCTTTCCCCATTGGACTGGCACGCAGAATGGCAACCATGCTGGTGACAGTGTTGCGGACAAGTCTGCAGCAGAGCTCCTTAGACATCTTAAAGTCTTTAACATTTCCATTGCGGAGCAATGAAAAGTACTGGCTGCGCACCATTTCCAACTCTGAATCGGTGTACAATACATATTCAGGTGGGTCTGGCAGTTTTATGGTTTTATCATTTTCAGGCATGGGAGAGGAACTTTTTAGCTGGCATGGTGGCACAGGACTGGTTGATGGTAAAACTTCACCTGACGTAGTGTTGGGACTCCCAGCAGTGTTGGCAATCTGCTCAACAGGTCTTTGCTGTAGTAGTATTGGAGGAGGCAAAAAAGGATTAAGCATGGGCAACAAATTATGCAGTACAAAATGTTGAAATGGTTAAAAAATTTTACTACACCATTTGACTGATGCAATCCCAAAGCTTCTTGCGTTGAAAGAAATTTTCAGCACCAGGGAATAAGTCCCTCAGGTCGTCACGATTGATAGTTGCCAGAGACTCCTCATCAATGTTGGCAGCTGTTAAGCAAAAGAACAAAACATGTATATAATACCATGTTTTAAATGTATGATGTTAATAAGGGGCGCTAACCCAAGCACATTCAATGCATATTAAGGGTTAAATGTCACAAAGAGTTGAAAAGCTTGCACATAGATAAATAAGGAACGCTCATAATTTTACTGTTTGATATTTAGTAGGTATGTGGACAAATCAAAACACTGCAGCCATCATATTGCCCCAGAGCGCTGTGACCAGTGTTTCACCTGATAGCTTTGAGTGGGGTCGGTAAATCAGCTGTATTCAACGGCTGACCCTAGGAATCTCAGCTTTTTTTCAGCTAGTCTTTTTTACCTTCAGGCCCGTGTTCATAAAATGCCAATCAAGCACCATATATTCCGCAACTATGGTTTTTACGAAATGGTTAAGTTTAGCGTCAACATACCGGTGTTTAAACACTTTGGCCACTTCTGAAAGGTAGATGGACACAAAGAATATCTATTAGTTGTGTGTTGTAAGACGTTTCATGGCTGTCTGTACTCTGCAGAAATTTGTATAACTACCGGAAATCACCCCAGTACAAGTGCAGACAACCGCGTAGGATGCATTTGCAAGGGATTGAAACACACCTTCAGCTCCGCTTTTTTGTTTCATCTTTCTGTCCTCCAACATGAGTATTATTTACTCTATCCACTTGCATAGCTGGCAACATAATTAAACTCAAACTCCATACTTTAAATGAACAAAATAATAATTATTATTGTTATGAGTATTATTACTGTGCACTTGTAAATTTGGTTTAGATATGTGAACTCAAATGACCTCTGTTAAATCTATATACACGGAAAATTTCATTAAGATATCTATTAAAAAAGTTATGGGCATTTTTGTGAAAACACTCGTTTTTGGTCACACTCATTGCTATTGTTTTCATGGAAATAATGGGACAAAAGAAGGTGCCCATTTCAGACACAAAAAACACCATCACTCTCTTCATACTGAACATAATCACAAAATTCTTTTTTTTACTTTAAAGGGGGGGGTCCAAGGTCTTTCCACCTAGCATGTCTATTAATGCATTTGTTGTATTTGAAATTTGTGTCCACATACTTATATATAGTAGATGGTGCTTACTGAATGTAAATTTTCATTACGTAGTGAGCATTTAGGAAAAAAAAAATATTATTGCTGCACAGAAAGAACAAAACTTCAGTCTTTACCAAGTCTTTAAAACCCAGAGTGAACCGTTTTATTGTGGCTGACCACTATATACATTTTTATCTTAAAATACTACAGAAAATTACTGTAGAAAAAAAGTCACATGTTTGGAATAAAAAAAAAAAAACATTCAAGGCTTAATAATAAGACAGACATTTGTTGGCTAAGAAGTTAAAACAACCAAAAATTATCCCTGGCTTTGAATCACGTTTCTTCTGAAAGGCGACGTCGAGAATCATGGTGTGTTTTTGCTGCTAACACGAGTCGGCTAATGCTAAGCTAACCGCTAAAATATAAGTTAAACAACCACTTACCCTCCAACACTGAGCGTATACTGGCATCCAGCCCATCCATTCTGATCTTCTACGCGACTCAGAGTGTTAAACAGAACCTAGAGAAATGACCAGAGTTAAAATATGCAGGTAAAAAAAAATAATGTTAGCTAACTAAGCTAGCGCGAGCTAGCACGAACCATAAATAGCATTATGCGTTTGATAGCACTGTCTCTGTACCAATGCAAATTGCAGATATATCTATGTTTGCAGAAATATTATGATACTGACCTTCACACTTTGTGCTGAAGAGAGAAATTCAAATCAAAGTCAGTCCTCTCTGTAGTCAAACAAGGATCGACTTCGAAGTGACTTGCACACCACTGCGCGCTCATTCTGGTGGCATTGCGCATGCGCAAACAACGAAAAAATTTGGAGCCATGGCGGTGTGGAGATGCATGATTTGTCTATTATTTGTTGCTTTGTCGCTCAAGGTACTACTCAGCCACATCAATGCAGTACATGGGCGTAGTTCAGCGTTTTGGATTTATTGTGCTACTGATGATTATTATTGGCCAGAGAAATCATCCTGTGGTCTAGCCAGGTGCTGGCTTGTTACTGGTCCTTAAAAGTGGTAACTTTTTCTAACTGCAAGTAGTTTTATTTGTTGAAAATTTACTATAAAACTTTTATAAAGCTTTGTTTTTTAAAGCTGTATGTTCCTTTACTGTTATTGACATTGTTAGTGTTCTAATGCAAAATAGCCTGAAGTTAGTCACCTTCCTGGATTGAAATTGGAATATGTATGGTAATGATGGAAATAGCCAAATTAGTAAGACATATAATTTGCCATGCATTATGTTGAAGTCACACTGTATGGCCTGTGTTGTATGACCAAAATATTGTTTAAGGTGCCTTATGTTTTGACTTGAATGGCCAATACAATGTCTTGAGCTCATGTCTCTGTCTCATACTATGCTGGTAAATAAACTTCTCCTGCATAAGACAGTTGGTCTCTAGCCATTTTCTTCCAAAATTGAGTATTATGTAAGCCAAGACACTGACACAATGAAAATGACACTAATATACTGCAAATATTCTCATAAATTGCTTTTTGTTACCCTTTAAGTCAGCCAACCTATTGAGTATAATTATTTATTTCTTAAATCAAGAGTTTTTAGATGTTCCATAATCTTAAATTAAGCAATTCAATGTTGACATCAACAATATCTTATTTTAAGTCTTATATATACTGTTTTAAGATTTCTGAACTAGATAAGTCAAATGATAATGGCTTTATCTAATAATAAGACTATACTACAAAGTCAAGGGCTTAAAATAAGTAACAAAATCTTAAAATTAGAGGAATTATCTTGCATGTCTAAAAACAAGATTTTAAATCTTACCAAGTATTGGAAAATTTGCAGTGCAAAAATCCGGAAGCTTCACAGCCACAGTGCAAGCGGCCGGCTGTGAGGGTCAGGGCGACACGGCTGACGAGGAAATGCAGTTTTCTTCTGTGTTGGACTTGCTCAAATCGGGGTCACCAATGTGGCAGGAGGAAGAAACACACAGGAGACAAAGGTGGGTTTTTATCTTTACTCCTCAACTGCCACTAAAACTTACAGTGAACACTCCCAGACTCCAAAACCGGGAAACCATGCCCCCCAACCCCAAATCCCACTGGGTGAGAGGTACCGCTTCAGTCTGCCACACTGTCTCCATACCAAGAAGTTCAAAATCTGTTAATTTTTGGGGACGTTACTGAGGTGAAAATGTCTAGCCAGGGGCTTCTCTTCTGGCAGCCAATGATCCATCCAGGTTTTCTATAGAGACCAGTGGCCCACCTGACTCCACTCGGCTCTGTACTTGTTAATGGGGCATGAACTAACCAGGTTTTTTTTTTTTTTTTAATATACATGTGGTGTCTGGCCAAATGAGCTCCAAACAAAACACAAAATATATAAAGAGGTTCTTTATTCTGAATGACAAAAAAACAGTTCGTTAAAATAGACAAATCTTAAAGGAAAACTGTTCACAAACTGAGTGCATTAACAACTGTAATGCCTTGTCTTCCTGTTTAGAGCAGAACACAAAATCCACATTAACAAGAAAAACAACAGTTATACTTGTTAAACAGTAGAATACACCTATGATACTAACTTTTAGTGCATTGTTAAGGGCCCACTTACAAATGCACATCTCAGCTCCCCACAGTTCTAAAACAACAAAAGAAAATACATCATCTTCAACTCAAGTCAGTGGCAACAATAAAACATGAAATAACCCAATTAAAATACACCATAAATACCATCAGTGATGAAGAAAACCCATGGCCCTCATCCTTTGGGCCTACAAGGTCACTTGGCCTTCCTCCACACCAACAAGCCTGTCAATATTGCACAAACACTTTTATTTCTTTCATAAATGCAATGCTTGGCAATCTATATCAACTCTTTAAAAACACATTCACATACAAACACATTTCATAACATTTTACCTAAAATCACTGGCTTGTTCCAAACCTCAGGTGTGGCCTTCTGCTTGAGCTGTCTGAGCAGAACAAAAGAACCTCCTGTTTCCTATCAGATATTTATTTATAGTCTTCTCCCCCCTTCAGCTGCTGCCTACTAAAACCAGGAAAGAGGATCACAAAATGTTACCACCCCCTAGTGGAGAGGAGAACCCCCCCCCCCCCTTCTTTCACCTGGCTACATACAGATCAGTGCATATGGGCGCTTAAAAAAAAAAATCTCCATTGAAATGACTGGCAAGAGCAAAATTATCTTTTGATCCCGATCAAATTTTGCCACAAGTTATACACAGTGTAATGTCAGGGCTGTGATAAGGGGCAGGGATTCTCCCAGCATGCTTTGTGCCATGGAGGATTCAAAGACTCTTATTATCCTTGTGTTCTAAGTGTTATTGTTGTGCCATTATGACTGTGTTGTAAGACTAGTTGGGATAGTGTTGTTTTCCCTGTATGTGATAGATCATGTGTCTGTGTCACCATGAGTAAAAGGAGCATCTGTGTGAATGACCTCCCCTCCGTTCTGTGTAATGAGTCAGTGAAGAATAAATGCCTGTTGTGCTACAAATCCTCTATCATTATTTGTGTGAACCTTTGAGATGTCACATTGGTATCAGAAGTGGTATTATCGAGAGATGGAAGGGAGTATGAAGGCAGAGATTCGACAGCTCGAGCAACTCATCACCCAGATAGAGACAGAGGTGAACAGTGGAGCAGACACACCAGCCCCCAGAGATGCTCGCCATGACGAATGGGGAAGCGGACCAGAAGGAGAAACTGCACCCCGCTTTCTGCCTTTCTGAAGTCAGAGCAGATCAGAATGAGCAAGCGTGTCCTATTTTCTGCCCTTTTCAAGGCAGGGTGGAGAGCGTCAATGGGGGAACTACAAGCCAGCAATTCCACTGCAACTGAGGGCAGTGATCAACAGGGAGGCAACCATCTCACCGACCCGCCAACTGGTCAAACTTCCCTGCTTTAGTGGTGAAACCCTTCTGGATGATTACCTGGTCCAGGTTGAAATGACCACTGTGCTGAATGGATAGACACTGGAAGAAACAGCTGTGCAGATCGCGCTGGCTCTGGAGGGCGGCGCTCTTTGCACACTGTCTGATCGCCGGCCTGAGGAACACCACAGCAGGCCAGTGCTACAAGAAGCACACCGGAGACAGTTTGGGAGAGCAAACCATGCCGATCATGCCTGGGAACAGCTGGTCAGCCGCCAGCAGGACAACCGGGAGAGCCTAGGAGCCTATGGCGCAGACGTACGGCTGCTGACACAGCATAGCTACCAGGATTTCAAGCTGGAGGTGGTGGAGAAGCTCACTCTACAAAACTTCATCTGAGGGCTCCAGCCGGCCCAGCTCCAGGAACACTTCCGGATTCACACCATGTGCAGTTGGGAGACAGCCATGGCAGAAGCGGAGCAGGTGGGGCCAATGATGGATTATGTTGCTGACATGTCATCACCGAGGCAGAAAGCTTTCCAGGCCACAGCTAAGAGCGAGAATGAGGAGGAATTGCACCAGACCACAACTGCGTGGCCAGTGAGGGTACAACGATGGTGGTGGGAGGAGATATGCTTCCGCTCCGGGGAACCAGGACACATCACGCACTATTGCCCTGCACCCACACCGCAACAACCAGCCTTCTCACCAGCTTTAATCCTAGAGCAGGGTGGCACAGACAGGGACCTGCCACCTCCCACAGACATTTTCCCTGATGGACAGCTGGGCTGACTTGAACAATCACCAAGGCTGTACCTGCAGTACAGCCTGGACAGGACACCAATCCCTGATCGACACTGGTTCCACCATCTCCCTGGTCCGACCCGGGACACTGCCCAGTACGGATGGACCCGGTCCTCAAGGGTGGGAACTCACCAGGCGCTTTGTCACCACAGCCACTGGTGAGTGTGTCAGGCTGGGAGAGCAACGGGTCCTTGGGGTGGGAGTGGTTGGTTAGAACACAAACCACCCATTCTGGCTGGCTGACATCCAGGACCCGTGCATCATTGGACTAGATCTGCTCGCAGTATAGGGTGCGAAGATCAACACCGATCTTATCTCCTTTTCTCCTTCTGGGGGCTCAGACCATCACACTCTATGGCAACAACCAGACGATGAACTAGGGGACCCATGCGATTGGAGGGCAGGTTCCATCAGCGCAGGCTGAGGATTGCGACCCAGCAATCTCACAGGCTCGCCAGAATGCTATGGCCCAGGATAGCATAGCAGTTCACAGCTCTTCTTCAGAGTATCGTGCAGCTCTCCCCAGCAATGACGTCACAGCGTGCAGCAGCTTTGGAGCAAGCAGGAGGGAGATCCTGTCAGCTCCCACATCTGGCAGTGGCTGGACACACACCAGCAGCCCGCCCGGAAGGCTGTGTCTGTGCTGGACCCAGAGTCCAAGGCCTTGCTTTCTCAGTGATCCGACCTCTGCTGTCATGAGGGGGTTATCTATCAGCAGTGCCAGTCTCCAGCTGGACAGCGTCATGCCAGGCAGCTGCTGGTCCCCCAACGGCTCTGCCCCGCGGTGCTCCAGTTGTTCCATGGGTCAGTGGGGGCGAACCACTTCGGGGTGAAGAAGACTCTGCAGCATCTTCAGCTCAGTTCTACTGGCCAGGGTGCCATCGGGACTTGAAGCTCCATGTCCACTGCTGTGACACCTGCACAGCTCAGAAAGGACCAACTCAGCAATCCCACAGCCCCTTGCAGCAGTATGAGATGGACACCAAACCAGGGTTGGACTATTTGTTTTGCTTGAGAGAACATCTGCGCACAGTACATGAATTGGCTTGGGAGACCCTTGTAGCGGTGGGGAGTCGACAGAGCGAGCATACGACTCCCGCTGCCAGGGGAGGGACTATGCTGGACTTTTTCTGCCCGGAGTGGAATGAGGGACTGTCACCAAAGCTGGCGAGCCACTGGTCGGGACTGTGCATGCTGGTCACCAACAATGGCAGCTGTCCCGATGCCTGGATGGATTCATATTGGACTTTTGAATTGGACTTATTATTCTGGGGACAGAAACCAGTCCGGGGAGGGGGGGAGTGTAACATCGGGGCTGTGATCAGGGGCAGGGATTCTCCCGGTATGCTTTGCACCACGGAGGATTCAAAGACTGTTATTATACGTTATTATACATCTGTATTATAAATACAGATGAACACTGACTATGAAACACAGAGTGAGGAAACTCAAACTCTAAAAATATGCCACTATGCTGAACATAAACCACAAGAGATGGAGAATGATATTGATCCTGATAACCACTTTTTCAATAATATTCATAACCACTGTGAATATTACACTGAAAAGCAATTCAAAAGTCAAGTGCAATTAGATGGTAAACTGTCAATAATACACTTCAATAGCAGAAGTCTTAACAAAAACTTCTCACAGATTCAGGACTATTTAAAACAGCTAAACAGAAAATTCACAGCTATAGCAGTCTCTGAAACCTGGCTTAATGCAGACCAGGCTCCCCTGATGGCAATAGAGGGATATCAGATGTTTAACATTAACAGATCTCAAAAAAAGGGTGGTGGTGTTGCACTGTATATTGATGACCTATATAGATGTAAGCTTGTAAATGGAATGTCCTTAGCACTACCAGGGATTCTGGAATGTGTTACTGTTGAGATTGACCTAGACAAAACAAAAAATCTAATCATAAGCTGCATATACAGAACGCCGGGAACTTGCATTGAGACATTCAGAGATAAATTAGTCGAGCTGTACAATAATATTACTAGTAAGAAAATGGTAGCAATTTGTGGAGATTTCAATATTGACCTACTTAATCCACATCAACAAAATGTAGTTACAGAGTTCATGAACTCTATGTACAGCATGAGTCTATATCCCACAATAACACATCCCAGTAGAATCACAGCTCACTCTGCTACACTTATTGACAACCTGTTTGTCAATGTTCTCGACAAGAAAATAGAAAGTGGATTATTGATAAATGATATAAGCGACCACTTGCCAATCTTTGCACTTATCCATGGCCACACGGGGCCCAACCCAGAAAAAATCTCAAAATCGTTCAGACACAAATCACCAAACGCAATCAGTTCTTTTAAAGAGGACTTGCTGAAGCAAGACTGGACAGAAGTCTATGTATCAGATGTAAATGAAGCCTATGACACATTTACAAACATTGTAACCACTCTTTATGAAAAAAACTGCCCATTAGTTAAAAAAAAGCTTAAACACAAATTTACTGACAAACCATGGCTAACCAAAGGACTACAAAAGGCGTGTAAAAAGAAAAATTTATTATATAAAGCTTTCATAAAGAAAAGGACAAAAGAAGCACAGCAGCGGTATAAAACATACAAAAATAAGTTAACATATATAATAAGATGTAGTAAAAGAGACTATTACAGTAAAGAACTGGAAAAAAACAAAGACAATATTAAAAATACATGGACAATAATCAACAGTATCCTTGGAAATAAAAGCAGAAATACCAGCTACCCAACTAACACTCCAAAAAATAATAAATCGACTCCGAATGTGAATATAGCTTCACCTGCAGATGAATTTAATAATTTTTTTGTTAACATTGGACCTAAACTGGCCCGAGAAATACCCACTACGGTGCCAACAGGTGATTCAATATGCAATAACACTGCTGTAAAAGACACCATCTTCATAAAGAACAGACGAAAGAGGGGTCATTGAAATTGTTAAATCGTTCAAAAGTAAAACATCTACTGACTGCGATGGTATTGATATGCTACTAGTCAAAACTGTTATCGAATGCATAGTGAAACCACTGACGTATATCTGTAACCTGTCTCTCCAATCAGGTATATTTCCCAATGCAATGAAAATAGCTAAAGTAATTCCGATTTACAAGACAGGCGACAGAGGGGAACTCTCCAACTACAGACCAATTTCACTATTACCGCAATTTTCCAAGATACTTGAAAAAATATTCTATGAGAGAATTGACAACTTCATACTGAAGAATGATTTATTGTGTGAGCAGCAATATGGGTTCAGACACAAAAGGACAACAGCATATGCCTTAATGGAATTTACAGAAAAAATATCAACAGCCATTGAAAATAAAGAGTATTCAGTTGGAGTATTCCTGGATCTTAAAAAAGCATTTGATACAGTAGATCACAATCTATTATTAAAGAAACTACAAAATTGTGGTATCAGAGGGGTAGCACTGTCCTGGTTAAGAAGTTACTTAAAGAATAGATATCAGTTTGTATGTGTTAACAACAAAAACTCAGAGCTACTGAAGGTCACCTGTGGAGTCCCACAGGGTTCAGTTTTGGGACCATTATTATTCAATATGTATATAAATGATATATGTAAAGTTTCAGAAAAAATGGACTTAATATTGTTTGCTGATGACACTAACCTGCTATGCAGTGGAAACAACTTGGAACAACTTCTGGATACACTCGGAAAGGAATTAGGAAAGCTGAAACTGTGGTTTGATTCAAACAAATTAACGCTCAATTTAAGCAAGACAAAATTTATAGTCTTTAACAACCATCACAACTACCCAGTACCCAAACTCAGTGTAAATGGTGTAGAGATTGAAAGGGTATCCGAAACTAAATTCCTTGGAGTAATAATTGATAACAAACTGTGTTGGAAGCCACATATTAATTATATAAAAGGTAAAGTATCCAAATCAATTGCAATATTACACAGAGTGAAAAATTTGCTGAATCAACCCACACTATACACCTTGTATCATTCATTAATACTCCCATACATGACATATTGTAATGAAGTATGGGGAAATACATATAAAACAAACATATACCCACTCTTTATGCTTCAAAAGAGAGCTATTAGAATAATCAACAAAGCAGCTTACAGGGAACCAACAAACCCACTTTTTCTTAAACAAAAAACTCTCAAGTTGAAAGATCTGATCGACTTTAAAACCGCAATAATAATGTTCAAAGTGAAGAATCTATCACTGCCCGCAAATATCCAAAAGTTGTTCCAAACAAGGGAGAAATGATATCACTTCAGAGGAACATGTATATTTCAAAAGCCTACAGTGAGAACAACCACCAAGCAACACTGTATTTCAGTGCAAGGAGTCAGATTATGGAACGATTTTGGACCTGAATTAAAATCATGTACAAAGCTTGGACAATTTAAACAAAAACTAAAGGAAGAAATACTCCAAACATATTTACAAGACGACATGTAAACTCACATAAGGATTGACATTTCCAGCCTGTGTTGTGTTATAGCTTAGTTTTTCTTTTTTCTCTGTGACACTATGTCTTAGATTTGTTTTTGAATAGTAACCGCTTAACTTAGACTAGCTCAGTTTTCTTTTTCTCTCAGTCATATTTTGTCTTAGCTTTGTTTTAAATTGTAATCGCTCTTGTCTTGTTTTCTCTTTTTTCTCCTTTGAATTCTTGGATGGAATATGGGTGGGCAATATAAGCTGCGGCTTCAGCCATCACCCATTTCGGATAACTCACGTGGAATTGTATAGTAGAAGGAGTCTTTGTCTAATTTGACCTTGTTGTTATATTATACAGTTTCTTTTAACCTGTAATGTACTATCCGAAATAAATTCATTCATTCATTCATTCATTCATTCACGTGTGTTCTGTTATTGCTGTGCCATTATAACTGTGTTATAAGACCAGTTGTGATAGTGTTGTTTTCCCTGTGTGTGATAGATCATGTGTCTGTGTCATCATGAGTGAGGTGAGTGTCTGTGTGAATGACCTCCCCTCTGTTCTGTGTAATGAGTCAGTGAAGAATAAATGCCTGTTGTGTTCCAAATCCTCTCTCATTATTTGTGTGAACCCTTGAGACGTCACAATATGATGTTTGTCAATTTGTTTGCTGTCGTATATGTTATGTCTTGACAAAGCGAGACGTGAGTCATGTTGTGCCGAGCAATGAACTCAACTTTATTGAGAGTTTGACTCAATATACACAGACTGGAGCCTGCCTGACGTCACCACGTCTACTGCCTGGCGTCGGCTACGGCAAGCCCCAAAGGCCAAATCCCGATACAATATGTCCCCCCCTTTACAAAGCGTGAGAACATAAATGAAAATACCCCCCCCCCCCAAAAAAAAGAAAAATTAGCAAGAAAACCCATTTTTAATGTAAAACATTTTGTAAACCACACACAAACTAACAAACCTAATGGCTAAATGGGCACCTGGGTAGACCACCAGAGTGCCCCCTGTGTTAGGGTGGATCATTCTGCTACCCATGATCAACACGCGTCAGCTAAGGCTAAGCCTACCACAAAGACATCAAGGTGTCTGGGCCTCTGACGCATCCTAGCTGGGCGCCTCACAGGCAGAAGACCTGCTCCAGGCTCCGTCAGCTGCACCTGAGTGTCCCCAAAAGCCCCATCAGTCAAGTCCCAACCCTCATCAGTCACATCCGCTGCAGCTCCCAGACCCTGGGCTGGCAACGACTTCCTGAGCTGGCTGGAATTCCATTGTGACCCATCCAAAAGCTGGAACATGTCTGGGCCCAGCGGCTTCACAATCTGCAGTGATCCCATCCAGAAAGGTTGTAGCTTATACGTATGGTTGGGGTGGTTGATCCTGACCCAGTCCAACACATCGAGTCCATGGGCCCTCGCCCTGTACTTTTTGTCAAAACGTTGTTTCATTATCTGCTGTTGAGCAATGACCCGGTCTCGTAATGGTTCCATGTCCGCTGGAGGAGAGGCTGCGAGGGGCCACAGCCAGTCCAGGGGCAGGTGTAATTCACGCCCCAGCATGAGCTTCACCGGGGGGCACCCCTTCGTGGCATGGGCTGTTGCCCTATTGTGGAGGAGCGTGTTCTGAAGGGTGTCAGAGCACGTGAAGCCGTCCGCCAGATGGGCCCGGAGACCATTTTTCAGCCCGGAGACCATTTTTCAGCCTCTTATTGAAACGTTCCATACTCCCATTAGCCTGCGGATGATAGAATGCGGTCCTAATGTGCTCCATGCCCCTTTCTCCCAAAAACTCCTCGACCCCCTCCCCCCAGAGGTGAATTGGGGCCCGTTGTCTATCGTGATGGCATCCGGAACCCCCCACCTGGCGAAGAGCGACGAGAGGAAGCCAGTGACCACATCTGTTGTGACTGAACCAGAGGGCAACACTTACGGCCATTTTGAAAACAGACCGCAAGCCACCAGTAAAAACCAGCTGTTCATGGGGGGGGTGCGCAGTTTGCCACAAATGTCCAATTGGATGTGCTTCCAAGGGCCCTCCGGGTATTGTAACGGGCCCAGAGGTGGAGGAGGTGGGACTCCGGTCTGCCGGCTTTCCAAACACGGTACACTGTTCTTAACCATGGTCTCAGTGTCCCTGTCAATGCTGGGCCACCAAACTGAATCTCTGCAACATTGTTTCACCCTGACCACCCCCAGATGGCCCTCGTGAAGCATAACCAAGACGTGCGATCTCAGCGACACGAGAATCAATGTGCAGTGTCCTCTCACCACACACGTCATTCCAGCAACTCAGTTCGTCCCTGAACCTGTGAAAAGGTGCCAAGTCACCCTGCATTTTTGTGGGCCAACCCCCCCGATGAAAGAGCAAAATTGCGACAACACCTGGTCCTGTTCCAACTCTGCCTGGAGTTCCTGAAGCGACACCATGTTCCAGAGGGGCTCGTGCAGTGTATTGATTAGATCCACCTCCAAGGAATCATTGTTGTCCAGTTGTGTGGTGTTGGTTGTGACACGGTACAGGAGGTCTGCCACTATGTTCTCTTTGCCAGGGGTAAACTGAGTAGTGAAGTTGTAGGCCCGCAGAAGCTCCATCCACCTGTGGATCTGCAGGGGCCTGTGTCCTGAACCAGTCATCTCCAGCAGCGTCGTCAGCGCTTGGTGGTTCGTGCGTAGGGTAAAATGGCATCCGTAGAGGTTGACGTGCCACCGTTCACATGCTCAAACACATGCGAGCGTCCTCCTTTCCCCCACAGCGTACTTCTGTCCTGCTGACGTGAGGGACCTCGATGCGAACACCACTGGGCGTTCCGCACCATTTTGCACTTGAGCCATAACTGCCCCTACTGCTGAAACAGATGCGTAACAAGTCACAATAGTGGGCCACTTGGGGTTAAAGTGCGCCAACACCAGTGGGGAGGTGAGTTGAGATTTTAGTTTAGCAACTGCCGCCGAGCAGTTCGGGGTCTATTGGCACAGAGTGTCCTGTTTCAGGAGTGCTCGGAGAGGTTAACTAGTCTCTGAAAAATGGAGAATAAAACTCCTTTAGAAGTTCCCATGCCCAGAAACGAGGAAATTTGTGCAGGCATTGTGGGGTCGGGGAGATGCAGGACCGCCTCCACATTCGAGTGCAGGGGGCTCAGGCCCTCAGCCGATAGCTGGATCCCAACAAACTCAATGGATTCCACTGCAAAGATACACTTTTCCGCGTCCAGTGTAACCCTGTGTTCCAGCAGCACTTCCATTACTCGTTCCAAGCGTTCATCATGTGCCACCCATGACATGCCGTAAACCACAATGCTGTCCAGGTACACCACCAAACCCCTGAGGCCGGCGAGGATCATGGACATGATTTTTTGAAAGCAGCTTGGCGCCAAACTCAAACCAAAAGGCATGCGGGTGTACCTGGAAACGCCCACGTGGGTCACGAATGCCGTCAGGTTGCGGCTGGCTGGGTGGAGGGGCACTTGTAGATAACCTCGGTGAAGGTCCAGTTTCGAGAACAGTGTGGAGTCGCTGAACATCGCATTGAGTTCCTCCATCGTGGGCAGTGGGTATTTGTCAGGGATGATCGCTTTATTAACCATCCTGAGGTCGATGCATGGTCGGATGCTGCCCATCTTCCTCTTGACCACCACAATGTGTGAGATCCATGGGGAGGCATCCACGTTCTTCATAATGCTGGCTTTAAGCAACTTATTCAGTTCCATCATAACATCATCCTGCAGGGTGAGGGGAAGCCGCCACAGTGGTTGGATTTTGGGCGTCACACCCAGGTTGATGAGCGTGTGGTGGTTGAAAGCCTTCGCACAATCCAGGCCCACAAACAACGCTGGCCAGTGAACATGCCACCCAGGAGAAACAGTCAACACTTTTGAGCCCGCTGGATCCGTGATGGAGAATCCTAACTCTCCCAATAAGTCAATTCCCAACAAGTCAGCCCCATGTCTTGAAACCTGGAAGGTAAGCACAGGAATAGTCTTTGACCCACACACTACCGAGAAACTGACAGCGCCCACCATGCTAATCTTAATGTGCCCATAGCCAAACATTTTCATAGCACTCGCCTTAATAGGTTTCTTTGGGAAAAGTTTTCTTACCGTGGACATGCTCAGTGTGGATTTTCCAGTGCCCGAATCCACAATGAGTGGCACATCGATGCCGTCGAGCTGTAAAACGTACCACTTTAGTGGCCAATCTTGGCACCTGCTACACACACCGACGCTATGCCCAGAGTCCCGAGTCTATCAGCTTGCTCACACTGATGCAAACCCTAGCCAGGTGATTAGCACGACTGGAGTTGTAGCACTTTTTCCCTTTAGCAGGGCAAATGGATGAGCCTGCTTGGTGGCGAGGGGAGCCACAGCTGCCACACAGTTGCCAAGTTCCTGCTCCTGCCTGTGCCACGATCCGCTGCATTGTGGGGGTCTGCCCCAAGGAATTAGCTTAGTTGCTAGCAGCCTGACGTGGAGAGGGAGCTTGGGCGGCTAGGTTTTCCGTAGCCAGTACTTGCAAACCTAGCTGGGTAGCGGACTCAATTTGGCTAGTCATCTGCATTACTTGGCTCAATGTGAAATCATTCTTAGTTAGCATTAGCTTCTCCTTTACCCACTCGTTGCTCATGCTATATGCTAGCTTATCATGGATTAGCTCTTCTTCAACAGACCCGAAGGCGCACATGCTTGCCAGGTTACGGAGCTCCATAAGAAAGTGCTGAGTGGATTCACCTGCTTGCTGACAGCGGTCAAAGGATCTACTGTATATCTTTGAGCCGTGATGTTATACTGTTCAACAAAAATTTGTCCATCCTGCCCAAGCATTCATCCAAAGAGCCCGTTCTACCCAGCCCACGAAACACACGTTGACCTTCTTTACCAAGGGAGTGGATTAGCATGCTCTTCTGTCTCTTTTTGTCAGCGCTGCCCAAGCCAGCCGCGATAATGTAGTCATCAAACGCCCCCAACAAGCAGCACCACGGTGTAGCTGACACACCCAGTGACTCCAAGAACAGAGGAGGTGATCTTGCGCACGCACCCATGGTTTAATCTGATGTCACCAAATGTTATGTCTTAACAAAGCGAGATGTAAGCCGTGTTGTGCCGAGCAACAAACTCAACTTTATAAGCAACTTTTGCATCTCGGCTCACGTAAAGCATCATGGAAACGTGGCTACCAAACATGCTCTATCGATACATTTAATTTATGGAAAGTTCCTGGTCTATGAGCATATTGTAGGGGTCTTCCCGGTTGTACCCGCAAACGCAAGGATGAACTAGTTGCACTTGCATTTGCGGCCAATTTGAGAAAATGGCCAAAATGCCCCCCGTATGTATGCTGACATAGCAGACTTTTTTGTTGTCAAAGGACCAAGCACCCTTACTTGCGAGACTCTGAAACAACTACAAAGACGGTAAGCGAGTGGTTTGACAGCTCAACTTTGGTTTTTGTCATTTTGAGTAAATTTCACTACAAGGCATAGCCTGCTTACTTAGAGCTATAGGTCGATACTACTATAGTTTAAGTACCACACGTTTTCAATGATTTGCAATTTTATTTTATACCAGCCTACTTATCAATGGCCTTAATTACATGTGTGTGTAGATCAAGCTTCATTACCAATATACACAGAACTATATCCTAGATCCAGGCCTGCCTGTCGGTACCTACTACTTCAGGGTTTAGACTCGTGTCAATTAGGCTAGAACTTGAACAATACACAACACTATTTAATTATGTTATAATATAGACTTACTGCTTTAATCCAACAATTACGTCCGTCCGGATCCTTCATCTCCATGGGGAATGTATATAACGTGAATGGCGGTGGATGTGCACACGCTGGTCCCGAAGTTACACGCGTGTATGCTGCACGTTTGCTTTTTTCACCACTCCAGATGATACATGCCGTTCCACACTTCACTACGGCACAGTTTGCACCTGGCACGACGGCGATTTAAAGCTTGAAGCACTTTAAACGGCAATTGTTCAGGTGTGACAGTACTGTCTCTATACATAAGCAAGGTGGCTACCGGAATGTTTGGTAGTCCTGACCTTTGAACCGGATGTCGGGTCGCATAGTCTGCACATGCACACTTGTAATGCGAAAGTCACTTATTGAGATTTTGCCTCAATATACACACTGGCCGTTGCCTGCCTGACGTCACCACGTTGACTGCCTTGCAACGGGTACAGCAAGCCCCAAGGGTCAAATCCCCACACAACAGCATAATAAAGTAATATTTAGTTTTTGTTTAAAAGACTAGCAGACAACAACTCCCATCATCCCAGATCATTAAACTGTAATCGTGTTTAATGCTGTTACTTACGCAAAATGCACGTCTTTTCTTTTGATCAGAGTTTAAAAATGTAATGCATTCAAAGTTCTTATTGTTGACCGTTCCTGCCTTTCGTCTCCTAACCGTGGTTGGGGGACGCAGGGGAGATCTATCTTCTCCAGGGCCGGAGGCTGCTCTTCCTCCGGGGTCAACTCCCGAGTAAACCTCACTCTTGTTAAAAAGGATATGGTGGTACACAGAAGCACAGGTCGTTTTGCTGAAACGTTGGAGCTTTATTTATATACCGCACTGTTGTTAGCAACAATTTCTACCTGCTCCGGTCGCCTCGCTCTCTTTCTACTCATCCGCACAAAATCACACACACTGTTCGCTCTCGGGGTCATTCCACACACACCGGGGGGGGGGGGGGGCCTCGGCTGCGCGCACGCACTCACTCACTCACGTTCACGCATTGAGCTGCCCTATCTAAACACATGCACCAGACACATCCTACAACACTACCCCCACCATGGACTGGCAATTAATACTAATTCCATTCCATCCAAACAATATAAAACTGGAATTCAAATAGGTAGGTTATACTATAATGACAAGTGTCTACAGTGATGAAGAAATTAACTCGTTTAGCAGTGAAAGCATGAGGGACAAATACATTGAAATACAATTGTTTCTAATTAAACAAGGAGTACATTATACTTTTGAAACCTATTTCTTGGCGACCGGGAGTAATACTGTCTAACTAATCAAAATACAATACATTCAATTGAAACAAAGTGCATGTAGGTATATGAAAGCATTGTCTCTTCAGCTTTTTTTTTTTTTTTAAACAAACGTATAGAACATTATAACTAGACTAGAGTCTAAAAATGTAAACTGGAGAGTCTCTAGTGCAAACATGAACTACTACAGTTGGCTCAGTCAGTAACCCAATCCCCGTAACGGTCCGATCCTCTGCGCCGACATTTGGGCCGTGACACGTGCTGAGCCTGATGGTGTGGCTCTCCCACCGCACTCCCACCATGGTCAAATATCACATGGGGAGGAGTAGATGGAAGAGACCCGATCACACTGGGGGCATTAGCAGGTGGAGTGGACGGCCGGGAATTGCTGGGGCCATCACTGGAGGCAGTAGCGAACAGGTTGTACAGGCTGAGGTCCTGGTCTGCTGGGTCCCCCTCCACAGCTGGTGGCAAGATCTCAGAAGGTGTCCAGTTCTGGGCTTGGTCCAGACCCAAGTGTTGTCCAGCTGCTCACGGCTGCGGTAGTGTTTCAGTTGGTCATGGTGGATGACTTTGACTTTGGCTCTGGGGCTCTTTTGGATCCGATAGACTAGATCATCCAACTGTCCCATAACAAAGAAGGGTCCTTCGTAGGAGGGGATGAACTTTTTGACTCTGTTTTTGACATGCCGTGTTCCTTTGATGAGGTACCACACTGCGTCTCCGACTTTGTACTGTGTGTGGCAAGCGTTTTTGTCATATTGTCTTTTTGCTCGTGTGACTGACTCACCCAGGGCTTCTCGAGTAATGTTGTGAGCCAGCTCCAGCCGCTCGCGTATTTGTTGCACATACTCTGGGGCTGAAGGTGCATGGTCAGAGTCCGGGGGCAGACCGGCTACAAAGTCCACTGGCTCATTTATTTCACGTCCGAACATCATATAGTAGGGGGTAAAACCAGTAGCACTGTGCTTGGTTGCTCTGTAGGCCATAACTGCATATGGGGTCATCAGGTCCCAATCCCAGTGACAGCGTTCTGCAGTAAAGGCCAAGATCTTTTGAAGTGTGGCATTGAAACGCTCAACCTGGCCATCTGACTGTGGTCTGAATGGCGTAGTGTGGGTTTTCTCAATGCCAAATAGACGGCACATTTCTTGAAACACCTCTGATTCAAAATTGCGCCCTTGGTCACTGTGCAAAGAGTGAGGCATTCCGAAGCGGCACACCCATTCTGTTGCAACAACGCGTGCCAGGGTGACAGCCTTTTCGTCTGGAATAGGAAATGCTTCAGCCCATTTTGTGAAATACTCCTGTATTACGAGCACATAGTTGTTTTTGCGTTCTGTCTCATTGAGTGGGCCCATAATGTCCAGTGCAATGCGCTCCATGGGGGCTCTGACCCTGACAGTTCCCATGGGTGCTTGTGGCGTTTTGTGGAGTCTGGCTCTGCATGCACAGTTGGTACAAGTCTGGCACCAGAGGGCCACGTCTTCTCTCATGTGGTGCCAGTAGTATCTGGTTTGAAGTCTGGCCACAGTCCGTTCAATACCAAAATGTCCACCTATTGGCCCCTCGTGCATCTGGCGCATGACGTCGGGTTGCATTTTGCGTGGCAGGACAATTTGGGGGTAGTACTGTGTGTCATCCAAACAGTAAGAACGGCGGACCAGAACTCCATCTCGGAAATACAGTCTTTTCCATTGGCTCCAGTATGTTTTGGTGGCTGGACTGCAAGGGGCGACTGTGGTCCAGGCGCTCACTGCTGGCCTCTAACCAAGCTTTTATTGGTGCAATGTCTGTATCAGCGGCTTGGGCCTGGCACAACTCTTCCATAGTCCAGCCAGGAAACAGTATGGTCTCGTTTGTATTTGTCACATAAATTGTCTCTTTTTGTTTTAAAGTGTCTGTATTGGTAAAGCTGTCTGCACTTACCCCCACTGGACTCACAGCTGTAGTTGTAGGGCATGTCTCTACCCCCACCGGACTCACGGCTGTGGTTGTAGGGCATGTCTCTACCCCCACCGGACTCACGGCTGTGGTTGTAGGGCATGTCTCTACCCCCACCGGACTCACGGCTGTGGTTGTAGGGCATGTCTCTACCCCCACGGGACTCACGGCTGTGGTTGTAGGGCATGTCTCTACCCCCACGGGACTCACGGCTGTAGTTGTAGGGCATGTCTCTACCCCCACCGGACTCACAGCTGTAGTTGTAGGGCATGTCTCTACCCCCACCGGACTCAGCGACAGGGAGCTGGTGTCGGAGTCCAATTCACACTGAATGGCTTGGTGGTTTGTGATTCTCGGCCGTGAGGAGGGGTCCTGCATTTTACAAGGACAGGACTGGCGGCAGGGCCTGGGGGGAGAGACTGTCAGCATTAGTGTGTAAGCAACCTGGGCGATGAATGATTTCAAACTCGTACTCTGCTAGCTTCTCAAACCACCTGGCTAACTGACCTTCTGGCTCTTTCATTCGGGTTAACCAACACAGGCTGCTGTGGTTGGTACGTACTTTGAAAGGCCGCCCAAGTAGATACTGCCGAAAATGTGACGTGAAATCGACAATGGCTAGCAGCTCTCGTCTTGTAGTGCAATAGTTCTGTTCAGCTTTGGCTAGTTTGCGGCTGCCGTATGCCAACACACGTTCCGCGCCATCCTGCATCTGTGAGAGGACGGCGCTGATGCCTGTCTCACTAGCATCGGTGTCCAAGATCATTTCACCATGGTCCAGTGGGTAGCCTAAGACAGGGGCTGTGGTGAGGCGGTGCTTGAGCGTGTTGAAAGCAGCTTGGTGTTCAGTGTGCCACTGGAAACGTGCGTTTTTCCTTGTCAGGTTGTGTAACGGTTCGGCAATGGAGGCAAAGTCTTTCACGAACCTGTGATAGTAGGAGGCGAGGCCAATGAAACGTCGGACCTCTTGGACCGATGTGGGAGTGGGCCAAGCTTGGACTTTGTGGACTTTATTGGGGTCAGTGGCTACACCGTGCTTGGACACAATGTGACCTAGATAGGCAACTTGGCGGCGGAAGAGGCAGCATTTGGCTGGTTTTAGTTTGAGGTTTGCATGTTTAAGTCTCTGGAACACCTGACTCAGCCGCTGCAGCATCCTGGACACATCCTTGGCCAGCACGATGATGTCATCCAAGTAGACGAGGCAGGTCTTCCACTGCATGCCGGCGAGGACGCGGTACATAAGGCGTTGGAACGTTGCTGGTGCATTGCATAACCCAAATGGCATAACGTTCCATTCAAACAGCCCATTTTGGGTGCAAAAGGCGGCTGCGCGGCGAGCTCTTGGAGTCAGCTCGACTTGCCAATAACCTGAAGCAAGGTCCAAGGTGCTGAATCATTTGGCGGTAGCGAGGGTGTCTAATGTGTCTTGAATGCGGGGTAGCGGGTACGCGTCAGTGATGGTGCGGTCGTTGAGGGTTCTATAGTCTATACAAAGACGGTAAGTTCCATCCTTTTTACGTACCATAACAATCGGTGAGGCCCAACTGCTGTGGCTGCGGGTGGCGAGGCCGTTCTGGAGGTTCTCACGGATCTGCTGGTCTGCGTGTTGCTGCTTTTCTCCAGCCATGCGACAAGGGGGCTGCTTCACAGGAGCTCCAGGCCGGGTTATGATGTCGTGCTGCACAAGACTGGTCCGTCCCAGGTCACCGGGCCCTCTGGAAAACACATTTTCATAGGCACACAACAGGTTAGACAGTTCAAGTTTTTCATTGTCATTAAGCTCGGTGGAACTCTGGGCATAGAGCTCCTGGAGGTGGTCTGGGACTGCAGTGGGGCTAGCTGGGAAGTCTGCCGCTGTGGAGGCACTGGGCGGGGGAAGAGCTTCAGCTGGCTGGAGGAGGCCTGCAATGGCACCTTCTTTAATAGTGACGGCCTTGTTGCCAGGGTTAAAGAGGCGTAGTGGAACAACATTAGTGGGCTGAGCGTTGACTAGGACCCTGGCAATGAGTATTTTGTGCTTCTCAACAAAGCCTTTTGTGGGGCTGAGCATCATGTCTCCCTGAGCTGCTTTGCCACAAGGCACAGTGCCCTTGACTTGGTACTCTTGTCCAGGTTCAACCACGACAGTTCTGGCTACTCTCACAGCATGCGACTTTGGGACAGTCTCTGGGTGAAAGTATGGCACTTCTTCTCCAAACAGAACTACGTGGCGCTTACCAAAATCAAGGCGGGCCTCAGCTTGGGTGAGGAATGGGTGGCCTAGCAGTACTTCATTGCCCGTTATGTCCGCCACGAGGAAGTCCACTTCAACTTGCCAGTTGTTAATACTGACAGGTATTTTGGCCTCACCACACACAAGCACGTCTCCTGGTCTCACCCCGAGCAGAGTCTCTACGATGGATGACTGTAGTGGGGGTCTCATGTCTTGGTGAATGGCATTGTAATGGTGAAGGGACTGTCATGGTAGCCCTCGCGGGCTACCAATAAGACGCACACAAGTCCACCAGTGAGTTTTAGTGAGTTTTATTACGGTGATAAGGGTGTTTACACAAGCTGCTGAGCTGATGACAGAGTCCTTGCAGAACAGGAAGCATAGGCTATCCAGCACACAACGGGTCCAGGGCAGGAAACAGTCACACACAGACAAGCTAGGTAATAAATGCACCTGGACTGCTAAAGCAGGGACTTACAGCACCAAATACACCAATGGGAATAAGGCTATACAGCTCACTTACTAAGCCGGTGAAACGACAGTCAAGCCCTTAGGCAGCCGAGGTGAGGTTAGTCCAGGCATCCGTGATGATGGGTGAACAAGATAACGATCAGATAACGATCATATGCGATCAGTTTAACGATCATGCGATCAGACACTGCTGCGTCGTAATGACGCTAGCACACAGCTTAAATAACCAGGGACTAATGACAGAATGACACACAGCTGACCGACCGTTGACAGGCGGAAACCCCTCCGAGCACTTTCACAATAAGAGCCCGGAGAGGCCAAAATACCGCCCGCAGCTGTCAAGGCCGGCAGCGAGACATAACTTTAACCCGAGCGCGATCAGAACCGACGCTCGGGTCATAACAGTACCCTCCCTCCACGGGTGGACTCCGGACGCCCCAAGGGACCACCCTGCCCCCCCCCCCCCCCCCGGGTGGGAGGTAGGGGGACAGGTACGGAGGGAGAGAAACCAACCAACAAAAACAAGACAAGACCAAAACAAGAAATACATACAACACATGACTCAGGGAAAAAAAAAAAAACAAGACTAGAAAAACATGACTCTGGGGAAAAACAAAACTAAGACCAGACAAGAAAAACATACAGGAAATACATGACTCTAGGAAAAACAAGACTAAACAAGGCTATGACAAGACTAAGACTCAATACAGGAAATACATGACTCTAGGAAAAAAAAACAAGACTAAGACAAAAAACCATACAGGAAAATACATGACTCTGGGGAAAAAAACAACAAGACTAAGGAAAAGAAAACACATGACAAAACAAGGCTAAGACGAGACTGAGACTCACAAGGGGAAAAAAAAAACAAGAGACAAAAAATGCTCTAACAAGACTATGGCAAGGACTCACAAGGTAACAAGAAAAAACAAAAATTGCTCGGACTAAACCGTAATCAAGACTAAGACCTAGGCAACAACAAAAAACAAGAGGCAATCTAAAATTGCTCAGACCAGACTAAGACTATGACTTTGGACACAAGAAAAAAAAACAAGGGGCAATCTAAAATTGCACAGACCTGACTAAGACTATGACAAACAAGAGGCAATCTAAAATTGCACAGACCTGACTAAGACTATGACAAAACAAAGAAACACGAGACAATTAAAAAAAATTGCTCAAACTTGACCTGACTAAGACTATGACTTTGAAACAAGAGGCAATCTAAAATTGCACAGACCTGACTAAGACTATGACAAACAAGAGGCAATCTAAAATTGCTCAGAACAGACTAAGACTATGACCTTGAAAACAAGAGGCAATCTAAAATTGCTCGGACCAGACTAGGACTATGACTTGGAAAACAAGAAAAAATTACAAGATATACATGACAAGAATTGGCACCATATGGGCCCACAGAAAATCTCACAGTACATGAACGGTCAGGTGGCCTGCCCCAGTCCCATGCCCCCAGGAATACGTCCTCTGGTGGCCGAACCAGGTCACCCCGTAACCCACACAGTATATTGGGTGGCCAACCCAAGATGCCAAATGCTCCAAGCAGTTCTTCGGGTGGCCGACCCACATACCACAACCAGCAGGACCGTGGAGGGATTGCGTCCAGCCGCTCACCTGAAAACAAAACAGGAGAGCGCCGATCCGTCAAACAAACCCCACTAATGGCCCCCAGCTGGTGGCTCCTGAGAGGGGGACAACCAAAACCCTGGGCCCCCTCGAATCCTGATTGGGTGGCAGCCGCACCTGCGCTGGACCCCCACTGGACCTCGTCCGACCCCGATTGGGTCAGGACGGACCCAGATTGGGTCACCGCTGCACCCACGTTGGACCCCGACTGGGTCATCTCGGCCCACACGTTGGACCCCGACCGGGTCTCCTCGGCCCACACGTTGGACCCCGACCGTCTCCTCGGCCCACACGTTGGACCCCGACCGGGTCTCCTCGGCCCACACGTTGGACCCCGACCGGGTCTCCTCGGCCCACACGTTGGACCACGACTGATTCAGGACTGCTCCGGCGACGACCTCCATCTCCGAACCTGGAACCCCCGGTCCCGTGACCTTGACTGGCTCCGGACCGGCAACGCTGTGGAGGTGCTCAGAACACAAGGGAGAACCGGGATCAGTTTCACCGGCAGCGCCAGAGCCTAGCGAGACGAGCTCGGGTGCAGCGGCCGGCTGCCCCTCACTCGCCTCCCCATGAGGCAGGCAAAAATGCTCTAACACACCATACAGGAAAACAAAAAAGAGCACTTGCCTGCACTCGAGCTCTGGAGCCGTCCAGGACTTCGCCGATCCAGGTTCAAGAAGATGCTCGTCGTCGGGCTCCCACTCGGCTGTGCCGGGTTCCACAACCGGTCTGATGGTCTCTGCAGCTGGATCCTCCTGCGCAGACGTCCATGCCAATAACCCGTATGGCGTGGAGGCAGAGGACCCTGGACCTGCTGACTCGGGCTGCATCCCCGAAGAACCTTGGGGACGCTCTCTCGTCGGCTCTGGCTCCTCACTGCAGTCCGCTCTCCTCCTCTGTCCAACACAAGGCTGCAAGACCGGGATGTCTCCCAGAGCTGCGGGCCTCCCCCTCGTTCGCCGGCGTGGGACTGACGCCGAGGACCGCTCCACAGGAGGAGACACAGAGGCAGCAGGTTTAGTATAATTGGCTACAGCTGGGGAAAGAAACTCAGGGAGCTGCGTACCCTGAGCCTCACCTCCAGGAGTCAGACAAGAAAGATCACTATTACTACAAGGAAAGTGAACTTGGACTTGCCTGTCTCCCGGAGGGAGGATGTTATCGGCTGTAGCGAACGTTGCTCCTTCCCTCGCTCGCTGAATGCTGAAAAACCCAAGAACGGAGCCCACCGGCGCAGGACTCGGCTCACACTCAGCAGCTGGCTGGTTGAGGGGGTCATCCCGGCGGCCCGGAACTGGATCTGGAGCTGGAGCTTGCCGAAGATGCGCCCGGCCATGACGCCGACGCCTTCGCCGGCCCCCAGATGGTGCGAACTCCCGAAAAGGATCCTTAGGCGAAAAACAGGTGTGCCTCTTCACCTGCTCCATGCCGCGTTCCTCCTCCATTACCAGGAACAGTTCGCGTTGGGCAGCGATGTCCTCCCTCCTAACATCGACTTCCGGGTGGTTGGCGAAGCAGGGAGAGAGGTTACAGAGCACATCTTCGGCGGCGTCCAGGTACCAATGTATGCCGGGGGCGTAGTCCAACATGGAAGCGGAGATGAGTAACTCATCTACCGCTTCCAAGACACACGTCAGCACGTGACTCCTCGGTGACAGCATTCCACGCATACAAAGGTCCCAGACAGGGAAAACAACGTCCAAAACTCAACTCACTGGTGAAAAAGCGTCTCAAAATGGCGTCACCGTAACGCTGTTTGGGCAGCAGTGTACTGTCATGGTAGCCCTCGCGGGCTACCAATAAGACGCACACAAGTCCACCAGTGAGTTTTAGTGAGTTTTATTACGGTGATAAGGGTGTTTACACAAGCTGCTGAGCTGATGACAGAGTCCTTGCAGAACAGGAAGCATAGGCTATCCAGCACACAACGGGTCCAGGGCAGGAAACAGTCACACACAGACAAGCTAGGTAATAAATGCACCTGGACTGCTAAAGCAGGGACTTACAGCACCAAATACACCGACGGGAATAAGGCTATACAGCTCACTTACTAAGCCGGTGAAACGACAGTCAAGCCCTTAGGCAGCCGAGGTGAGGTTAGTCCAGGCATCCGTGACGATGGGTGAACAAGATAACGATCAGATAACGATCATATGCGATCAGTTTAACGATCATGCGATCAGACACTGCTGCGTCGTAATGGCGCTAGCACACAGCTTAAATAACCAGGGACTAATGACAGAATGACACACAGCTGACCGACCGTTGACAGGCGGAAACCCCTCCGAGCACTTTCACAATAAGAGCCCGGAGAGGCCAAAATACCGCCCGCAGCTGTCAAGGCCGGCAGTGAGACATAACTTTAACCCGAGCGCGATCAGAACCGACGCTCGGGTCATAACAGGGACAGCACATTCCTCCGCGCTCCACTGTCCAAGACTGCGCACACCTCCAGTTCATATATGCGCATGTGGATGCTCATGTCACGACTCTGGCCTTTAAAGTGGAGCACAGTGGCCTGTGGGCTTCCCTGGGGAGTGCTCGGAATGAAAGTCTTTGCATTTCTTTGAGGGGATGAACACTGGCTCTGTTTGTGACCCCAGCCCTTACAGTTATGGCAGCAAATGTCACCCCTTTTAAAGTTCTTGTGTTGCCCTGGTGTTTTTACAGACGTGTGTGGGGCAAAGCGATTGGGAGAGGAGCTAGCTGCAGGTGTAGTGGCAGTTACAGTCTCATTCTCGTCTCTTTCTCTGACAACAGCGGCCCGGGGCCTGCGTTCAGTGAGGTTACGGGCCCCTGGCTGCATGACACTAGTGATATAGGACGCAGCTCTCTTTGTGGTTTCATGGCGATGGGCTATCTCATAAGCTCTGGTTAATGTGGCTGGACGTTCTTCTAACAGTTTTTGGATTAGTTCTGCATCGCCCAGGCTATTTGTGAAAACTTCAACAGCTATAGCATCTTGCTCGGCCTCTGACCAATTTCCATAAGCTACAGCTACTTTCCCATAAATGTCATCTCTGAACACGTGAAGGGCCTCAACAAATTTACGTACTCTTTGCCTCAGCTCCACTGCCACAGCCGCTGAGTGATATGAGGAAGGGCCGTATGCAGTTTCGAGTTCCTCCAGCAGGCGGCGGTAGTCCCATTTGGATGAACGAGGGTTTCTGTGGATGATGGCGCCTGCAGCTCCAACAAGGCAGAATTTCAGCTGGATGGCCATTGTCTTTTCTGACCAGTGATTTGCCTCTGCACAGGTCTCAAATCTGTGCAGGAACTCTCTCCATAGTGTGGTGCCGTCGTACTGGCCTGGACGTAGAGTGGGGACTCTCTCTTTGGGATCATAGTCCTCATCACTGTCCGATGTAAGAGGCTGACGGGGCGCAGAGCGGCTCTTATGTGTATGTGAGTGACAGGAATGGCTCAATGGTGAATGCCCCTGTTTATCAGTCTCCTCTGAATTGATGTAAGGCGTAGACATGGGGAGCGTACCTGCTTTGGGCTTGGAAGTAGCCAGTGTGCTGTGTACAAAGCTTCTCATGTGAGCCGTGGCAAAGTGGTTTGTATCTGCATAATACAACTTTAATAATGTGTTTGGAGCAGGATTCGGGGGCACGTAAATGTCTAGGCCTCCCATGGGGGCGTGGCTTTGATTGTCGGCTCTGAAAAAGGGATTCGTGGGGGCGAATTGAGCGGGGCTGCCGAATGGCGCGAACAAATCCTCTCTATCAACAAGTGTGCCCGCGCAGCTTTCATCACACAAAAATGTGTTATAATGCCCACACTTTGTCTCAGCCTGACATTCATGAGCCTCCACAGTACCCCGTCTGCATTCCCGATCACTACCCAGCGACATGAACGGGTTTGAGCAGTTTGTTTCTTGCATATGAATATCAGCGGGATAGCGAGCGGCTAAATGACGCCAGGTTCCGCGGGAGGTGAGCTGGGAGACCACAGAGCTTTGAGACAGGAAGAAACCATCTCAGGCCTTGTGATTCAGTGACCAGTTTGCCCATCCCGCCCCCTCCCATCAGTCTCTGCCAACCACGGGAGGAATTTGAGGAGTGCTGGCTCCACTCCATTTACCATGGCTCAGTACGGCTCCTCCCTGCTTCCCTTCCCACCGTCATGCAGACCTGGAAGCACAAAAGGGGGGTGCAACTCACCTGAAGTTGTTATTGTGGAGGCCATGTTCAGCCTGAATCATGTTTTTCTTTATTACTGCCAGACAAGAGAGCAGCTGGTCTGGGAAGTGCCACTCTGAGGAAACTCTTCAGTGAAGCTGCTGTCGTTTTTTTTTCTTTTTGTTTTTTTTCTTTTTTTGGACAGTTGTATGCCTTGTGTAAATTTCCTGCCTGGACCTGTCGAGTGGAGTCATGCTATACAAGTGAATTAGAAGCTTCAAGCTTTGCTAAATGATCGTGACATCATCTGCACTCTGAACTTTGTCTCAACAGCTCTTGTTAATTTGCTGCAGTGGCTCCCAACAGTTCCACAGTGTGTGTGTATGTGTGTGTGTGTGTGTGTGTGTTTTTCTTTGATTTTTTTTAAGTGTGTGGACATGAAATGCAAGGACAGCATGTGTCAGTCACGGCTATAATCACTGAGAAGGTTGGTGCTTTGCACTAATGTATTGGAATATTTATTTTCTTACAATATATTCAGAATTTTTTGTAAGAATACCAGTGAGTGAAATGTGTAAATGTGTCATAAGACTGAAGTTACTGTAATGTGTATATAAAGACAAAGTATGTACTGTTGTTAGCTGTAATGATGTTTTATTTGAGGATTCATTGGAAGTGATTGTGAAGTCCTCCTTGACCACAGGAGGGCAACCCCGTGTTGTCACTCTGTGACCAGTGCTCAGGGATCTGCAGGGAACCAAACTCTTCTCAGAGTTATCAGATGCTGCTGTTTGGTTAAAAAATGTAAAAGTAAAAACCTCCAAATACTGCATATTATTCTAATGTGCCACTGGGAGTGTTAAATGAGTGTTTTCTTTATTTCAAAGCATTATTAGTGATGTCATAGCCAGGAGCGGCACTGGGGTTAAGCTCCCAGTGCTCATAAAATGCTCCTTATGGCATGCGTCTCGAAAAGCCTCTGACAACTAAGTCCAACTCCTAGCCTGCCCGTGTGGTTTAGTCTCTAAGCCCGGCGGAACTGCTTTTACTAATAGGAGAAGGGGCAAGGGCGGATCTCTGGCGCCTTAAAACCAGATGCTTCAGGTAGATGGTGGCTCGTCAACCTGGGAAGGTAGCCCATCTAGGGGAAGGTAAACCCTGATTTCAAACCTCCGCTGCCTTGCGGCATACCCGGTCACGGGAAAGGCTTTGGGAGTCAACCCTGAGGAAAAATCCGGAGTCGGAGCCTCTAAGGCAGTTCTATGTTGTGCTCAACATCGTTCTGGCAGCTCCTGCAACGGCGCTGGTGCCAAACTGTAGCAGCCCTGCTGTTCCTTTGGATTCATCAGTGACGTGGAGAGGGGGGACATGCTGCATGGGCAACATCTTGTCCTCCATATCTTCCTGCCCAGGCTTGAATCCTACCAACGCCAACGCTGGAAGGTAGAACACCGGATCACTGGAGAGGACACTCCAGCTTCGCCTTTGGCGTAGAAAAAACACGGAGAATGACAGTTACCGGTTATAAGCCACCGCTCAATTGGCGTAGAGCGCGGTGCCAGGGGTTGTTCCCGACGGTGGGAGGGATCATCGGATCTCACTGGACAGCTACCGCCCGCCTCAAGCTGGGCAGCCCCCAGCCAATAAGGTGTTGTCCCGCCACAGCTTGCTTTCCTCATTGGGTGCATGGGGATGAGGAGAAGTCCGAACAGCAGGCTGAGAACCTTCGCACCAGGCAAGACAATAAAACAAAAGAGACCAACTCTAAAACTGGGAACTTGGAACGTCCGCACTATGATGACAGGACTCGCTGCTAACCTCAAGGACATCAACGACACCAGGAAGACTGCCATCATCAATAATGAGCTGAAGAGACTGGGAGTGGATATCGTCACTCTCCAGGAAACACGACTGGCTGACGCAGGCACACTGAGAGAGAAGGACTACACGTTCTACTGGCAGGGAAAGGGCAACGACGAACACAGGGAACACGGAGTGGGCTTTGCAGTGAAGAACACCTTGCTGAAGATGGTGGAACTGGGCAGCACTGGCTCTGCACGACTCCTCACCCTCCGCCTGAGCACCACTCAAGGCCCAGTCACCCTCGTCAGTGTGTATGCCCCAACACTGACAGCCACACCAGAGGCAAAAGACGAGTTCTACGAGAATCTTGCAACAACTGTCAGGACCATCCCCAACTCTGAACAACTCATTCTCCTTGGAGACTTCAGTGCCAGAGTAGGTGCTGACCACAACTCCTGGCCTTCCTGTCTTGGACCTTTTGGCATGGGCAGAATGAACGACAATGGACAGCGGCTGCTCGAGTTCTGCACATATCACGATCTGTGCATCACAAACTCGTTCTTCAAGACCAAGCCCCAACACAAGGTTTCCTGGCAACATCCACGCTCAAAACACTGGCACCAGCTGGACTTGATCCTGACCAGGCGCACCTCACTGAAGAACGTGCTAATCACCCGTTCGTTCCAGAGTGCAGATTGCGACACAGACCATTCATTGGTGTGTTGCAAGGTCAAGCTGCAGCTGAAGAAATTCCATCATGCTAGACAGCCTGGAAAGGCACGGATTGACACCAGCAAGATGGCTCAACCAGAACTTGTTGAGCAGTTTGCCTCCACCTTTGAGAAGGAACTTGGTGTACCACAAGAAGGAGAATCTGCAAAGCAGAAGTGGGAAGTGCTGCAAAACACCATCCACCGCACAGCCTTGGCTACCTTTGGGAGGAAGACCTCGAAGTCACAGGACTGGTTTGATGCCAAGTTGACCGAGATGACCCCCGTCATTGAAGCCAAGCGCTCAGCACTTGCTGAGTACAAGAAGTACCCAAACGAGAAGAATCTCCAGATTCTCAGGGCTGCGAGAAGCAAAGTTCAGCAGACTGCTCGGCGCTGTGCCAACGAGTACTAGACTCAGCTCAGCCAAGACATTTAAACCGCTGCCATAACAGGGAACATCCATGGTATGTACGATGGCATCAAGAAAGCACTTGGTCCGGCTCAGAACAAGACGGCCCCCCTCAAATCCTCCACTGGGGTGATGATCACAGAAAAGAACAAGCAGATGGAGAGATGGGTGGAACACTACTCCGACCTCTACTCCAGAGAGAACACCGTGACACCATCAGCCCTTGATGCCATCGACTGCCTGCCATCCATGGACGAACTTGACGCTGAGCCAACCATCGACGAACTCAGCAAGGCCATTGATAGCTTGGCCGCTGGCAAGGCACCCGGCAACGACGGCATACCCCCTGACCTGATCAAGCACTGCAAGACCGCCCTACTGCTGCCATTGCATGACGTCCTCTGCCAGTGTTGGAAGGAAGGGGCCGTACCACAGGACATGAGGGACGCCAAGATCATCACCCTCTACAAAAACAAAGGGGAGAGAAGCAACTGCAACAACTACAGGGGCATCTCCCTCCTCAGCGTTGTTGGCAAAGTCTACGCACGAGTTGTTCTCATTCGTCTACAGAAGCTTGCCGAACGTGTCTACCCCGAGTCTCAGTGTGGCTTCCGCGCTGCGCGATTGACAGTAGACATGATATTCTCCATCCGCCAACTCCAGGAGAAATGCAGAGAACAGAACAAGCCCCTGTACGTCGCCTTCATCGACCTCACCAAAGCGTTCGATCTGGTCAGCAGAGAGGGCCTTTTCAAGATCCTGCCAAAGATAGGATGCCCACCAAAGTTGCAAAGCCTCATTGAATCGTTTCACACCAACATGCAGGGGATAGTGCAGCACGATGGCAACGTCTCAGGGCCATTCAACATACGCAGCGGAGTGAAACAGGGCTGTGTACTTGCGCCAACCCTCTTTGGGATTTTCTTTGCTATGCTCCTGAGGCATGCCTTCAGCACAGCAACAGAGGGAATCTACCTGCACACAAGATCTGACGGCAGGCTTTTCAACCTCGCCCGCCTGAAAGCCAGAACCAAAGTACGCGAGGCTCTAATCAGAGACATGCTGTTCGCAGACGACGCTGCAGTCGCAACCCACACACAGCAGGAGCTTCAGACCCTGATGGACCGCTTCTCCCAGGCATGCAAGGACTTCGGGCTTACCATCAGCCTGAAGAAGACTAACGTCTTGGCGCAAGGCACGGAAGCACCACCAACCATCACCATCGACGACTACGAGCTGGAGGTCGTGAATCAGTTCACGTACCTGGGGTCCACGATCAGCAACAACCTCTCCCTTGATACAGAGATTAACAAGAGGATTGGAAAATCAGCCTTCACACTCGCTCGCCTCACCACACGAGTGTGGAAGAATCCCAAACTCTCTGTCAAGACGAAGATGGCAGTGTACAACGCCTGCGTCATCAGCACACTGCTCTATGGGAGTGAGACGTGGACAACATACGCCCGGCAGGAAAAGAGACTGAACTCCTTCCACTTGCGCTGCTTTCGCCACATCCTGGACATATCCTGGCAGGACAAAGTGCCCAACACAGAAGTTCTGTCCCGCGCCGGCCTTCCCTCCATGTTCACTCTACTCAGGCAGCGCAGGCTCCACTGGCTAGGCCACGTTCACCGTATGGAGGATGGCAGAATCCCAAAAGACGTCCTCTACGGAGAACTGGCAACTGGCAGGAGAGACGTTGGCCGCCCACAGCTGTGCTTTAGAGACGTCTGCAAGAGAGACATGAAGGCCCTGGAGATCAACACAGAGCGCTGGGAAGCCCTTGCAACGGACCGCTCCAAATGGAGAGGCACCCTGACCAGACAGCTCAAGGCGGGTGAAGAGAGACTGACTGCTGCAGCAGATGAAGAAAGGACCGGCAGGAAGAACCGCCACAGACCCAGCAGCATGGAGACCACCCACAAGTGCGACCTGTGTGACATGGACTGCCATTCGCGCATCGGCCTGTTCAGCCACAGGCGGTGCTGTTCCAGCAGAGTAAACGTTTAGGATTCTCTTCCATGGTCATCATAGACCGACGGAGGCTGACGACGACGAGCGAGCGGCCGCCATATCGCACTAGCTTAGCTGCTATAACAGTCACTCGGCCTAGTTGTTGTTGTCCTTTTCTTTCTGTACTCACCACCCTCTTAATAACGTGAGAGTCCCTTCGTGGTCGCCAGTGTTGACCGTTCCTGCTTTTTGTCTCCTAACCGTAGTTGGGGGACGCAGAGGAGATCTATCTTCTCCAGGGCCGGAGGCAGCTCTTCCTCCGGGGTCAACTCCCAAGTAAACCTCACTCTTGTTAAAAAGGATATGGTGGTACACAGAAGCACAGGCCGTTTTGCTGAAGCGTTGGGGCTTTATTCATATACCGCACTGTTGTTAGCAACAATTTCTACCTGCCCCGGTCGCCTCGCTGTCTTTCTACTCATCCGCACAAAATCACACACACCGTTCGCTCTCGGGGTCATTCCACACAGACCGGGGGGGGGGGGGGGGGGCGAGCCTCGGCTGCGCGCACGCACTCACTCACTCACGTTCACGCATTGAGCTGCCCTATCTAAACACATGCACCAGACACATCCTACAACATTATGTTAACTGTGTTTACTATAAATTTGCTGTTGCTTATGCAGGATGCGTATTTTCCTTTAATTAGAGTTTATAAAATTCCATTATTCGATACTGACTGTGTGTTATGTATGGAAAAAGGAGTTGGAGTCTCTCTTGTGCCATGCAGCGAACCCACCTTTATTAACACACACACACACACACACACACACACACACACACACACACACACACACATACACACACACACACACACACACACACACAGAACTATCTACAGTGGGCCGTGCCCACCTGACGTCATGCCAGGGGTGGGTACGGCAAGCCCCAATGAGCCACACACCCAAACCACACTCACTACACCACAATTCCCCTCCCCCTTACAACAATGCAAAACCACACACACAATCGAGACCCTCCCCAATTTATGACCTGAATCATGCACTAAGGCTGCACTGTGGCGCAGTGGTTAGCACTGTGGCAGCACAGTTCACCCTCAGCCGGGGGATCGCGGGGACCGTGAGATCGTGGGTTCGATCCCAGCCCCCGACCAACAGTGATCTGTGTAGAGTTTGCATGTTCTCCCCGTGTTGCGTGGGTTTACTCCGGGATTTCTCCGGTTTCCTCCCACATGCCAAAACATGCAGGTTAGGGATACGGGGCGCTCGCGCACGCAGCGACTGGCAGCTGGTGGCTTGTCACCAGGCTGCAAAACGAATCTACCTACGGGTACAAATAAGTAACAAAAAAAAAAAACTTTAAGGAACAACAGGGAATAATGAAATGTAGGAAAATGACCTATCACATTCACACAAAAATAACTAAAATCAGCGGGGGGGGGGGGGGGTTCTACTGAATGCACAAAATAATCCCCAAATAATATACAATCATACTCACATGCACACCAGCACTACATACATATACTGACATTTAGGTTATACCACAGTCTGCAGGCAGCCAGAGGAAAACCAAGCTTGGAGGTCCCAGGCAACCCCACGACATGTATGCCCCTGGCTGCCGTCTGCCTCCGGGGTCAAAACCGACCTCCCCAGTGAAAGTGTCCCTCTTCACTGTCGCTTGCTTCTTTCCTCTGGTCCCCCAGTGCTGCCGTCTGGCACGCTGTTCCTCCGTACCCATCAGTCCGCTCCCGACCGCCTTCAACACCGCCGTAGCTGTTGCTGTCATGGCTTGAAACACTCCGGGGAAAACTGAAGCTTGCTCGTTCCGGGTGTCTCGCTGTAACGCCCAGCACCCAGCCCCAGGGCACCCTGAGCTCTGGCACTGAGATCCAGCCTGACCTCCACTGTGCCCGGCTCCTCTTCTGTCATTCGAGGTGCTCCGCTGCGCTGCCTCTGTGTCCGGCCGTCGTTGCTCACTCCCAGGGTTCATAGCCTCACTCTCATCAGCATCACTGTCTGACCCAGACACCTCGCTACTGCTCCCAGGACCCTCGTCCAAGGCACTCTGCTGTGCCGTCTCTGCACCTGCCTGTCGCTGCTGCTTCCTGGGGTCCTCAGCCTGCACGTTCCAGCTCTCCCACTGCCCAGCCTCCAGCTGCGGGGATGACTCTTGTTGCTGCTCTCCCTCTCCGCTGTCGTTGCTCACCGCGCCGTCACCCTCACCAGTGATACGGTCCCATACCGTGCTGAGCTCCTTGGCTGGCCCGCCATCCACCGTGACCAGGGACTCCTCCACTCGTGGCCCCTGTCTCACTTCGAAGTCTTGTTGGTAGCCAGTAGCTTGTTTTTGGCGCCAAGCTAGCTTCGTGGCTAACTCTCCCATTGAAACTGGCTGGGCCGTTAGCTCCTCCCAGCTAACCAGCCTAGCTCCATTTGGCATCAACACTCTTGCTACCCACAGCTTCGTGGTCCTCGTCTGCTCGGCGAAATACTCGGCCAGCCACTCAACAGCATCCCCATAGCACTCCGCTTCACCCAACGTACCGAGAATTCTTCGGCCTTCTTCGCCGAGATGGTGGGCCAGAAGTGCTCATCTTCGTCTCCCACTGAGTCTACTTAGGCACAGCGCTGTGATCGAACCGGGACTGTGTGTCTGACATGATCATCGGTAGCACGGGGGCCCCCCCAGGGAACGGTTTTGGCTCCCTTCCTGTTCACCCTTTATACTGCGGACTTCTCACACAACACAACACACTGCCATCTACAGAAGTTCTCTGACGACTCTGCGATCGTCGGCCTCATCTCCAACGGAGATGAAGCTGAGTACAGAGGACTTATCCAGGACTTCGTGGACTGGTGCCATTGGAACTGCCTCCAGATCAACGCGAGGAAAACTAAGGAGCTGGTGGTGGACTGCCACAGGCAAGGACAACCCCTAACAGCACCAGTAAACATACAGGGAACAGACATTGAGATGGTGACATCCTACAAGTACCTGGGTGTTCATCTGAACAATAAACTAGACTGGTCACACAATACCGATGCACTCTACAAGAAGGGACAACGCAGGCTGTTCCTACTGAGGAGACTCAGGTCTTTTGGTGTACAAGGGGTGCTGCTGAAGTCATTCTACGACACGATGGTGGCATCAGCCATCACTTTTGGAGTGGTCTGCTGGGGCAGTGGCGTTACAGCAGCCGATAGGAAGAGACTGAACAAACTGATCAAGAAAGCTAGCTCTGTCCTGGGGCAACACCTTGACCCAGTGGAGGAGATAGTAGAGAGAAGGATCGTGGCTAAACTGTCATCTCTACTGGAGTCCGAGTCCCACCCTATGCAGGACATACTGAACACACTGAGAAGCTCATTTAGCAGCAGACTACATCATCCTAGGTGCACAACCGAGAGGTTTCGCAGGTCCTTCCTACCTACGGCTGTCAGACTGTGTAACCTAAGCAGGGCTGCTCGCAGAGATAGCAAAAAACCTGACGACCTAATAGTATTGAATGCAAAAGATGCAATAGACTTACACAAATGGTCCCCTCCAGTATACAACTAGGACAATATCAGTCACTACGGAGAATGACAATATGTATGGGTACATATTCATACTATGTAGGATAACCAAGTAGACGGTTATGCTGTTTATTCCATCTAGCTACAATGCTCTGCACTGTGTGTTTATATATCTACATATTTATTCCATCTAGCTACAATACTCTGCACTGTGTGTTTATATACTCATATATTTATTCCATCCAGCTGCAATGCTCCGCACTGTGTGTCTATATATATATATATATATATATATATATTAGATTAGATTAGATTAGATTCAACTTTATTGTCATTACACATGTATGAATACAAGGTAACGAAACACAGTTTAGCATCCAATCAGAAGTGCAAAGGACAGCAGGGCAGTATATACGGTAATTAACAGTATGTGCAATTTAAGCAAATATATGCAAATATATGCAGCAGTATATATATATATACACTACCGTTCAAAAGTTTGGGGTCACTTAGAAATTTCCTTATTTTTGAAAGAAAAGCACTTTTTTTCAATGAAGATAACTTTAAACTAATCAGAAATACACTCTATACATTGCTAATGTGGTAAATGACTATTCTAGCTGCAAATGTCTGTTTTTTTGTGCAATATCTACATAGGTGTATAGAGGCCCATTTCCAGCAACTATCACTCCAGTGTTCTAAGGGTACAATGTGTTTGCTCATTGCATCAGAAGGCTAATGGATGATTAGAAAACCCTTGTGCAATCATGTTAGGTCTGCAATGCTGTAATTGCTGCAAATGGAGGATTCTTTGACGAAAGCAAAGTTTGAGGGAAAAAATTATTATTTCAAATACAAATCATTATTTCTAACCTTGTCAATGTCTTGACTATATTTTCTATTCATTTTACAACTCATGGTGGCAAGTAAGTGTGACTTTTCATGGAAAACACAAAATAATTGTCTGGGTGACCCCAAACTTTTGAACGGTAGTGTATATAATATATATATATATATATATATATATATATACTATACTGTATTTATATTTATATGTAATATGTGTACTTGCTGCTCTTGTTTTTTTCTCTTGCCTTCTGATTGTTGCTCTGAGTGTGTATCCCTGTGCTGTTGCAATCCTGGAATTTCCCCATTGTGGTACTAATAGAAGGCTTATCTTATCTTATTCTTATCTATCTTATCTTAACCCTTGAACATGGCCAGTCACTTTGGCCACAGGATCACTGGCTCTCCCGGGAACTCCAGAAATGGTATCAGGGATGGAGTAATTTCTTTCTCATCGCCAAAGTGTTATGTATGGAAAAGGAGTCGGAGTCTCTCTTGTGCCATGCACGCAAACCCACCTTTATTAACACAGAATGATATACCAGGGCAGGTACGGGCAAAGCCCCCATGAGCCAAACACTCATACCACACTCACTACACCATGCTGTTTGACAGTAGCGATGGCAAAGTTGAAACAGTGTTTTAGTACGTACTGAAACCCTAGGTGGAACTTCTGAATCTAATCATTGTTCCGAGGTCTGTATCGAAAGAGGATGTCATGTGACTGTTCCATGTCGCGTTCCATTACGTCCATCGACTGTTTGAACTTCACCGTTGTTTTATGCGGTGATTTTGTTATCCCCGTTTCTCAAATGGAATAATACATCAAATACTGCCATTACACAATATTAAATGCTATTCTAATGCACAATATACTGTATGTATTATATAAATACTTTATATGTAAAATACTAAATTTCTGGTTGTCCTTGCCTGACTGGCTGCTTATTCATCAGCCCCACATGCCTCAAACATTTCAAAACTCTTCTAAGTGAAGTTTGTTTCAATGACTTGCCTCTCTGAGTGTCCTTGTACTGAGCGTGCTTTTGGATTTATATATTTGGAAATGGATGGGGCGTAAGAAGCTCCCAGGTACAGATGTCTGGGTAACACTTACACCTTTTGAGCGAAAAACAGTTAAATGTATGCATTGTTTGCACATCTTGCATTTTGTAGCAATACAACAATAATGTGGAGACGCCTTACGGACAAAACATCCCGATGCCTGCAGTCCCAGCTAAACACAATCTGAATCAAGCCATGGCCAGCAGAGTGTTTATAGTATGTATTCATGGTCCTTTTAATACACATACAAGTATGCACTTATTATTTTATACACCTTTATTATTATTTGCAATGAACATAATTATGCATTAGATCACTAAAAGAAGCCAAATTGTTGTACATTTACATATAGTTACATATTTTACATATAGTTACATATATTTACAGTATATGAAGTTGCATGGCAGCATTCCTCCTAACTCAGTCTTTTGTTGTTTCTTGACAAGAAGGCAAAAAGAATTGAACGTACACAAGCACCCCCTAAAAATACCTAATTGAAAAATACATATTTCAGACAAGTAATACTATAAACCCAAACAAAACACGAAACGTTAAGAGATAAAAACACGAAAACACTCGAGTTTTCAGTGTAGCATTTGGCCACCAGATTTCGCTGTGGGAGATGTTTCAAACGTTTCAAAACATCGATTCTTTTTCTGAATCAATTGTTCCAAATGCTCCCATCTCATGGATTGTCACCTTATCGTGGTGGGGGGGTTTGCGTGCCCCAGTGATCCCAGGAGCTATGTTGTCCGGGCAATTGCCTCTGATAGGGTCACCCAAGACAAACTGGTCCTGGGTGAAGGGCCAGACTAAGAACCGATCCAACAGACTCTCATGTAAAATTGTATATCAAGGATTCAGTGTACCCCCGCCCGGTATGGGGTTACCGGGGCCCCACCCTGGAGCCAGGCCCTGGGGGAGGGGCTCGATGGCTAGTGTCTGGTGGCCAGGTTTCCACCCATGGAACCCGACCTGGCTCAGCCCGAAGGAGTTACATTGGGTCCGCCCTCCAGTGGGCTCACCACCTGCAGGAGGGATCATGGGGGGTCCGGTGCTCATGTGGATTAGGTGGCGGCCAAAGGCGGAGACCTTGGCGGACTGATCCCAAGCTTTCTAAACTGGCTTCTGTACGTGGAATGTCACCTCTCTGGTGGGGCAGGAGCCTGAGCTGGTGCATGAGGTTGAGAGATACTGGCTAGATATAGTTGGCCTCACCTCAACACTCAGCTCCGGTTCTGGAACCAGTCCTCCTGGAGAGGGGCTGGAGCTTGGCCTTTTCTGGAGTTTCCCGGGCGAGAGAGGCGACGAGCAGGGGTGGGTATCTTGTATCCCCCCACCTTGCTGCCCTCTATATTGGAGTTTTCCCCGGTGGACGAAAGGTTTGCTTCCCTGCGCCTTCGGGTTGGGAAACGGGTCCTGACCATCGTTTGTGCTTATGCACCAAATGATGTTTCAGAGTGCCCACCCTTTTTGGAGTCTGTGACTGGGGTGCTGGAGGGTGCACCTCTTGGAGACTCATTGTCCTACTGGGGGGACTTCAATGCGCACGTGGGCAACGACAGTGAACCTGGAGGGGGGTGATTGGAGGAATGGCCTGCCGATCTGAACCCGAGTGGCGTTCAGTTATTGGACTTCTGTGCTAACCACAGTCTGTCCATAACGAGCACCATGTTCAAGCATAAGGGTGTCCATATGTGCACCTGGCACCAGGACACCCTAGGTCGCAGGTCAATGATCGATTTTGTTATCGTGTCATCAGACCTGTGACCGTATGTCTTGGACACCCGAGTAAAGAGAGGTGCAGAGCTGTCAACTGATCACCACCTGGTGGTGAGTTGGGTCCGATGGCAGGGGAGGAAGCCATTCAGACCTGGTAGACCCAAACGTATAGTGAGGGTGTGGTGGGAGCATCTGGCTGAGGCCCCTGTCCGGGAGGTCTTCAACTCCCACCTCCGGAAGAACTTCAACCACATTCCCAGGGAGTCTGGAAACCATGAGTCTGGAATGGGCCATGTTCTCCACCTCTGTTGTTGAAGCGGCGGCCCAGAGCTGCGGCTGCAAGGTGGTCGGTGCATCTCGTGGTGGCAACCCCCGAACCAAGTGGTGGACACCAGTGGTGAGGGGGGCCATTAAGCTGAAGAAGGAGTCCTAGCAAGCTTGGTTGGCTTGTGGGACTCCCAAAGCAGCCGAGGTGTACCGGCAGGCCAAACGGAGTGCAGCTCGGGTGGTTGCTGAAGCAAAAACCCAGGTATGGGAGGAGTTCAGTGAGGCCATGGAACAAGACTTTCGGTCGACCTCGAAGAGATTCTGGCAAACTGTCCAGCGGCTCAGGAGAGGAAAGCAGGTCCCTGTCCACACTGTGTATGGTGCAGATGGGACACTGTTGACTTTGACTGGGGATATTGTCGGGCGGTGGAAGGAATACTTCAAGGATCTCCTCAATCCCACTGATAAGCCTTCCACGGAGGAAGCAGGGTTTGGGGACGAGGGGGATGACTCGCCTATCACAGGGGCTGAGGTCTCCAAGGTGGTTAAAAACCTCCTTGGTGGCCGGGCCCCGGGGGTGGACGAGATTCGCCCTGAGTACCTCAAGGCCCTGGATGTTGCTGGGCTGTCATGGTTGACACGCCTCTGCAACATTGCGTGGAGGTCAGGGGCAGTGCCTTTGACATGGCAAACCAGGGTGGTGGTTCCTCTGTGCTCCAACTTTAGAGGGATCACACTCCTCAGCCTCCCTGGGAAGGTCTATGCCAAGGTACTGGAGAGGAGAGTCCGGCCGTTGGTCGAACCTCGGATTAAGGAGGAGCAATGTGGTTTTCGTCCTGGCCGTGGTACATCGGACCAGCTCTTCACCCTCTGGAGAATCCTTGAGGGTTCGTGGGAGTTTACCCAACCAGTTTACATGTGTTTTGTGGACTTGGAGAAGGCATTTGACCGTGTCCCTCGTGGATTTTTGTGGGGGGTGCTTCGGGAGTATGGGGTATTGGGCTTGTTGTTACGAGCTATTCGGTCTCTGTATGACCGTTGTGAGAGTTTGGTTCGTATTGCCAACACTTGGTCGGACTCATTCCCAGTGAGAGTTGGACTCCGCCAGGGCTGCCCTTTGTCACTGATCCTGTTCATAATTTTTATGGACAGGATTTCTAGGTGCAGCCAGGGAACGGAGGGTGTCATGCTTGGTGACCACAGGATCTCATCTCTGTTGTTTGGTAGATGATGTTGTCCTGTTGGCTTCATCCAGCAAAGACCTACAGCTCTTGCTGGGACGGTTTGCCGCTGAGTGTGAAGCGGCTGGGATGAGAATCAGCACCTCCAAGTCCGAGTCCATGGTCCTCAGCCGGAAAAAGGTGGATTGTCCTCTCTGGGTTTGGGGACAGGCTCCTGCCCCAAGTGGAGGAGTTTAAGTATCTTGGGGTTTTGTTCACGAGTGAGGGGAAATGGAGCGAGAGATCGACAGACGGATTGGAGCAGCATCTGCAGTGATGCGGACGTTGTACCGGTCTGTTGTGGTGACGAGGGAGCTGAGTTCTAAGGCAAAGCTGTCGATTTACCAGTCAATCTACGTTCCTACTCTCACCTATGGTCACGAGCTTTGGGTAATGACCGGAAGAACGAGATCGCGGATACAAGCGGCTGAAATGAGCTTTCTCCGTAGGATTGCTGGACTCACCCTCAGAAAGGAGTCAGTTGAGGTGGTATGGGCATCTGATTAGGATGCCTCCTGGACGCCTCCCACTTGAGGTGTTTCAAGCACATCCCACTGGGAAGAGACCCCGGGGCAGACCCAGGACTCGGTGGAGAGACTATGTCTCCCAGCTGGTCTGGGAACGCCTTGGTATCCTCTCTGAAGAGCTGGAGCAGGTGGCTGGGGAGAGGGAAGTCTGGCCTTCTTTGCTTGAACTGCTGCCTCTGCGACCCGGACCTCCGGGAAAGCAGTAGAAGATGGATGGATGGATGGATTGTTCCAAATGATTCGATCTCTCGATCGTTCCATTTCTGCCATTGACAACTATTCACTGCGAACAAAAATAAATCGATATATCGATATATGTTATCAATCAGCCTCTCTTTCACGCAACGTTTTTGTGGGCTTGTTTCCATAGAGTGGTTGCTTGTTTTTCTCGTGAAACCTGGCAACACTGGGCATCGCGCGTCGGCTCCAGATGGCGGAGAGACTGGCGGAAGTTAACATGGTGATTCGACACTTGGTGGGTAAAACGGTTAAAAAGGCTTTTGTGTGTCATCAACAGATTTGAGGAATGTTTGTGTGGCGACAGTAATGTGACCCGGAAAAGGTTCTGGTTCCGGTTCTGCTTTCTAACAGGATTTAAATAGGCCTGAACAGAGCTAACAGCAGCTAGCTGAACTAGCCTAGCCGCTCTTGTGTTCAGGACTGCAGGTCAAGTCGGACCCGGATCTGCCTGATTCAAGTCCATTTTCAGTCCACTGATTGATGCTTTTCTAAAGCCTCATTCACATCATTACAGTCACAAATTCCTGCTGTGTGGATTTTAATGGGGGGGGGGGGGGGCAGCCATGATGAAGGAAAGTGTGTAGCAACAAATCCAGAACCTTCTCCAGAATCAGAATCAGATTTATTGCCATTGTTCATGTAGTACACAAACTAGGAATTTGTAATACCTCCAGAGGGGTATTACTTAAAATCAAGATGAGAGATAAAGACAGGATTTTCAAGTAATCCTGACTTAGTCAATAAACGGACTTGGTTGTATAAAGCCGGATAAATGAAGCCCAGTGAGGTTGCTATGGAGATTTCTTCTCTGCAGCTGTCCTGGTCCAGAGCAGGCTAAGAGTCAGGCTCACATTAATCCTAGTGACTAATCTGTCAGTGCAGGGCTCAATCCCATGAGAAATAGGGCTTTTCCCTGTCATTAAGGGTCTACTGTAAATCTGTTGCAGCATTTTAATGATCCTGCATGAATGAAATCAAAGACATGAGAAAAATGTATCCTTGCATTAAATAATACAGATCCATTGTCATTCAAGTATGGACACTGTTGCTTTAATTGCACCAACCATTTTTAAATCATCCATTAGTAGTGATTACTGCTGTCAGCCCCAGCGTTACACTTTTAATATTCCTGATCATTTCATTGCTGTGTGGAGGTGTGATGATCCACAGCCTATATTACTGCAGTTCAGTGACATCATGAACGTTGGGTGACGTTCTGTGGAAGTGCATGAATATGACGTCACCTGTCACAGCACATTGGGATCTTTCCAGATGACAGGTTAGTTTAATTTAAACTGGCTCTCCAGAATAGTGGACTGGGTGTCATGCACTGGCCCTCACGAGCCAGCATAAGACGCACACAAGTCACCAGTGAGTTTTTTCAGTGAGTTTATTACGGTGAAAAGGTGTTACCATAAGCTGCTGAGATAATGACAGAGTCTTCGCAGAAACAGGAAGCATAGGGCTATACAGCACACTACAGGTCCAAAGCAGGAGACAGTCACACACAGTCAGGCTTGGTACTAATAGCACTCGGGCTGCTTAAGCAGGGACTTACAGCACAAATAACACCGGAGGGAATAAGGCTAATACAGCTCACTTACTGTACCGGTGAAGACAGTCAAGCCCTAGGCAGCCGAGGTGTGAATTCAGTCCAGGCAGCCGCAACGTGACGATGGGTGAACAGATTAGCGGTCAGGTTCGTGACCAGATGCGATCAGACACTGCTGCGTCTTAACGACGCCAGCACTCAGCTTAAATAGACCAGGTACTAATGACAAATGACACACAGCTGGACCGACCGTTGACAGGCGGAAGCCCCACCGAGCACTTTCACAATAAGAGCCCGGAGAGGCCAGAATACCGCCCGCAGCTGTCAAGGCCGGCAGCGAGACATAACTTTAACCCGAGCGTGATCAGAACCGACGCTCGGGTCATAACAGTACCCTCCCTCCACGGGCGGATTCCGGATGCCCCAAGGGACCAACCTGCCCCCCCCCCCCCGCCCCCCAGGGTGGGAGGTTGGGGGACAGGTGCGGAGGGAGAGAAAACAACCCAAGAACAAGACAAAGACCAGACAAGAAAACCATACAAGAAATACATACAAACACATGACTCTGGGAAGAACAAGACTAAGACCAGACAAGAAAACCATACAAGAAATCCATAACCAACTGTGGAAAAACATGACTATAAAAAGAATACATGACTGCAACAAAAGAAAATACGTGCTAAACACGACGACTAATGAAAAAAACAAACACACAAGGCCAAAAATACAAGTAAACCCCTGGAAACTAAGAACAAAAACCCTCCATACTATAACCCCTCAAGAAGGAGTGGAGAACAAAACAACAAGGACAAAAATGACCCAACTTGGCTATGACAAGACTGTGACTCTCCAGAGAAAAAAAAAAAACATGAGACAATCCAAAATTGCTCTGACTTGGCTAAACCTAAACTATGGCCTTCAAAAAAAAACAAGGAGGCAAACAAAAAAAATGCTCCGACTTGACTAAGACAATGACTATGGCTCACAAGAAAAAAGAAACAAGAGGAAATCAAAAAAAATGCTCTAACTTGACTATGACTAAGATTTACAAGGGAACAAGAGGTAATCAAAAAATTGCTCGGACTTAACTAAGACTATGACGTACAAGGAAACAAGAGGCAATCAAAAATTGCTCAGACTTAACTGTGACTAAGACTGTGACTTTGGCTTACAAGAAAAAAAGAACAAGAGGCAATCTAAAAATTGCTCAGACCTGACTAAGACTATGACTTACAAGAAAACAAGAGGCAATTAAAAAAAAATGCTCGAACTAGACTAAGACTATGACTTTGGCTACAAAAAAAACAAGAGGCAATCTAAAATTGCTCAGGACCTGACTAAGACTATGACTTTTGGAAACAAGAGGCAATCTAAAATTGCTCAGACCTGACTAAGACTATGACTTTGGAAACAATCAAAAAAAAATTGCTAGACGTACAAGACATGATTTGGCACCATATGGGCCCACAGAAAATCCCACAGTACATGATCAGTCAGGTGGCCTGCCCCAGTCCCATGCCCCCAGGAATACGTCCTCTGGTGGCCCGAACCAGGTCACCCCGTAACACACCACAGTTTATTGGGTGGCCAACCCAAGACGCCGAATGCTCCAAGCAGTTCCTCGGGTGGCCGACTCGCATACCACAACCAACAGGACCGTGGAGGGATTGCATGCAGCGCTCACCTGAAAACAACAAAACAGGAGAGCGCCGATCTGCCAAACAAAACCCACTAATGGCCCCCAGCTGGTGGCTCCTGAGAGGGGGACAACCAAAAACCTGGACCCCCTCGAATCTTGATTGGGTTGCAGCCGCACCTGCGCTGGACCCCCACTGGATCTCGTCGGACCCTGATTTGGGTCAGGACGGGCCCAGATTGGGTCACCGCTGCACCCCACGTTGGACCCCGACTGGGTCAGGACGGGCCCAGATTGGGTCACCGCTGCACCCACGTTGGACCCCGACTGGGTCGCCCTCGGACCACGCGTCGGACCCTGACCGGGTCACCTCGGCCCACACGACGGACCCCGACCGGGTCTCCTCGGCCCACACGTCGGACCCCAACCGGTTCAGGACTGCTCCGGCGACGACCTCCATCTCCGAACCTGGAACCCCGGTCCTGTGACCTTGACTGGCTCCGGACCGGTAACGCTGTGGAGGTGCTCAGAACACAAGGGAGAACCGGGTATCAGTTCCACCGGCAGCGCCAGAGAGCCCGCGAGACGAGCTCCGGGTGCAGCGGCCGTGCCCCCATTCGCCTCCCCATGAGGCAGGCAAAAATGCTCTAATACACCATATAGGAAAACAAGAAAGAGCACTTGCCTGCACTCGGGCTCTGGAGCCGTCCAGGACTTCGCCGATCAGGTTCAGGAAGACACTCGTCGTCGGGCTCCCACTCGGCTGTGTCGGGTTCCACAGCCGGCCTGATGGTCTCTGCAGCTGGATCCTCATGCGCTGGTGTCCACTCCAATAACCCGTATGGCGTGGGGGCAGAGGACCCTGGACCTGCTGACTCGGGCTGCATCCCTGAGGAACCCTGGGGACGCTCTCTCGTCGGCTCTGGCTCCTCACTGCCAGTCCGTTCTCCTCCTCTGTCCAAAACAAGGCTGCAAGACCGGGATGTCTCCCAGAGCTGCAGGCCTCCCCTCGTTCGCCGGCGTGGGACTGACGCGAGGACCGCTCCGCAGGAGGAGACACAGAGGCCAGCAGGTTTAATATAAATGGCTACAGCTGGGGAAAGAAACTCAGGGTGCTGCGAACCCTGAGCTTCACCCCAGGAGTCAGACAAGACAGATCACTATTATTACTAGAAAAGTGAACTTGGACTTGCCTGTCTCCCGGGGGGAGGATGTTGTCAGCTGTAGCGGGCGTTGCTCCTTCCCTCGCTCGCTGGATGGAAAAGGATCCAAGAACGGAGCCCACCGGCACAGGACTCAGCTCACTCTCAGCAGCTGGCTGGTTGAGGGGGTCATCCCGGCGGCCCAGAACTGGATCCGGAGCTGGAGCTTGCCGAAGATGCGCCCGGCCGTGACGCCGACGCCTTCGCCGGCCCCCAGATGGTGCGAACTCCCGAAATGGATTGAAGGCAGGATCAGGGTCCATAAGCGAAGAGCAGGAGTGCCTCTTCACCTGCTTCATGCCGCGTTCCTCCTCCATCATCAGGAATAATTCGCGTTGTGCGGCGATGTCCTCCCTCCTCGCGTCGACTTCCGGGTGGTTGGCGTAGCGGGGAGAGAGATTACAAAGTACATCTTCGGCGGCGTCCAGGTACCAATGTATGCCGTGGTTATAGTCCAACATGGAAGCGGAGATGAGTAGCTCATCCACAGCTTCCAAAACACTCGTCAACACGTGGCTCTTCGGTGACGGCATTCCTCAAATACACAGGTCCCAGACAGGGACAAGCAACGTCCAAAAACTCAAACTCACCGGTGAAAAGCGTCTCAAAATGGCGTCACCGTAAACGCTGTTTGCGCAGCAGTGTACTGTCATGCACTGGCCCTCACGAGCCAGCATAAGACGCACACAAGTCACCAGTGAGTTTTTTCAGTGAGTTTATTACGGTGAAAAGGTGTTACCATAAGCTGCTGAGATAATGACAGAGTCTTCGCAGAAACAGGAAGCATAGGGCTATACAGCACACTACAGGTCCAAAGCAGGAGACAGTCACACACAGTCAGCTTGGTACTAATAGCACTCGGGCTGCTTAAGCAGGGACTTACAGCACAAATAACACCGGAGGGAATAAGGCTAATACAGCTCACTTACTGTACCGGTGAAGACAGTCAAGCCCTAGGCAGCCGAGGTGTGAATTCAGTCCAGGCAGCCGCAACGTGACGATGGGTGAACAGATTAGCGGTCAGGTTCGTGACCAGATGCGATCAGACACTGCTGCGTCTTAACGACGCCAGCACTCAGCTTAAATAGACCAGGTACTAATGACAAATGACACACAGCTGACCGACCGTTGACAGGCGGAAGCCCCACCGAGCACTTTCACAATAAGAGCCCGGAGAGGCCAGAATACCGCCCGCAGCTGTCAAGGCCGGCAGCGAGACATAACTTTAACCCGAGCGTGATCAGAACCGACGCTCGGGTCATAACAGTACCCTCCCTCCACGGGCGGATTCCGGACGCCCCAAGGGACCAACCTGCCCCCCCCCCCCACCCCCCAGGGTGGGAGGTTGGGGGACAGGTGCGGAGGGAGAGAAAACAACCAAGAACAAGACAAAGACCAGACAAGAAAACCATACAAGAAATACATACAAACACATGACTCTGGGAAGAACAAGACAAAGACCAGACAAGAAAACCATACAAGAAATACATACAAACACATGACTCTGGGAAGAACAAGACTAAGACCAGACAAGAAAACCATACAAGAAATCCATAACCAACTGTGGAAAAACATGACTATAAAAAGAATACATGACTGCAACAAAAGAAATACGTGCTAAACACGACGACTATGAAAAAAACAAACACACAAGGCCAAAAATACAAGTAAACCCCTGGAAACTAAGAACAAAAACCTCCATACTATAACCCCTCAAGAAGGAGTGGAGAACAAAACAACAAGGACAAAAATGACCCAACTTGGCTATGACAAGACTGTGACTCTCCAGAGAAAAAAAAAAAACATGAGACAATCCAAAATTGCTCTGACTTGGCTAAACCTAAACTATGGCCTTCAAAAAAAAACAAGAGGCAAACAAAAAAAATGCTCCGACTTGACTAAGACAATGACTATGGCTCACAAGAAAAAAGAAACAAGAGGAAATCAAAAAAAAAATGCTCTAACTTGACTATGACTAAGATTTACAAGGGAACAAGAGGTAATCAAAAAATTGCTCGGACTTAACTAAGACTATGACGTACAAGGAAACAAGAGGCAATCAAAAATTGCTCAGACTTAACTGTGACTAAGACTGTGACTTTGGCTTACAAGAAAAAAAAGAACAAGAGGCAATCTAAAAATTGCTCAGACCTGACTAAGACTATGACTTACAAGAAAACAAGAGGCAATTAAAAAAAAATGCTCGAACTAGACTAAGACTATGACTTTGGCTACAAAAAAAAACAAGAGGCAATCTAAAATTGCTCAGACCTGACTAAGACTATGACTTTGGAAACAAGAGGCAATCTAAAATTGCTCAGACCTGACTAAGACTATGACTTTGGAAACAATCAAAAAAAAATTGCTAGACGTACAAGACATGATTTGGCACCATATGGGCCCACAGAAAATCCCACAGTACATGATCAGTCAGGTGGCCTGCCCCAGTCCCATGCCCCCAGGAATACGTCCTCTGGTGGCCGAACCAGGTCACCCCCGTAACACACACAGTTTATTGGGTGGCCAACCCAAGACGCCGAATGCTCCAAGCAGTTCCTCGGGTGGCCGACTCGCATACCACAACCAACAGGACCGTGGAGGGATTGCATGCAGCCGCTCACCTGAAAACAACAAAACAGGAGAGCGCCGATCTGCCAAACAAAACCCACTAATGGCCCCCAGCTGGTGGCTCCTGAGAGGGGGACAACCAAAAACCTGGACCCCCTCGAATCTTGATTGGGTTGCAGCCGCACCTGCGCTGGACCCCCACTGGATCTCGTCGGACCCTGATTGGGTCAGGACGGGCCCAGATTGGGTCACCGCTGCACCCACGTTGGACCCCGACTGGGTCAGGACGGGCCCAGATTGGGTCACCGCTGCACCCACGTTGGACCCCGACTGGGTCGCCTCGGACCACGCGTCGGACCCTGACCGGGTCACCTCGGCCCACACGACGGACCCCGACCGGGTCTCCTCGGCCCACACGTCGGACCCCAACCGGTTCAGGACTGCTCCGGCGACGACCTCCATCTCCGAACCTGGAACCCCCGGTCCTGTGACCTTGACTGGCTCCGGACCGGTAACGCTGTGGAGGTGCTCAGAACACAAGGGAGAACCGGGATCAGTTCCACCGGCAGCGCCAGAGCCCAGCGAGACGAGCTCGGGTGCAGCGGCCGGCTGCCCCTCATTCGCCTCCCCATGAGGCAGGCAAAAATGCTCTAATACACCATATAGGAAAACAAGAAAGAGCACTTGCCTGCACTCGGGCTCTGGAGCCGTCCAGGACTTCGCCGATCCAGGTTCAGGAAGACACTCGTCGTCGGGCTCCCACTCGGCTGTGTCGGGTTCCACAGCCGGCCTGATGGTCTCTGCAGCTGGATCCTCATGCGCTGGTGTCCACGCCAATAACCCGTATGGCGTGGGGGCAGAGGACCCTGGACCTGCTGACTCGGGCTGCATCCCTGAGGAACCCTGGGGACGCTCTCTCGTCGGCTCTGGCTCCTCACTGCAGTCCGTTCTCCTCCTCTGTCCAAAACAAGGCTGCAAGACCGGGATGTCTCCCAGAGCTGCAGGCCTCCCCCTCGTTCGCCGGCGTGGGACTGACGCCGAGGACCGCTCCGCAGGAGGAGACACAGAGGCAGCAGGTTTAATATAAATGGCTACAGCTGGGGAAAGAAACTCAGGGTGCTGCGAACCCTGAGCTTCACCCCCAGGAGTCAGACAAGACAGATCACTATTATTACTAGAAAAGTGAACTTGGACTTGCCTGTCTCCCGGGGGGAGGATGTTGTCAGCTGTAGCGGGCGTTGCTCCTTCCCTCGCTCGCTGGATGGAAAAGGATCCAAGAACGGAGCCCACCGGCACAGGACTCAGCTCACTCTCAGCAGCTGGCTGTTGAGGGGGTCATCCCGGCGGCCCAGAACTGGATCCGGAGCTGGAGCTTGCCGAAGATGCGCCCGGCCGTGACGCCGACGCCTTCGCCGGCCCCCAGATGGTGCGAACTCCCGAAATGGATTGAAGGCAGGATCAGGGTCCATAAGCGAAGAGCAGGAGTGCCTCTTCACCTGCTTCATGCCGCGTTCCTCCTCCATCATCAGGAATAATTCGCGTTGTGCGGCGATGTCCTCCCTCCTCGCGTCGACTTCCGGGTGGTTGGCGTAGCGGGGAGAGAGATTACAAAGTACATCTTCGGCGGCGTCCAGGTACCAATGTATGCCGTGGTTATAGTCCAACATGGAAGCGGAGATGAGTAGCTCATCCACAGCTTCCAAAACACTCGTCAACACGTGGCTCTTCGGTGACGGCATTCCTCAAATACACAGGTCCCAGGACAGGACAAGCAACGTCCAAAAACTCAAACTCACCGGTGAAAAGCGTCTCAAAATGGCGTCACCGTAAACGCTGTTTGCGCAGCAGTGTACTGTCATGCACTGGCCCTCACGAGCCAGCATAAGACGCACACAAGTCACCAGTGAGTTTTTTCAGTGAGTTTATTACGGTGAAAAGGTGTTACCATAAGCTGCTGAGATAATGACAGAGTCTTCGCAGAAACAGGAAGCATAGGGCTATACAGCACACTACAGGTCCAAAGCAGGAGACAGTCACACACAGTCAGGCTTGGTAATAATAGCACTTGGGCTGCTTAAGCAGGGACTTACAGCACAAATAACACCGGAGGGAATAAGGCTAATACAGCTCACTTACTGTACCGGTGAAGACGGTCAAGCCCTAGGCAGCCGAGGTGTGAATTCAGTCCAGGCATCCGCAACGTGATGATGGGTGAACAGATTAGCGGTCAGGTTCGTGACCAGATGCGATCAGACACTGCTGCGTCTTAACGACGCCAGCACACAGCTTAAATAGACCAGGTACTAATGACAAATGACACACAGCTGACCGACCGTTGACAGGCGGAAGCCCCACCGAGCACTTTCACAATAAGAGCCCGGAGAGGCCAGAATACCGCCCGCAGCTGTCAAGGCCGGCAGCGAGACATAACTTTAACCCGAGCGCGATCAGAACCGACGCTCGGGTCATAACAGTGGGTAGTGTACTTGTTATCTGGAAGCTGGAGAGGAAAAATCAGATGACTGTACAGTGGAGATCAACATTACAGGGATGGCAATTTTCCGCCGATCCGCGGATTTCCGCCGATTTATTTTCAAATTGATCATTTCTGTGAATCGTCTAAATCCATTGAGAAAATTTTAGCGGGGTAAGGTACCTTATTGTTACCAATTTTAGCGAAAGTCAACACGATTACATAAGCGCTCGGCGCTTCCCCGGGTCAAGTCTCCCGCGATAACCTGGATGTTTTGTACTCAAGCTACTGCTGTATTGTAAACAGCCCTGCGATTGGATAGTTGCAAACGATTGGACCAATCAAATGGCTCGTTGTATGCTTTGTCAAAAATTCATGGCGGCGTGTTCGTCAGGGATGTGATTTTTCCGCTAATTCGCAGAATTCCGCTTTTTTTTTAATCTTCCAGGAAGATAAAGTACGTTAAGTACGTTAGCGGCTTGTGGTCCACGAACGCAGTGAAGGTGCGCCCTTTCAGGCAGAACTGGAAGTGGTGTATGGCCAGGTGGACAGCCAGTAACTCTCTGTCGAACACGCTGAATTTACGCTCACTGTCGTGGAAAGACCTGCTAAAAATGGTGAGCGGCTGCCAAGAACCGGCAGTGCATTGCTCCACGACGGCCCCTATGCCCATGTCCAAGGCATAGGTAGTGAGCGCTATCCGAGCCGCCGGGTCTGGGTGCGCCAGTAGTGCAGCGTTCACCAGAGCTGTTTTAACCTCAGAGAACGCCTGCTCCCGCTCAGGAGTCCAGTCGACTCTGTCCGCCGGTTTCTGTTTCTTGAGTGCAGCGTACAATGGCTGTATGAGCTGGGCTGCGCGGGGGAGGAAACAGTTATAAAAGTTAACCATCCCCAAAAACTCCTGCAGCGCCCTGACATTGATGTTGAGGAGAAAAAAATAGCAAAACAATTTAGTTAGATTACTTTTATGATTCGAAACAGTTTGAAATTGACAGTGCACAGTAGATATTGACTCATAACTTTTGAATATTTCTAAGACTTGGCTACATAAGTGATTGTGCAAAATGAATAGCTCAAGACTCAATGGAGATTGAAACTGGTGATCTGAAATGAATGCTGAAATTATAAAAAGTAATGGTATGAATGAATTTTATTTCTATTATGGAATAGATAAAATTAACTGATTTTGATTTGATCAAGTGTTAAAGCATATGATGGATAATGCTTGTTGGAATATTTTAGGAATGCTATCTTCTTGGAACATAAGTCAATATTATACAGTAATAAGTAGCATTCAGCTGTTTGTTTGATGTCATTTAAGCACAGTTCTGGTACTGAAAAATCATAAAAACCCAGGAGCTTCGGGGGGCTTCCCACCCCTTGCCCCCCCCCCAGGGCTCTGCCCCAGACCCCCTGCTAAATTTTCAGATAATTTCCCCAACCCCAATCACATCCTGGTTCGTGTTGTAATTCTGAGCTTTTGGTATCGTTTTCAGCGGAATTATGAGATTTTTATCAAAGGATCAGGAGTCATCAGTGCTAGAAATAGACAAAAGTGTCAAAAATAAGTTCTGATGGAATTGACTTGAGAGAAAAGTGACAGTAAAGGTGAAAATTGGCTCTAAAGTTCGACGAGGTAACAGAAACACTCGGACAATTTCTGAAGAAACCAGAAAAGGAGATGAAGTTCAAAGTTCAGAGACTGACACAGCTTGCTGCCAAAAGGAAGAAAGTTTCACATTAGAAGTGACTTGGTGACCAGTGTAAATAGAGTAATAAACTCTTATAGAACTGTTAAATATGTTGGACTAAAGACAGTGAGACAACATTGAAGAAAAAGTAAGTTAACTTTTCATTAAATTTAATGATTTATCTAAGTCTAGTATTTCATTTTTTTAAATCATTTTTTTCAGTCTAAATTACTTCTGTTTTACTGAAAACCTCTCAGCTTCAGGGGGGCTGTGCCCCCCCGGCCCCCCCATAAGTCAATCAACCAAATTAGATTTCAGCTGAAATCAGAATTTCCTGTTGCCATCCCTGACATTAGAGAACAATGGATTAATACCTGATTTATTCTAACTTATTTTATTCTTCATTGTTCACAATGTGACAGAATATCAGCTGTGGTTCTACCACTGCTGTACTAGCAGGTTCTTTAATAACCAAGGCACTTCAGCACAGACATTTATTTAGTAAAAAACCAAAAAACAGTGAGTAAAGTTAGACTGCAGTGACCACTGTGTCAGAAGAGAAGATTGAAACAATGATTTTAGGGCTCTAAGACTGAAAAATTAATAGGAAGTGTAGAGGCTCTTGCTTTGAATGGCTTCAGCACATCTGGTCACATTTGAGTAAAAGTCTGCAGCTGTTAATTCTAAGACAGGATGAGTAAGTGTGTCTAACTACTGGATGGATGTGTGACTAGTGACTCTCCCTGAACACCAACTTCAACAGTCTACAGATTAAAACAGCAGCCATCTTCATCTAACTTTATTCTCTCGTTTCAGTAGGACAACAAAGGGGGGGGGGGGTGTCCTCACCATAGCGTTCACACTGATGGTGCCGACATAAAAACTGCAACAAATAAACTCTCAACCAAGAAACGTTAGTACAGGAACTGACCATGTAACTTGTTTTAACAATTTGCTGAAAGACACCACGCTCACTTTCAGACATTAAACATTTCCCATCAGCCTTTGAGGCTGCATTCCCCCAGAATGCTACAATATTTCTCTTTTTAATCCCCCGCCGGTCGACGGCCAAAGGGGTGGAAGAGAAGATCTTCAAGCTTGTGTACCATTGGAACTTGTTCTGGCTTTCCTACGAGGTTTTTCACTGTGTCGAACACATGCGCTCTGGGGGCTTGGTGTCGTCTTCTAGTTTTTCTTTAGTTTTGGTTGAAAGGTGGCAATGGGTGACCATGTGCGCCCCGCCTGGACAGCGATGACACTACATTTCATAGAATCTCCCATTAAAAAGGATCACTGAGTTATCAGTTAATTGACAACTAATTTAATGTAGTCGAATAAATTCTTATCGACAATTAATTGAAAGTCAATAGCCACAGTTTCATGGGCAAAATTTCTTCAATCTGATTACAATTCAGATCAGGACTTTACTGTTTACATGGATCCTGAAAAAGCTGATCCGATTAGGACGTGCGTTTCCATGCGTCACAGGTTTGAACGGACTAAATCATTTTGACATGCGCACGTTGACATTTCAACATTCCAAAAATAGAAGAAGAAGAAACTTCCGATGTAAACAAACCCCTCTTTGTGTCTTTCTCTTTTGGAAATGGACCTGTATTGTGTTACTCAGGCTGTACTTTTGCTTCTGCTGGTCTCCGTAATGAAGCTACAAGTACAAACTTCTGCATATGACCAACAGAGGGAGACAGCAGGACCATACAGACCAGTTTTGTTTTACTCCCGCCATGTCTTCCGCTAGCTGCTGTAAAGGTGGAAATACGTCTCGTCGACGTGTGGCTGATGTACAGACATGCACAGGAAACATATTTTCTGCCCAACCTTCGGAATAAGTGTTTATATGCACACCATTCAGATGAACAATCGGCATAACCCACCTGTCTCAATCATAATGAAATTTTGATCCCAATGAGCGTGATCAGGTCAGAATATTCAGATTGGCGTGTTTACATGAAGCATTTTTATTCCAATCAGGCTTTTAATCTGGTTACTTGTGTCCATGTAAACATGGCTACTGAGTCATGAACATTCCTAGTATGTGGGACTATTATGATCTGAATGAGGCCTTAGAAAGCTCCTCATCCATTTGTGAATCACTGGACTGAAAATGTACAAATGGGAGTCTGGGGCCGACTTGGTCAGGGTCCGACTTGACCTGTAGCCGTGGTGAGGACTGTTTGATGTGTGGAGCTGTGCTCATCTCCACTTTATTTTAGCATTTCTCACAACAACCGAGGTTCAGGGAACACGTGACATCTGAGGGGAGGAACTAGCTCTATTTACTACATGGACTGTAGATACTTTACCCAGTATTTTTATGGCGGGAAACCTTTAGTTTTATGTGGTTAGAAAGAAAAAACATCTTTTCCATTTGGTCGTCCTGATTTGAGTTACTTCTGATAGAAATGTGTTTCTACTGTGATAAGTTGTTCAAAGAAATGATCAGATCTTTGGGAATTGTGTCAATTTCTGATTTTATTTTCTTCTACTGTGTCTCAGTGAATATTTAATTTGATCCAGTCTTGTGTTTTTGGACCATATGCGGCTGCATGAATTAACATCAAAAAGCTATCAGCCATAATGGTCCAAATTGAAACCAAAAAGGTTTAGAATATTTATATGAATGTGTGGTGAGTAGAGAATATATTCATATATTTTAGATCGAGAACTCTTTCTTGGTATTTTAAGTCTGACTTAGTGATAAAACGGTTCAAAAGACTTTTGTGTGTCACCAACAGATGTGAGGAATGTTTGTGAGGCGACACCAAGCTGACCCAGAGGAGGTTCTGCTTCTGCTTTCTAGAGACTTTTCTTCATCAGATTAAATCCCCACAGCAGGTATGTGGGACCATCGTGGTCTGAATGAGGATTTAGAAAACTCTGAATCTGTCTGAGAATCTTTGGATTAAAATCTGGTCACTACTACAGCTGATCAAACCTGTGGCTTCCTGACACTCTGGAAAAAGTTGCCGTTATACCAGAATAAGGTTGCAGTTTATTGTTTCATTTCTGGTGAGATTTGATCACGTTGTTCTCCAAAGTCACACAGAACAAAGTGTCAGTTGTCAACATCCTTCATTATAAATCCACTCAGTTTTTGTGATGGTTGTAGATTGTTCCTTTTCTCCATCTGTCCTCACATTTAGGTCTCTGTAGTCTGATGGCGAGTGTGAGTCTGTCCTAGGGCTGTGGGATATGACGATATATATCAGATGATGATATAGAACGTTGTTTCATAAAACCCTCTATCGTTTATATCGTTGTTTAAAATGCACATGCTCCCGTTTATTCAGTAAATCTCCTCACCACTACTTGTCAGCGTCCCGTCTCTCTTCTGCAGTGCGCACAGTGGAACAGGTGTGTGGTGGGTGGCTAGGCTTCAGTCCGGTGGATGCTAATGCTAACTCCAAACTACCGGTCCAGATAGCTGCTACTCCTATTTGCCAGGGACGTGGGACTGTTTTCCATCGTGCTGCGTCAGAGAGGATAGTTTTCTAACCTCATTTTAATAGGAGGTGAGTAACGTTAACACCATGTCTAACTATAAAATACTAAATGACGATGCTACGTTGTGCTCAGTGGAAATGGAATGTAGCAGACCCATCGTTTCTTTTGCTTAAATTATTGCTGAGTTTCTTAGTTTTGTCTGAAAAATTTTTATTAAAGCTGCAAATGTGCATGATGGTGGCACATACACACAAAATAAATGATAAATACATTTAAACGGGTCGGAGGAGCAAGTTGGCTCTTAATGTACAGTTTGTTACAAAACAAAGTAAAACATCTACGGATTGTAATGGTATTGACATGCTTCTAGTCAAAACTATTATTGAATGCTTAGTGAAACCACTGACGTATATTTGTTACCTGTCTCTCCAAACAGGTATATTTCCCAGTGCAATGAAAATAGCTAAAGTAATTCCGATGTACAAGACAGGTGACAGAGGGGAATTTTCAAACTATAGACCAATTTCATTATTGCCGCAATTTTCCAAGGTACTTGAAAAAATATTCTGTGAGAGAATTGACAACTTTATAATGAAGAATAATTTACCGTGTGAGCAGCAATATGGGTTCAGACACAAGAGGACAACTGCATTTGCTCTAATGGAATTTATAGAAAAAATATCAACTGCCATTGAAAATAAAGAGTATTCAGTTGGGGTATTCCTGGATCTTAAAAAAGCATTTGATACAGTGGATCATAATTTATTATTAAAGAAACTACAAAATTATGGTTTTAAGGGGGTAGCACTGTCCTGGTTATGTAGTTACTTTCGTCGGCCTCTGTCGGTCTATGATGACCATGGAAGAGAATCCTAAACGTCTACTCTGCTGGAACAACACCGCCTGTGGCTGAACAGGCCGATGCGCGAATGACAGTCCCTGTCACACAGGTCACACTTGTGGGTGGTCTCCGTGCTGCTGGGTCTGTGGCGGTTCTTCCTGCGGGTCCTTTTTTCATCTGCTGCAGCAGTCAGTCTCTCTTCACCCGCCTTGAGCTGTCTGGTCAGGGTGCCTCTCCATTTGGAGCGGTCCGTTGCAAGGGCCTCCCAGCGCTCTGTGTTGATATCCAGGGCCATCGTGTCTCTCTTGCAGACGTCTCTAAAGCGCAGCTGTGGGTGGCCAACGTCTCTCCTGCCAGTTGCCAGTTCTCCATAGAGGACGTCTTTGGGGATTCTGCCATCCTCCATACGGTGAATGTGGCCTAGCCAGCGGAGCCTGCGCTGCCTGAGTAGAGTGAACATGGAGGGAAGGCCGGCGCGGGACAGAACTTCTGTGTTGGGCACTTTGTCCTGCCAGGATATGTCCAGGATGTGGCGAATGCAGCGCAAGTGGAAGGAGTTCAGTCTCTTTTCCTGCCGGGCGTATGTTGTCCACGTCTCACTCCCATAGAGCAGTGTGCTGATGACGCAGGCGTTGTACACTGCCATTTTCGTCTTGACAGAGAGTTTGGGATTCTCCCACACTCGTGTGGTGAGGCGAGCGAGTGTGAAGGCTGATTTTCCAATCCTCTTGTTGATCTCTGTATCAAGGGAGAGGTTGTTGCTGATCGTGGACCCCAGGTACGTAAACTGATTCACGACCTCCAGCTTGTAGTCATCAATGGTGATGGTTGGTGGTGCTTCCGTGCCTTGCGCCAAGACGTTAGTCTTCTTCAGGCTGACGGTAAGCCCGAAGTCCTTGCATGCCTGGGAGAAGCGGTCCATCAGGGTCTGAAGCTCCTGCTGTGTGTGGGTTGCGACTGCAGCGTCGTCTGCGAACAGCATGTCTCTGATTAGAGCCTCGCGTACTTTGGTTCTGGCTTTCAGGCGGGCGAGGTTGAAAAGCCTGCCGTCAGATCTTGTGTGCAGGTAGATTCCCTCTGTTGCTGTGCTGAAGGCATGCCTCAGGAGCATAGCAAAGAAAATCCCAAAGAGGGTTGGCGCAAGTACACAGCCCTGTTTCACTCCGCTGCGTATGTTGAATGGCTCTGAGACGTTGCCATCGTGCTGCACTATCCCCTGCATGTTGGTGTGAAACGATTCGATTAGGCTTTGCAACTTTGGTGGGCATCCTATCTTTGGCAGGATCTTGAAAAGGCCCTCTCTGCTGACCAGATCGAACGCTTTGGTGAGGTCGATGAAGGCGACGTACAGAGGCATGTTCTGTTCTCTGCATTTCTCCTGGAGTTGGCGGATGGAGAATATCATGTCTACCGTCGATCGCTCAGCGCGGAAGCCACGCTGAGACTCGGGGTAGACACGTTCGGCAAGCTTCTGTAGACGAACGAGAACAACTCGTGCGTAGACTTTGCCAACAACGCTGTTTTATGAAAATATTTAGACAGGTTCGTGAGGAGTCGGCACACAGGAAGAAAGTGATTCACACTGAGACATGGCTGCTAGAATAAGCTGTATCTCTTTATTCCCCACAGACCATATCTTCATACACACAGAGAAATCATTGCATGTCACACATCTCCTTCACACAAGGATTAATGCATTTCATGTTATTCCATTAGCTCTTACCAATGATACAGATGACTGGAGAGCCAGCAGTCTAGAAGACAGAGCGTTGATTTCTCTTAGCTGGACGTCTTTGCGCAAAAAAAACTCACAGCAGACTCTGGTTTTTAGGAAAACACCTCTGCTTTTTAAAGGGTGAAGTTACGTGTACAACAAAGGAGCCACTCTTCGTTGCCAGGCAACTCCCCCCCCCATGGAATCGCGTAGGGAGCGGGGAGGGCTAATCCCCGCTCTCAGGCGATTACAGCCAGACTCTCAAAACATATATGAACATCTGCTTTATCTCATTGCACACATACACATGAGGAATAAAGGCGTGCCTTTGTTTCATAAACATGCAGCAGTGATTTAAGGAGTGAAAGTGTGCCAGGGAAAACTTGCTGTGCTAGGGAGTAACAGTTTCTAAGAACAGGTCATACTGTCCTGGTCATTGTGTACCTCAAGATAAATCCATCATGGGAAGAGAACTGGATTGTCAAAACATATTAAAAGCAACTGAGAAACAAATCAGGGCACACATTTAAAATACATTTATATTACATTCCACCCTTTGACCTTATTTGTTTTATCAGTTGGCAAGTTGGTAAAGATAATTGCTTTCTTTCCCAACCAACCAAGTGCTGTCTTCCCCAACTGAAAAACAAACCAGGGCATTTTCCACCCTTATTTGTTTTATCAGTTGGTGAAGAACATTTGGTAATTACTTTCTTCTTGGGGAATACTTTCATCCTCGTAAGGTATTCCGACATGATTATGGTGAGATAATTCCACCCAAGTGTTGTCCCAAATGCATGTTACAACATACCATAATAATTCATGTCTTGTATTAAATTGTCTATTGTAGTAACTCCATCTATCAGTCGTACCTACAACATAATCATAACATATCCAGTGACCAGGAGGGTCAGCACTCACCTCTACTTTGCAAGATGTGGTACCATATCCTCCATCTCGAAAAATGACTGTGATTTTCATATTGCTAGAGAGTTATATATTCTTTTACTTAGAATTTGTTTTACTCTTCTAATATAGCAGAAAGCACTGAAATTGCATAGTGTTAAGACACATAGAACAGCAACTAATATAGCTAGGGGAGGCACCAGTGTTTTGCGAGCAGTGACTGACATGCCTGAGAATATATCCCACCAGTGATGAGCAGAAATTTGCTCTATCTGATGAGCTGCATGCAATACCTTTCCTTGGGCCACCACAGTGGATATCACTGCAGCACGCACATTAGACATATGATCACCAATGAGCTGTTGTATCTCCGTGGATCCACTCAGTGCGCCTCTGAATCGATCCAGGGACACCTGCCATGGAACTTCCAGCACCCGCCATTGCAGGGCGGTCAGGTGAGCCTCACTAGAGAAGTTGGTAAGACGATATGTCCGATTATGCCATTGCCACATGTGAACACCATGCAGACACCCAGTGAAAGGTATCCTAGGCAACATTGGATGGAAATTTAAAGTGGCTACACATAGAGTATGGGGCCCTATTTGCCACATCATGTCACAAGGTTTTTCTATTCTCCATTCACATAGTGCCTCTGTCATGGTTAAGCATGGTTCAGTATATATTGCTCGACTTAGGCATGCATATCCTTTGTCAGTCAAATCACATTCTGATAGATCATATGTATTATTTTGCCCTGGAGCAAACCATCCCCCTTTTAATTGAATAAACCAAAATGCCGTGGCAGTAATTACTGGTAACACATGATATTTGCACACATCAACAGCTCCTGTAACATTTAATTGAGTCCATTGCCCGCTACACATCGTGCTATTGCAGATGGTTTTTTCAGGATGCGGAATTAACCACCATTCTTCAGTGATGTTCCACACTTCTCGCCATTGTCGAGCGTGATTGGTAGTGACAATGCGAGTGAAACGTTCCAACTGCGTGCGGATATCCAAAACTTGCATGTTGCACACAGTCCAATTGAAAGCGCGAGTGATGTTCGTCATCAATTCACTCGTAGCATTCCACATAGTCAAATCCCAATTCAGATGTTTTTGAAACAAATTGGCGGCCTCCATTTGAGGCCCCACCACCGTAGGCATCCAAAATCCAACTTGTTGAATGCCTAAAGACGTTTGATGTCCAGTATCTGCCAACATTGATCTGGTTACCTCGTTGTTAATGGTGTTGGAGATTCCCAAAACTGTGCCAAATCCTCCCAGCAATGTGTCATACCATGCTCTCTTCTTCCTTTTTGAACATTTGGGAATGGGTGGTACCCTTACCATCCAATTGACGGTGATATGGTTGATTTGTGTGGCTACCGTTGTACAGGTCGATAGTATGGGTGCCAGGTTCGTCGGGGATATGTACTTTGGTTTTTTGTCGACCGCCATAATAAGATACACAAAGGGGATTTGTCGACCCTTTATGATTGTCCCATTCATCAAATACACTTCCTTATCTTCTGTTATATTGATGGATAGTTTTGTACCATTTAAGGTAGTATCACATTTCAGCGAATCATTAGTCATTTTGGCCACACATATGGTTACATTGGCAGTTAAGTTAACCATGCACCCCTTCTCCACCGCAGGCACATCATCGGTATTCGATACATTTGGGGCATACGTAAATAGGACAGTGGCTGGTTAAGTTCAGTATCTTGCACTTTTGGTTTGATAAACAAAAGAAGCCGTCTTGACTCCGATTGGCACCGATCCGACTTTCCCTCCATTTCAGTGAGACAGGCTGGTCCACCTCAAACATTTCTTGGCCTGGTGTGGCGTGGATCTGGATCCAGCAACCGGCGATACTCATCCACAGGATCACAACGAGGGCAGGGCGGCATATGTCCCAGCAGACGACATAGCCATGTCCTCGGTGCTTGTGGGGGTGTTGAAGAAGACCCATGACGTTGCGGGTGCCCAATCACCAGTCTCCCCCCGAACATTCCTGCAAAGCAAGCACATACTTAGGAGAAGAGAAAACACAGAATTAGTTCTCCCTTAGATAACATTTTGATATTGGTACATTTATCCAGGTTTCCTCTCCTGGATACAAAATGGTCACCACCTGATCCGTCCCTTGAGCTATGATCTCAGCCGGGCGGGGAGGGCCATTTTCTTGCCTCACCCATACTTTGGCCCCAGATTTATCTGTGGAACCAAAGCCTTTTTCGCCCCTCTGCGTCATCATAGCCGGCTTAGCAATCTCTTCAGGGTCAGTCATTAGGCATGGTATAATGACCAATTGGGCCACCTTATCCCCCTTATTCAGGGTTATGGGCTCTGATCCCAGTACAAAGCACACCACTCCCAGTTCTCCTTGATAATCACTGTCAATCACACCGGCCAGAGTCGTTAAACCTTTCAGGGATAATCCAGACTTTGGCAGTATGTGACCATACATTCCATTCGGACATTTCAACCCTAGTCCGGTTTTTACCACCGTGGGAGTTCCTGGTACTAAGGTGAGAGTTTCCATAGCTCTTAAATCTAATCCAGCCGAGCCTTTTGTCGCTCGCACTGGTAGTGTTGCCTCTGGGTTAATTTTCCACATCTCAATAATTTGTCCTTCAGAGTGTTCAAGATTGACAGTGATCATTCGATTCAGTGGTGTTGTACCAGGTGCAATGGGTCTATTGTTTAGCTGTTTCAGCGCTTGTGGTAAGCGTTTTTTCCACCCTTCCAAACTATTGTTTGTCCCTCCTTTTCTCAAGGTGGTTTTCAACAACCCATTCATTCTCTCAATTAAAATTAAACCCGCAGCTTGGGGATGATATGGAATGTGATAAATCCATTCCACATGATTGTGTTTGGCCCAATCTTTCACCAGGTTTCCGGTGAAATGGGTCCCGTTGTCAGTTTGAATCTGTACAGGTAGCCCATAGAACTTTTCAATTAGTTCCACACAGGCCAGCGTGGCCTTCTGATTAGCCACTTTGGCTGGGTGTGCCACTACCACACCCGAAAATGTATCCACAGCCGTGCATACATATTTACATCGTTGTGACTCTGGAAGGGGACCAATAAAATCCATTTGCCAGATTTGTCCTGGGCTCTTTCCCCTTTGTATATGTCCAGTGAGGTGTTGTGGGACACCTCTCCTATGATGCTGACAGACCTCACACTGTTCAATGGCTGTCTTTACATCATCAGTTTTCAAATCAATGCCTCTATCCCTGGCCCATTGGGTGGTAGCTTGAATTCCCCAATGTCCACTCTTTTCATGGGCCCACCGGGCCAAATCCGCAGTGGATTGCCTTTCCACTGACATTGCTCTGACCACTCCATCAATATAACGGTTGTGGAGGGCTTCTGAGTCCATATTTTGAGTATGGGCATCAACATGGGTGACATGGATAGTGACCCCTTGGACCTTTTGCCAGATTTCCTCCCACAACTCTTTACCCCACACCTCTTTCTTTTGAATCCGCCACTGATTGGACTGCCATGTAGGCATCCATGTGGTTAACCCATTAACCACTGACCAGGAGTCAGAGTAGATGTATGCTCCTGACACACCCACATGTTGTATCACCATGTGCACGGCCTTCGACTCGGCCCATTGGCTGCTTTTTCCCTCACCCATTTCTTCCAAAATTTGCCCCAGATGAGGGTTGAAAGCCCCGGCTTTCCACCTTCGTTTTCCCGCTACCCACTGAGAAGAGCCATCCACAAACCACGCCCTGCTCTTTTGCTCGTCTGTGAGTTCATCATAGCGGGGCCCTGTTAACACAGGAGATTCTTGCAGCTGTTCAACTTCAAAACAAGACTCATCTGCCTCTGGGACATCAGCAACTTGTTCATGCAAGACCGAAACTCCTTTTTGTCCAGATTTCACTCTTTCAGACACGTACCATTTCCACTTAATGATACTACTCTCCTGGGCGGTACCTATCCGATGTGTGATGGGGTCACTCATTACCCACGTCAGAATAGGTATCAATGGCCTCATGAGCACCTCATGCCCTGCAGTTAATGCCTCTGTTTCCACCAAGCTCCAATAACACGCCAATAATTGTTTTTCAAAGGGCGTGTAACGAATTCCTGCACTCGGCAGCTTCCTTGACCAGAAACCTAAAGGTTTCCGTTGTTTGCCTTGTTTTTGCCATAAGCTCCAATTTGCATAATCATTCCGGGCCGACACCTGCAACTCAACCGGACCAGATTGCATTTTTCCTAATGATAGAGCTTGCTGTATGGCCTCTTTGGCCATGTCAAAAGCCACTTGCTGTTTTTCTGTCCATTCAAACTGCTCTTTTTTCCTTGTCACTTGATATAAAGGCTGCAAAATTTGCCCCAAATGTGGAATGTGACTCCTCCAATATCCAAACAACCCAATAAACCGCTGCACATCCTTTTTGGTGTGCGGGGTGGCAAAAGCCATTATCTTTTCTCGGGCTTTGTCTGTGATTTCCCTTTCTCCCTTATTCCAGCAGATTCCCAGAAATTTCACCCTCTGGGAGGGGCCCTGCTTTATTCCAAATCCATTAAAAACTGGGTCAAACTGTCCTCTTTGCTTAAATTTAGAGCATTTGAGTCACTGTTGATTCCTATTGTTTCTTTATATTTCCTTTATGCAACTCAGCATCTCCCAAGCCTTGTGAGGCAGGCAGCCCCGCCTCTTGCATTCTTCACTTGCTGAGCAAAAAATTCACCTTCTGTTTTTTTCTAAAGGCCAACTCTGCCTCTCCCCCGCCCCTGAGGCAAAAGGAGAGAGAGAGAGGGAGAGAACTTCCCGCGCCCGCCCCCTTTGGGGGAGCGAGGAACAGAGAGAGAGAGAGAGAGAGAGAGGAGCACTATCCCTCACCCGCCCCCTCTGGGAGAGCGAGGAACAGAGAGAGACAGGGAGCGCTGCTTGCCTCTCCCCTCGCTGATGGGAGAGAGAGGACAGCAACTCACACAATACCACATCTGCCGCTGAATACCACTCAGCGGAGCTTTCGGGGCAACCTCGATACCCCGTAGACACGCAGACACCACCGACGGGGACCCGTCCCCTACCAAATCCGCCCATGGCTCTGATCTTCCGCCATAATCCGCTAAACATACACCAACTTGTCCCCATAAACCATTCCAGCCTGGGACAACAGCACAATTACCAACACAATCACCAGCACAACAGCTGGGAGAGCCCTCAGCTACACTCTGTTTAATTTTTCTCTTAAACATGACTTTCCTATGCACAGCTCCTCTTTAACCTCTGTTATTTTCTTCGAATCCTGTTCGTGACGCCAAAATGTTTTATGAAAATATTTAGACAGGTTCGTGAGGAGTCGGCACACAGGAAGAAAGTGATTCACACTGAGACATGGCTGCTAGAATAAGCTGTATCTCTTTATTCCCCACAGACCATATCTTCATACACACAGAGAAATCATTGCATGTCACACATCTCCTTCACACAAGGATTAATGCATTTCATGTTATTCCATTAGCTCTTACCAATGATACAGATGACTGGAGAGCCAGCAGTCTCTGGCAAACGCTGAGGAGGGAAATGCCCCTGTAGTTGTTGCAGTCGCTTCTCTCCCCTTTGTTTTTGTAGAGGGTGATGATCTTGGCGTCCCTCATGTCCTGTGGTACGGCACCTTCCTTCCAGCACTGGCAGAGGACGTCATGCAATGGCAGCAGTAGGGCAGTCTTGCAGTGCTTGATCAGGTCAGGGGGGTATGCCGTCGTTGCCGGGTGCCTTGCCAGCGACCAAGCTATCAATGGCCTTACTGAGTTCGTCGATGGTTGGCTCGGCGTCAAGTTCGTCCATGGATGGCAGGCAGTCGATGGCATCAAGGGCTGACGGTGTCACGGTGTTCTGTCTAGAGTAGAGGTCGGAGTAGTGTTCCACCCATCTCTCCATCTGCTTGTTCTTCTCTGTGATCATCTCCCCAGTGGAAGATTTGAGGGGGGCCGTCTTGCTCTGAGCCGGACCAAGTGCTTTCTTGATGCCATCGTACATACCACGGATGTTCCCTGTTATGGCAGCGGTTTGAATATCTTGGCTGAGCTGAGTCCAGTACTCGTCGGCACAGCGCCGAGCAGTCTGCTGAACTTTGCTTCTTGCAGCCCTGAGAATCTGGAGATTCTTCTCGTTTGGGTACTTCTTGTACTCAGCAAGTGCTGAGTGCTTGGTTTCAATGACGGGGGTCATCTCGGTCAACTTGGCATCAAACCAGTCCTGTGACTTCGAGGTCTTCCTCCCAAAGGTAGCCAAGGCTGTGCGGTAGATGGTGTTTCGCAGCTCTTCCCACTTCTGCTTTGCAGATTCTCCTCCTTGTGGTACACTCAAGTTCCTTCTCAAAGGTGGAGGCAAACTGCTCAACAAGTTCTGGTTGAGCCATCTTGCTGGTGTCAATCCGTGCCTTTCCAGGTTGTCTAGCACGATGGAATTTCTTCAGCTGCAGCTTGACCTTGCAACACACCAATGAATGGTCTGTGTCGCAATCTGCACTCTGGAATGAACGGGTGATTAGCACGTTCTTCAGTGAGGTGCGCCTGGTCAGGATCAAGTCTAGCTGGTGCCAGTGCTTTGAGCGCGGATGTTGCCAGGAAACCTTGTGTTGGGGCTTGGTCTTGAAGAACGAGTTTGTGATGCACAGATCGTGATATGTGCAGAACTCGAGCAGCCGCTGTCCGTTGTCGTTCATTCTGCCCACGCCAAAAGGTCCAAGACAGGAGGGCCAGGAGTCGTGGTCAGCACCCACTCTGGCATTGAAGTCTCCAAGGAGAATGAGTTGTTCAGAGTTGGGGATGATCCTGACAGTTGTTGCGAGATTCTCGTAGAACTCGTCTTTTGCCTCTGGTGTGGCTGTCAGTGTTGGGGCATACACACTGACGAGGGTGACTGGGCCTTGAGTGGTGTTCAGGCGGAGGGTGAGGAGTCGTGCAGAGCCAGTGCTGCCCGGTTCCACCATCTTCAGCAAAGTGTTCTTCACTGCGAAGCCCACTCCGTGTTCCCTGTGTTCGTCACTGCCCTTTCCCTGCCGGTAGAACGTGTAGTCCTTCTCTCTCAGTGTGCCTGCATCAGCTAACCGTGTTTCCTGGAGAGTGGCGATATCCACTCCCAGTCTCTTCAGCTCATTATTGATGATGGCAGTCTTCCTGGTGTCGTTGATGTCCTTGAGGTTAGCAGCGAGTCCTGTCATCATAGTGCGGACGTTCCAAGTTCCCAGTTTTAGAGTTGGTCTCTTTTGTTTTATTGTCTTGCCTGGTGCGAAGGTTCTCAGCCTGCTGTTTGGATTTCTCCTTATCCCCATGCACCCAATGAGGAAAGCAAGCTGTGGCGGGACAACACCTTATTGGCTGGGGGCTGCCCAGCTTGAGGCGGGCGGTAGCTGTCCAGTGAGATCTGATGATCCCTCCCACCGTCGGGAACAACCCCTGGCGCCACGCTCTACGCCAATTGAGCGGTGGCTTATAACCGGTAACTGTCATTCCCCGTGTTTTGTCTACGCCAAAGGCGAAGCTGGAGTGTCCTCTCCAGTGATCCGGTGTTCTACCTTCCAGCGTTGGGCGTTGGTAGGATTCAAGCCTGGGCAGGAAGATATGGAGGACAAGATGTTGCCCATGCAGCATGTCCCCCCTCTCCACGTCACTGATGAATCCAAAGGAACAGCAGGGCTGCTACAGTTTGGCACCAGCGCCGTTGCAGGAGCTGCCAGAACGATGTTGAGCACAACATAGAACTGCCTTAGGGGCTCCGACTCCGGATTTTTCCTCAGGGTTGACTCCCGAAGCCTTTCCCGTGACTGGGTATGCCGCAAGGCAGCAGAGGTTTGAAATCAGGGTTTACCTTCCCCTAGATGGGCTACCTTCCCAGGTTGACGAGCCACCATCTACCCGAAGCATCTGGTTTTAAGGCGCCAGAGATCCGCCCTCGCCCCTTCTCCTATTAGTAAAAGCAGTTCCACCGGGCTTAGAGACTAAACCACACGGGCAGGCTAGGAGTTGGACTTAGTTGTCAGAGGCTTTTCGAGACGCACGCCATAAGGAGCATTTTATGAGCACTGGGAGCTTAACCCCAGTGCCGCTCCTGGCTATGACAACCTTGGAACCATGTAGTTACTTAAAGAATAGATATCAGTATGTATGTGTTGGTAGCAAAAACTCACAGTTACTGAAGGTTACTTGTGGGGTCCCACAGGGTTCAGTTTTGGGGCCACTGTTATTCAATATGTATATAAATGATATATGTAAAGTTTCAGAAAAAATTGATTTAATATTGTTTACAGATTACACTAATTTGTTAAGCAGTGGAAGCAATTTGGAACAACTTTTGGATACACTCGGAAAGGAATTAGGAAAGCTTAAACTGTGGTTTGATTCAAATGAATTAACACTCAGTTTAAGTAAGACAAAATTTATAGTTTTTAACAACCATCACAACAACTTAGTATCTAAACTCAGTGTAAATGGTGTAGAGATTGAAAGGGTATCTGAAACTAAATTTATTGGAGTAATAAGTGATAATAAACTGTGTTGGAAGTCACATATTAATTATATTAAAGGTAAAATATCCAAATCAATCGCAATACTACACAGAGTGAAATATTTGCTTAATCAACCCACACTCTATACTTTGTATCATTCATTAATACTCCCATACATGACATATTGTACTGAAGTATGGGGAAATACATATAAAACAAACATACACTACCATTCAAAAGTTTGGGGTCACTTAGAAATTTCCTTATTTTTGAAAGAAAAGCACTTTTTTTCAATGAAGATAACTTTAAACTAATCAGAAATACACTCTGTACATTGCTAATGTGGTAAATGACTATTCTAGCCGCAAATGTCTGGTTTTTGGTGCAGTATCTACATAGGTGTATAGAGGCCCATTTCCAGCAACTATCACTCCAGTGTTCTAATGGTACAGTGTGTTTGCTCATTGCGTCAGAAGGCTAATGGATGATTAGAAAACCCTTGTGCAATCATGTTAGGTCTGCAATGCTGTAATTGCTGCAAATGGAGGATTCTTTGACGAAAGCAAAGTTTGAGGGAAAAAATTATTATTTCAAATACAAATCATTATTTCTAACCTTGTCAATGTCTTGACTATATTTTCTATTCATTTTACAACTCATGGTGGTAAATAAAAGTGTGACTTTTCATGGAAAACACAAAATTGTCTGAGGTGACCCCAAACTTTTGAACAGTAGTGTATATCCATCTTTATGCTTCAGGAGAGTGCTACTAGAATAATAAACAAAGCTGCTTACAGGGACAAACAAACCCACTTTTTTCTGAAATTAGAAGCTCTCAAGTTGAAAGATCTGGTTGATTTTAAAACTGCAGTAATAATGTTAAAAGTGAAGAATCTATCACTGCCCACAAATATCCAAAGTTGTTCCTAATAAGGGAGAAACAATATCATTTCAGAGGAACATGTATATTTCAAAAATCTTCAGTGAGAACTACTACCAAGCAACACTGTGTCTCAGTGCAAGGAGTCAGACTGAGGAACGCTTTTGGAGCTGAATTAAAATCATGTACAACGCTTGGACAATTTAAACAAAAACTAAAGGAAGAAATAGTCCAAACATACACATGTGGACAAAATTGTTGGTACCCCTCTGTTAATGAAAGAAAAACCCACAATGGTCACAGAAATAACTTGAATCTGACAAAAGTGGTAATAAATAAAAATTCTATGAAAATTAACCAATGAAAGTCAGACAATGCTTTTGAATTGTGGTTCAACAGAATTATTTTAAAAAACAAACTCATGAAACAGGCCTGGACAAAAATGATGGTACCCCTAGAAAAGATTGAAAATAATGTGACCATAGGAACATGTTCAACCAAGATGTGTTCTCTAATTAACATCACAGGTGTCTACAAACTTGTAATCAGTCAGTCGGCCTATTTAAAGGGTGACAAGTAGTCACTGTGCTGTTTGTTGACATGGTGTGTACCACACTAAACTTGGACCAGAGGAAGCAAAGGAGAGAGTTGTCTCAGGAGATTAGAAAGAAAATTATAGACAAGCATGTTAAAGGTAAAGGCTATAAGACCATCATGTTCCTGTGACTACAGTTGCACATATTATTCTGAAATTTAAGATCCACGGGACTGTAGCCAACCTCCCTGGACGTGGCCACAGGAGGAAACTTGATGAAAAATGGAAGAGGAGGATAATACAAATGGTAACAAAAGAGCGTAGAACAACCTCTAAACACATTCATGGTGAACTCCAAGGTCAAGGTACATCAGTGTCAGATCGCACCATCTGTCGTTGTTTGAGCCAAAGTGGACTTCATGGGAGACGACCAAGGAGGACACCACTGTTGAAAACAAATCATAAAAAAGCCAGACTGGAATTTGCCAAACTGCATGTTGACAAGCCACAAAGCTTCTGGGAGAATGTCCTATGGACAGATGAGACAAAACTGGACCTTTTTGGCAAGGCACATCAGCTCTATGTTCACAGACGCAAAAATGAAGCATACCAAGAAAAGAACACTGTCCCTACTGTGAAACATGGAGGAGGTTCTATTATATTCTGGGGCTGCTTTGCTGCATCTGGCACAGGGTGTCTTGAATCTGTGCAGGGTACAATGAAATCTCAAGACTGTCAAGGTATTCTAGAGAGAAATGTGCTGCCCAGTGTCAGACAGCTTGGTCTCAGTCGCAGGTCATGGGTCTTACAACAGGATAATGACCCAAAACACACAGCTAAAAACACCCAAGAATGGCTAAGAGTGAAACGTTGGACTATTCTAAAGTGCCCTTCTATGAGCCCTGATCTAAATCCTATTGAACATCTGTGGAAGGAGCTGAAACATGCCGTCTGGAGAAGGCACCCTTCAAACCTGAGACAGCTGGAGCAGTTTGCTCATGAGGAGTGGGCCAAAATACCTGCTGAGAGGTGCAGAAGTCTCATTGACAGTTACAGAAATCGTTTGATTGCAGTGATTGCCTCAAAAGGTTGTGCAACAAAATATTAAGTTAAAGGTACCATCATTTTTGTCCAGGCCTGTTTCACGAGTTTGTTTTTTAAAATAATTCTGTTGAACCGCAATTCAAAAGCATTGTCTGATTTTCATTGGTTAATTTTCATAGAATTTTATTTATTACCACTTTTGTCAGATTCAAGTTATTTCTGTGACCATTGTGGGTTTTTCTTTCATTAACAGGGGGGTACCAACAATTTTGTCTACGGCTGTATATACAAGATGACATGTAAAATCACATAAGGATTATCATATCCAGCCTGTGTTGTGCCTTTGCTTAGTTTTTTGTCACGTTTTGTCTTAGCTTTGTTCTGAATTGTAATCACTCTTATTTTGTTTTTGTTTTTTTTGAATTCTTGGATGGAATATGGGTGGGCAATATAAGCTGCGGCTTCAGCCATCACCCATTTCAGATAACATGTTGAACTGTATGATCAGAGGAGTTATTGTTTAATTTGACCTTGTAAGATGTTTTTTTTCCCCCTTTGTTATATTATTCTGTTCCTTTCTTTTATAATCTTTACTTTTAATCTATCCAAAATAAAGATTCATTCATTCATTCATTTGTTCACACTGCAAAATTGTGAGGAGAAACGGTACCAGGGATGGCAATTTTCTGCCGATCCGCGGATTTCCGCCGATTTATTTTCAAATTGATCATTTCTGTGAATCGTCTAAATCCGTTGAGAAAATTTTAGGGGGGGGTAAGGTACCTTATTGTTACCGATTTTAGCGAAAATCAACACAATTACATAAGCGCTCGGCGCTTCCCCGGGTCAAGTCTCCTGCGATAACCCGGATGTTTTGTACTCAAGCTACTGCTGTATTGTAAACAGCCCTGCGATTGGATAGTTGCAAACGATTGGACCAATCAAATGGCTCGTTGTATGCTTTGTCAAAAATTCATGGTGGCGTGTTCGTCAGGGATGTGATTTTTCTGCTAATTCGCGGAATTCCACGTTTTTTTTATCTTCCAGGAAGATAAAGTACGTTAAGTACGTTAGCGGCTTGTGGTCCACGAACGCAGTGAAGGTGCGCCCTTTCAGGCAGAACTGGAAGTGGCGTATGGCCAGGTGGAGAGCCATTAACTCTCTGTCGAACACGCTGTATTTACGCTCACTGTCGTGCAAAGACCTGCTAAAAAAGGTGAGCGGCTGCCAAGAACCGGCAGCGCATTGCTCCACGACGGCCCCTATGGCCATGTCTGAGGTGTCGGTAGTGAGCGCTATCCGAGCCACCGGGTCTGGGTGTGCCAGTAGTGCAGCGTTTGCCAGAGCTGTTTTAACCTCAGAGAACGCCTGCTCCCACTCAGGAGTCCAGTCGACTCTGTCCGCCGTTTTCCGTTTCTTGAGTGCAGCGTACAAAGGCTGTATGAGCTGGGCTGCGCGGGGGAGGAAACGGTTATAAAAGTTAACCATCCCCAAAAACTCCTGCAGCGCCCTGACATTGATGTTGAGGAGAAAAAAACAGCAAAACAATTTAGTTAGATTACTTTTATGATTCCAAACAGTTTGAAATTGACAGTGCACAGTGGACATTGACTCATAACTTTAGAATATTTCTAAGACTTGGCTACATCAGTGATTGTGCAAAATGAACAGCTCAAGACTCAATGGAGATTGAAAATGGTGATCTGAAATGAATGCTGAAATTATAAAAAGTAATGGTATGAATGAATTTTATTTCTATTATGGAATAGATAAAATTAACTGATTTTGATTTGATCAAGTGCTAAAGCATGTGATGGATAATGCTTGTTGGAATATTTACCTCCGCCAAAGGGGGAGGTTATGTGATCATCATCGTTTGTTTGTTTGTTTGTTTGTTTGTCTGTTTGTTTGTTAGCAAGATAACTCAAAAAGTTATGGACTGATTTTCATGAAATTTTCACAGATTGTCAGAAATAGGGTATCCTACAGATGATTACATTTTGGTGGTGATCCGGATCACCGTCTGGATCCAGGAATTTTTTAAAGGATTCTTTTTTTTTTTTTTTTTATTACCGCCGCCAAGGAGGTTATGTGATCAGATAGGGTCCAGCCACCCCCCACCCCCACCCCACTCCCGGCGACCCTGAAGAATTAAGCAGTTGAAGATGTAAAAGAATTAACATTTTCTTCAACTTTTTCTCAATAAATTTGTGACTTTTTTTCTGTTACATTGGTGAATTTTCTCTCAAAAATTAGAAACCTTTTTCTAGTTAATTTTTACCTCCGCCAAGGAGGTTACGTTTTCATCGGCGTTGGTTTGTCTGTCTGTCTGTTTGTCTGTCTGTCTGTTTGTTTGTTAGCAAGGTAACTCAAAAAGTTTTGGACGGATTTTCATGAAATTTTCACAGATTGTCAGAAATGGGGTATCCTACAGATGATTAGATTTTGGTGGTGATCCGGATCACCGTCCAGAAGAAAACCGCCATTACGGAAAATGCCATTTTCGTGAATAACTACTGAACCACTAATCCTATCATTGTGAATCCAATTGCTAGTCATATGTTTTCATGGTCAAGGAATCTGAAAACGTACACACAAACACTGTATTGGGGGGAACTGTGGCGCTTGGCGGAGGTCTGCGCTCTCCGAGTGCTTTTCTAGTGTAGGAATGCTATCTTCTTGGAACATAAGTCAATATTATACAGTAATAAGTGGCATTCAGCTGTTTGTTTTATGTCATGTAAGCACAGTTCTGGTACTTAAAAATCATAAAAACCCAGGAGCTTCGGGGGGCTTCGCCCCCCTTACCCCCCCACCAGGGCTCTGCCCCGGACCCCACAGTCCCCCAGACTGCGTCCCCCAGGCCCCCTGCTAAATTTTCAGATAATTTCCCCAACCCCAAATCACATCCCTGGTTTGTGTTGGAATTCTGAGCTTTCAGTATCATTTTCAGCGGAAGTATGAGATTTTTATTGAAGGATCAGGAGTCATCAGTGCTAGAAATAGACAAAAGTGTCAAAAATAAATTCTGATGGAATTGACTTGAGAGAAAAGTGACGGTAAAGGTGAAAATTGGCTCTAAAGTTTGACGAGGTAACAGAAACACTTGGACAATTTCTGAAGAAGCCAGAAAAGGAGATGAAGTTCAAAGTTCAGAGACTGACACAGCTTGCTGCCAAAAGGAAGAAAGTTTCACATTAGAAGTGACTTGGTGACCAGTGTAAATAGTGTAATAAACTCTTATAGAACTGTTAAATATGTTGGACTAAAGACAGTGAGACAACATTGAAGAAAAAGTAAGTTAACTTTTCATTAAATTTAATGATTTATCAAAGTCTAGTATTTCATTTTTTTTATAATTTTTTTCAGTCTAAATTACTTCTGTTTTACTGAAAACCTCTCAGCTTCAGGGGGGCTGTGCCCCCCCCCGGCCCCCCCATAAGTCAGTCGACCAAATTAGATTTCAGCTGAAATCAGAATTTCCTGTTGCCATCCCTGCGGTACATGTAAAAAAATAAAAAGAGAGAGATGGTCCTTTTTATGTGATTATCTAAACTGAAGAATTTACAGAAAATGTATATCGTGATCATGATATAAGATGACTTACATTGTGATATGAATTTATTGTCTAGTCTGTCCATGTCCTGAATTCCCTCAATAATGTCCAACCAGTTACTCAGAGTAGGCGGAGCCTCCTGATACCATCTCAGAGTGACGGTTTTCTTTGAAGCTGCCAGGACTGTTTTAATCTGATACGCTCTTTGTTACCTCCACCAAGGAGGTTATGGTCTTGCTGGTGTTTGTCTGTTAGCAGGATTATGGAAAAAACTACTGGACAGATTTGGATCAAATTTTCACCAGAGGTGGTCCTTGGCCTAACGATGAACCCCTTAGATTTCTAACCCTATCTTGCAATGTATGGAGAGGTGGAGTCAGGGAGGTATGGACAGATGGATGGACAAAGAGAGGGAGCCTTGGTGGAGGTGTGTGCTCTCTGAGTGCTGTTCTAGTTTTGAATATTTTCCTGTGTCAGATGACCTAAATATATGGCAGCACATGGTCTGGGTAGGTGCTGTTAGGGCTGTACGATATGACCAAAATTTCATATCACGATATAAGTAATCTGATATCACAATATACATTTTCTGTAAATTCTGCAGTTTCGATATAATAATCAAATAAGGACCAGCTTACTGTATGGGGGGTGGGGTTGTATTTTTTTCTTTCCCATCTTGTAAAGAAGATGGAGGTGGCAGAGTTGAAGATTCTCATTGGGAGTGACTAGGAGGGACAGTTTAGAAACGAGCAAGTCAGAGGGACAGCTCAGGTTGAGCGGTTTGGAGACAAAGTAAGAGAGACAAGGCTGAGATGGTTTGGACATGTGCAGAGGAGGGATAGTGGAGATATTGGACAAAGGATGTTGAAGATGGAGCTGCCAGGCAGGAGGAAAAGAGGAAGAGCACAGAGAAGCTTGATGGCTGTAGTGAAGGAGGACATGGAGAGGGTTGGTGTTCCAGAGGAAGATGAAGGGATGGGGTAAGGTGGAGGCAGATGATCCACTGTGGAGACTCCTGAAGAGAGCAGCTGAAAGATGAAGGAGAAGAATCACGTCAGGACCATTTTTTTTTTTTTTTTTTTACATTCTTTGACACACCTTTTCCCCTCACTGGAGTGTAGCCTGGTTACCCATCCACACAGCTGTTCTGCTGCGCGTACTGCAGCGGTGAGGCAGGGCACTGTCAAGTAGTCTGTGAGAAACTTTGCAGAAGAAATGGCGGTAATGTGTGTTTTGAATCCCGATAGTCAATAGAGTTCTAGATGAAACGATACACATTTTTATTCCATCATCTGATATAGATCATCATATTGCACAGCCCTAGTTGATATCCTAAATTACAGTGTTTCCTCTACCATTATATTAGTGGGGTGCCCCACCCCCAACAGTAGCCCCGCCCCCGTGAAGGTCAAGTTAATTAAGCATTACTACAGGAGAGGGAGTGTGGTATCAGTGAATATAATTATTGTGGTGATTTGTCTTTGCGTCAGGCCAAAGATAGATGATCACACTCCCACCAGCAGACAGAGAGACCATCAGAAAACATGTGGCACCAACCTCCTGAAAAGAGACTAAATATCTGAGTTTTTTAAAGGCTTCCAGGCTGAGACTATATAAAGAGGACAGTATGGGGTGATCCTTATTTTTCCTTTACATAAGTGAGAACATTAAGGTGAACTAGTGGCTTGAAGTCATGTTCATGGTGACAGAATGTGAGGGGGTGTGGGGAGTGGTGCCTCTAAGTGGAGACGCAGACCGTCGGATCTCCGTTGGAGAGATGCTGGGGGGATTAGTGTGTGCACCATTTGTGTTCAGGCGCAGTTTTTGATGATAGTAGTTTTAGTCATCACCATTATATAAGGTAAATGTGTCATTGTTATGGTTGTGCTACATTCAGGGATAAAGTGTGGTGTCTGCTGATGTCAGCTGTATCTGTCTCTCCACCTGGAATGTGAGTGGTTTAGATAACACTACTGAGTCTGACTAAGCTACAATAATGTGGACTTTTTAAATATTTTTTTCAATACATTTCAAATACATTGTTGTAATTCAGCCACACTGGAGGGTTTTTGAGCATGAACCCCCTTTTTAAGGTCATGCCACAGCATCTCAATCAGATTCAGGTCATTACTTTGACTAGGCCACTCCAAAGTCTTCATTTTGTTTTTCTTAAGCCATTCAGAGGTGGACCTGCTGGTGTGTTTTGGATCATTGTCCTGCAACAGAACCCAAGTTTACTTCAACTTGAGGTCATGAACAGATGACCGAACATTCTTCTTCAGGATTTTTTGGTAGACAGCAGAATTCATGGTTCCATTTACCACAGCAAGTCTTCCAGGTCCTGAAGCAGCAAAACAGCCCCAGACCATCACACTACCACCACCATATTTTACTGTTGGTATGATGTTCCTTTTCTGAAATGCTGTGTTACTTTTACGCCAAATGTAATGAGACACACACCTTCCAAAAAGTTCAACTTTTGTCTCATCAGTTCACCGAGTATTTTCCCAAAAGTCTTGGGGACCATCAAGATGTTTTCTGGCAAAACTGAGACGAGCCTTTAATGTTGTTTTTGCTCAGCAGTGGTTTTCGTCATGGAACTCTGCCATGCAGGCCATTTTTGCCCAGTCTCTTTCTTATGGTGGAGTCATGAACACTGACTTTAACTGAGGCAAGTGAGACCTGCAATTCTTTGGATGTTGTTGTGGGGTCTTTTCTGACCTCTTGGATGAGTCGTTGCTGCACTTTTGGGGTAATTTTGGTTGGCTGGCCACTCCTGGGAAGGTTCACCACTGTTCCATGTTTTCACCATTTGTGGATTATGGTTCTCACTGTGGTTTGCTGGAATCCCAGAATTTTAGAAATGGCTTTATAACCTTTTCCAGACTGATAGATCTGAATTACTTTCTCATTTGTTCCTGAATTTCTTTGGATTGCAGCATGATGTCTAGCTTTTGAGGATGTTTTGGTTCACTTCACTTTGTCAGGCAGGTCCTCTTTAAGTGATTTCTTGATTGAGAACAGGTGTGACAGTAATCAGGCCTCGGTGGTTCTAGAGAAATTAAACTCAGCTTTCCAAAGATGTGATAAACCACAGTTAATTTATGTTTTAACAGGGGGGCAATCACTTTTTCACACAGGGCCATGTAGGTTTGGATTTTTTTAATCCTTAATAATAAACACCTTCATTTAAAAACTGCATTTTGTGTTTACTTGTGTTATCTTTGTCTAATATTTAGATTTGTTTAATGATCTGAAACATTTAAGTGTGACAAACACAAAAAAAAAGAGAAATAAGGAAGGGGGCGAACACTTTTTCACACCACTGTATCATATTTTTAACCCGCTGGTAACGGGAGCCATAATAAAGAGTCGCTTCGCTAACAGGTGTGGTTAGGAGCTCGAGTTGGTTCATTTTGTCTTCTTTTTAATTATTAGTTTTTTGTTTTTCTTATTTCAGACAAGAATAAAAAGGAGATGTTTTACCTTTACATTAGTTAATATTCATTCATTCATTCATTTATTCATCTTCTTCCGCTTAATCCTTTTCGGGTCGTGGGGGGGCTGGAGCCTATCCCAGCGTCTTTGGGCGAGAGGCAGGGTACACCCTGGACAGATTGCCAGTCCATCACAGGGCCAACACAGAGAGACAGACAACCATTCACTCTCACAGTCATACCTAAGGACAATTTTAGAATCCCCAGTTTGATGCCAATTAACCGAACTTGCATGTTTTTGGCATGTGGGAGGAAACCGGAGAAATCCTGGAGTAAACCCACACAGACACGGGGAGAACATGCAAACTCCACACAGATCACTGTTGGTCGGGGGCAGGGATTGAACCCAGGATCCCCCGGCCAAGGGTGAGTTGCTGTGCTGCCACAGTGGTAACCACTCCGCCACCGCGCCACCCAATTAGTTTATTTATTTAGCGAATGCAAAGTCCTTAAGCCAAGCAGTTGCCTCCTGGTTTGCTGTATGGAGGGTGTGTAATCCTCCTTCCAGTCTTTGGAGCGGGCAAGCCTCTATGATGTGTTCCATAGTTTGCTCCTCTCCACATGCGCACAGTGGGCTAGGGCTATGGATCAGCGTTCTCGTCGCGCCCTCCGCCAGTACCCGGGCTTGCCTGGGGAAGCTAATGATCCTACCAGCAGACTAAATTCAAAGAGACGACGCCTCTGTGCCAAGTCAAAGAAGAATCCTAGTCACAGTCCTAAAGCCGACAACCCAATTAGTTAATATTTATTAACTTATTTATGTTCACTATTATGTACTTGGAAAGTTAAGATGACTGAAATTCATGAAGTCAATGACTTTAATCCGTCAACAGCCTTCAGACAAACTTTAACATGCCAACATTTGGATTTCAAAATAAGGGAGGTTTTTCCTGCTGTCTGGGTGGTGAGGAGATTTCTGAAAAAAACTATATATACAGGGATGGCAATTTTCCGCCGATCCGCGGATTTCCGCCGATTTTATCATCATCTATGTCATAATTTTGTACCTTTACCTTGTTCTCAATAAAGTTTGGAAAAAAAAAAAACATACGCGCTCGGCGCTTCCCCGAAGTCTCGCGATAACCCGGATGTACTCAAGCTACTGCTGTATTGTAAACAGCCCTGCGATTGGATAGTTGCAAACGATTGGACCAATCAAATGGCTCGTATGCTTTGTCAAAAATTCATTTCGGCTTGTTCTCAGGGATGTGATTTTTCCGGTAATTCACCGAATTCCGCTTTATTTGTATATTATATGTACGTTAAGTACGTTAGCGGCTTATGGTCCACGACGCAGTGAAAGTGTGCCCTTTCAGCCAGAACCGGAAGTGGCGTACACCAGGTAGAGAGCCATTAACTCTTTGTCGAACACGCTGTATTTACGCTCACTGTCGTGCAAAGACCTGCTTAAAAAAAAAGGTGAGCGGCTGCCAAGAACCGGCAACGCATTGCTCCACGACGGCCGCTATGCCCATGTCCGAGACGTGGGTAATGAGCGCTGTTTTAACCTCAGAACGCCTGCTCCCGTTCAGGAGTCCAGTCGACTCTGTCTGCCGGTTTCCGTTTGAGTGCAGCGTACAGCGGCTGTATGAGCTGGGCTGCGCAGGGGGAGGAAAATGAGCTGCTCAAGACTCAATGGAGATTGAAACTGGTGATCTGAAATGAATGCTGAAATTATAAAAAGTAATGGTATGTTGGAATTTTATTTCTATTATGGAATAGATAAAATTAACTGATTTTGATTTGATCAAGTGTTAAAGCATGTGATGGATAATGCTTGTTGGAATATTTACCTCCGCCAAGGAGGTTATGTTTTCATCGGCGTTGGCTTGTCTGTCTGTTTGTTAGCAAGGAAAAGTGATGGACGGATTTTCATGAAATTTTCAGGAAAGGTGTGCAATGGCACGGGGAACAGATGATTAGATTTTGGTGATGATCTGAGAGTGCATACCTCCATCAAGGGCTTTTTTGTATTTGTGCAGCAGGATTACACAAAAACTACTGGATGGATTTGGATAAAATTTTCACCAGAGGTGGTTCTTGGGCTAGAGAGGAACCCATTATATTTTGGTGATGATCTGAGAATGCATACCTCAGCCAAGGCGCTTATCTTCTCACATTGTGTTAGCAACAATACTCCAAAACTGATGGACAGACTTTGATGCAATTTTCACCACAAGTGGCTATAGGCCTACACACAAAACCATTACATTTTGGAGTTGATCCGTGACAAACGGAAGGAGCCTTGGCGGAGGGATGCGCTCTGAGTGCTTTTCTAGTTTAGGAATGCTATCTTCTTGGAACATAAGTCAATATTATACAGTAATAAGTGGCATTCAGCTGTTTGTTTTTTGTCATGTAAGCACAGTTCTGGTACTTAAAAATCATAAAAACCCAGGAGCTTCGGGGAGCGAAGTGACAGTAAAGGTGAAAATTGGCTCAAAGTTCAATGAGGTAACAGAAACACTCGGACAGTTTCTGAAGAAACCAGAAAAGGAGATGAAGTTCAAAGTTCAGAGACTGACACAGCTTGCTGCCAAAAGGAAGAAAGTTTCACATTAGAAGTGACTTGGTGACCAGTGTAAATAGTGTAAAAAACTCTAATAGAACTGTTAAATATGTTGGACTAAAGACAGTGAGACAACATTGAAGAAAAAGTAAGTTAACTTTTCATTAAATTTAATGATTTATCCAAGTCTAGTATTTCATTTTTTTAATCATTTTTTTCAGTCTAAATTACTTGTATTTTACTGAAAACCTCCCAGCTTCAGGGAGGCTGCGCCCCCCCCCCGGCCCCCCCGTAAGTCAATCGACCAAATTAGATTTCAGCTGAAATCAGAATTTCCTGTTGCCATCCCTGTATATAGAAATATTATAACAGAAATAACTGCATCTTTGGTCATTTAAGTTATTTCATTAAATACAATTTTGTTAATATTTTGTCTTTCAAATCAGAGTTAAATTATTGTTCTGTTCTGACTCTGCAAAATTATGGTCAAAAATGTAAATTGTTATAATGAAAAAGTAAAAAAAATTACCGCAGTCTGTTTCAAATTTATTAAAAATAACAGTAATCGTATTTTTAAAAAATAGACAAAACTTAGCCATAAAATAATCCACAAATTTATAATAAAGTCTCAAATGTACAAGAAAAGTCAATTTTACAAAAAGAAATTACAAATTTGAGGAAAATGGTTTCAAATTTACCGTATTTTATGGACTATAAGGCGCACTTAAAATCCTTTAATTTTTCTCAAAAATTGACAGTGCGCTTTATAATCCAGTGCGTCTTATGTATTACTTTTGGTTGTTGTGCTTACTGACCTTGAACCGATTTTATGTGGTACACGGCGCTCAAAAATCTGTCAAAATGTTTTAGTACGACTTTGGTAAGTTACGAAGCCGAACCGCTTGAGGGATTTTCGGAGTATTATGGTAGTCAGGAGCCATGCTTGATGCCGAAATCGCCCAACTGTTAAACTCAGACACTGAAGATGAAGAATTTGATGGATTTATGGAAGAGGAATGAACTAAAAAAGTGAGTGTACTGTTTTGTATTTTGTGTTCCAACTAGTTTTGTGTTCCAACTGAATAATGTTGAGAGTGTGTGTTCCATCTGTTTTTTGTGTTACAACTGAATACCGTAATGTTGAGAGTATGTGTTCCAACTGGTTTTTTGTGTTGCAACTGAATACCGTAATGTTGAGAGACCTGGTTTTTTGTGTTGCAACTGAATACCGTAATGTTGAGAGAACTGGTTTTTTGTGTTACAACTGAATACCGTAATGTTGAGAGAACTGTTTTTTTGTGTGACAACTGAATACCGTAATGTTGAGAGTATGTGTTCCAACTGTTTTTTTGTGTTACAACTGAACAATGTTCAGAGTTATTGTGAATAAGTTGAATAAAATTTCACTTATCTGACGGTTTTGTTGCGCTTAATGTGTCTCGCTTAATGCGCCTTATAATCCGGTGCGCCTTATAGTCCGAAAAATACGGTAGATGAATTTACAGAGAAAAGTAGAAAACTAAAAATTATTATAAATTTTGGAGAAAAAACCTCAAAACTTTAAGACTGAAGTCTTTACTCAGGTTTTTAAGTGGCTGCTCTTTGTACCCTTAACTAGAAATTTTTGGTCATTTACTTTTAATTACACTGGTCAACACAAAATTTATTGTCTAAGGGTTTTTTTTTAGCTGATTTAGGACAGTTTTGATGCGCTGAATCCAAAAATCACATTGGGTTTGCTCAATCAGGTCAACTTTTTGAATTATGGCCACATGTTGTTTTATACGTTTTTGTTTACATGGACGGGTATTTTCGCTTTATATGATGCAAAATTCTTTTTTATGTCTTGAAATTCTCTGAATTTTGAACAATGATGACGAAACATTCAATTTACATGTACTTACCTTTATATAAAGGTACATGCACAGGACTAAGTAGGTACTAAGTAAGTACAGGTTTTTGCTTAGCACCTGATTGAGAGAAACAGATGTCATTTTCGGATTCATCGGTGCAAAATTGTTTTAAATCAGTTGAATATACACAGACAACTTAGAAAAAAAAATATTTTTGTAACCCTGTGTTATTAATTTCAAAGCACTGCTTTTACATGACCCCTCATTGATCGTCACCTTATAGTGGTGGGGGGTTTGCGTGCCCCAGTGATCCCAGGAGCTATGTTGTCCGGGGCAATTTGCCTCTGGTAGGGTCACCCAAGACAAACTGGTCCTAGGTGAAGGGCCAGACTAAGAACGATCCAACAGACTCTCATGATAGATATTAGAACAAGGATTCAGTGTACCCCACCCAGTATGGGGTTACTGGGGCCCCACCCTGAAGCCAGGCCTGGGGGAGGGGCTCGATGGCTAGTGTCTGGTGGCTGGGTTTCCCCCCATATGACCTGGCCGGGCTCAGCCCGAAGGAGTTACATGGGTCCACCCTCCAGTGGGCTCACCACTTGCAGGAGGGATCAGGGGGTCCGGTGCTATGTAGATCAGGTGGCGGTCAAAGGCGGAGACCTTGACTGACTGATCCCAAGCTTTCTAAACTGGCTTTTGGTATGTGGAATGTCACCTCTCTGGTGGGGAAGGACCCTGCGCTGGGCATGAGGTTGAGAGATACCGGCTAGGTCACATGATGAAGACCCTGGAGAGACTGCTCCTTGCTCACCTCCGCCCCCTGGTGGGACCAGCGATGGATCCGCTCCAGTTCACCTACCAGCATGGCATTGGGGTGGAGGATGCGGTGATCTTCCTCCTTCACCGTTCTCTGTCCCATCTGGAGAAGCCCGGGAATGCGGTGAGGATCATGTTCTTTGACTTCTCCAGTGCTTTCAACACCATCCAACCAATGATCCTGAAGGACAAGCTGCTGTGCGCAGAGGTGGACCAGCACCTGTCATCATGGATCCTGAACTACCTCACTAACCGACCACAGTTTGTGAGAACCCGGGACTGTGTGTCTGATGCCATCATTGGTAGCACGGGGGCCCCCCAGGGAAAGGTTTTGGCTCCCTTCCTGTTCACCCTTTATACTGCGGACTTCTCACACAACACACTGCCATCTACAGAAGTTCTCTGACGACTCTGCGATCGTTGGCCTCATCTCCAACGGAGATGAAGCTGAGTACAGAGGACTTATCCAGGACTTCGTGGACTGGTGCCATCGGAACTGCCTCCAGATCAACGCGAGGAAAACTAAGGAGCTGGTGGTGGACTGCCGCAGGCAAGGACAACCCCTCACAGCACCAGTAAATATACAGGGAACAGACATCGAGATGGTGACATCCTACAAGTACCTGGGTATTCATCTGAACAATAAACTAGACTGGTCACACAATACTGACGCACTCTACAAGAAGGGACAGTGCAGGCTGTTCCTACTGAGGAGACTCAGGTCTTTTGGTGTACAAGGGACGCTGCTGAAGACATTCTATGACACGGTAGTGGCATCAGCCATCACTTTTGGAGTGATCTGCTGGGGCAGTGGCATTACAGCAGCCGATAGGAAGAGACTGAACAAACTGATCAAGAAAGCTAGCTCTGTCCTGGGGCAACGCCTTGACCCAGTGGAGGAGATGGGAGAGAGAAGGATGGTGGCTAAACTGTCATCTCTGCTGGAGTCCGAGTCCCACCCTATGCAGGACATACTGAACGCACTGAGGAGCTCATTTAGCAGCAGACTACATCATCCTAGGTGCACATCCGAGAGGTTTCGCAGGGCCTTCCTACCTACGGCTGTCAGACTGTATAACCTAAGCAGGGCTGCTCACAGAGATAGCAAAAAAACGTGACAACCTAATAGTAGTGAATGCAAAAGACGCAATAGACTTACACAATGGTCCCCTCCGGTATACAACTAGGAACATACCGGTCGCTACGGAGGGTGACAATATGTACAGTGGGGCAAAAAAGTATTTAGTCAGCCACCAATTGTGCAAGTTCTCCCACTTAAAAGAAGAGAGAGGTCTCCAATTTTCATCATAGGTATACCTCAACTATGAGAGACAAAATGAGAAAAAACAATCCAGAAAATCACACTGAAGGATTTTTAATGAATTAATTGGTAAATTCCTCTGTAAAATAAGTATTTGGTCACCTACAAACAAGCAAGATTTCTGGCTCTCACAGACCTGTAACTTCTTCTTTAAGAGGCTCCTCTGTCCTCCACTTGTTACCTGTATTAATGGCACCTGTTTGAACTCGTTATCAGTATAAAAGACACCTGTCCACAACCTCAAACAGTCAGACTCCAAACTCCACTATGGCCAAGACCAAAGAGCTGTCAAAGGACAGCAGAAACAAAATTGTAGACCTGCACCAGGCTGGGAAGACTGAATCTGCAATAGGTAAGCAGCTTGGTGTGAAGAAATCAACTGTGGGAGCAATTATTAGAAAATGGAAGACATACAAGACCACTGATAATCTCCCTCGATCTGGGGCTCCACGCAAGATCTCACCCCGTGGGGTCAAAATTATCACGAGAACGGTGAGCAAAAATCCCAGAACCACATGGGGGGACCTAGTGAATGACCTGCAGAGAGCTGGGACCAAAGTAACAAAGGCTACATCAGAAACACACTACGCCGCCAGGGACTCAAATCCTGCAGTGCCAGACGTGTCCCCCTGCTTAAGCCAGTACATGTCCAGGCCCGTCTGAAGTTTGCTAGAGAGCATTTGGATGATCCAGGAGAGGATTGGGAGAATGTCATATGGTCAGATAAAACCAAAATAGAACTTTTTGGTAAAAACTCAACTTGTCGTGTTTGGAGGAGAAAGAACACCATACCTACTGTGAAGCATGGGGGTGGAAACATCATGCTTTGGGGTTGTTTTTCTGCAAAGGGACCAGGACGACTGATCCGTGTAAAGGAAAGAATAAATGGGGCCATGTATCGTGAGATTTTTTTTTTTTTTTAATTTAAGTTTTTGTAAAGGGTATACAGGTCATTACAGCATTGCATTGTTTACATTTTCATCACATGTTCCCTTATTTTTTGCTATTTGACAACATTGGTAGGATAATTATTACAACACCCCTTTTTTTTAAAATGAAAGAAAAAGTGAAATTAAAGAGAATAAAATAAAAAAACAAACAAACAAACAAACAGAACAGCAAAAAACAAACAGAAAATTAAGTAATTAAAAGTAAAAGAGCATCTGAGTAGCGTTGGAACAAAGAGCGGGACCATTATTGAAATGGTATTTGTCAAAGATTAGATCTAATGGAAGACACATATGCGATCCAGGGTTGCCAAAAGTTCATGAACCCATCCATGTCCTGTCTCAGTGCGAATGTCAACTTTTCCATCGAGTAAATGTCTTGAATCACGTTAATCCAATCTTCAGGTGTAGGACAGTCCTTCAGCATCCATTTTTTAGTTAGGGCTTTTTGACTTGCCAATATTAAAACATTGAATAAGTATTTATCTCCTCGTCTTTCCAGTGAGTCCGGTAGTAAACCCAAATACAAAGTTACAAAAGAAAAGGGAACTGTTATTTTGAATATTTTCCCCAATATTGTCTGTACATTGGTCCAATATTGGTGGATAACTGGGCATGACCAAAACACATGAAAATGATTTGCAGTCTTTTCACCACACAAGCGCCAACAGTTCAACCCCTTATGGGTAAATTTGTTTTGTGCAGGTGTTCTGAAAAATCTTACCAAATTTTTCCATCCAAATTCTCTCCACTGCAGGGATGAGGTACTTTTCCATTGCTGTTTATTTAGCTTTTCCCATATTTCCAATTGTAAAGTGAAATTCCCCTCTTTTTCCCATCTCTCTTTTATATATGATGCGTTGTCTCCTTTTAAGTCTTGAAGACCTTGGTATATTTTAGAAATGTATCTGATCCCTGGGATCCCTTTATATGCCATTAAGAAGACCTTCAGAACACCTGACTGGGCCCTTTCCAAATCCTCCTTTTTAAGTATATTGTTTATGTGGTTTCTAAGCTGAAAGAACCTGTAAAGATCTTGATTTATTAGACCTTGTTTTTTCAAATCTTCAAAACTTCTTAAAGTTTGCCCCTTAAAAAAATCGTAATATTTTATCAGCCCTTTCTCTTTCCACTCTTTAAATCTAGTGTCTGTTTTATTGGGGGTAAAGTCTTGATCATAGGCAATCCATTGCAGAAGTCGATAGGGCTCTTTAGCTTGATTCTCTCTGACTATCTTAAACCAAATTTTTAGCGGGGTCTCTATCCACGGGTTAGTGTTATTCAAGAGTTTAGGTAAGGCATTGTTCCCTTTTATCGCCTGTAGGGGGATGTCACTTGTTATTTGGCATTTGATCTCCTTCCATTGTACAGTGTAGACTGGGTTACATATCTCTATTAAAGTTTTAATTTGTGCGGCTTTAAAATAGTCCCTGATATTTGGCAGCGTGAGCCCACCTTTGTCTTTGTTTAGCTGTAAGGTTCTATATCTGATTCTAGGTCTCTTGCCCTGCCATATGAATCTTGAGATCCTTCTGTCCAACTCCTGCCATGTTTTTTTGGGAGGTTCTACCGGTATTGTTTGGAAAAGGTATAGAAGACGTGGAAGTATATTCATTTTGACTGCTTCAATTCTTTGTGCAGTACCTAAGAATGGTATCATATTCCATCTTGCTAGGTCAGATTTTATTTTTGTCACCAGTGGATCATAGTTTAGTGTTATAATTTTGTTGAGTTGTTTCGGGATATTGACCCCCAGATATTTCATAGATTCCAACTCCCAGTTAGTTTTGAGTTCACTTAGTGAATAATGATTTGGGTCATAGTTGAATGTTAAAACTTGGGTTTTATGCATGTTTAATTTGTACCCCGATAAATCTCCATAGTCTGAAAAAACTGAGATTAGTTCTGGTAAAGAAGTGTCTGGCTGCCCTAGGTATATTAAAATGTCATCAGCAAAGAGTGCTTTTTTATGTTCCTTCTGACCAAGTGTAATACCTTGAATTTCTTGATTTTGTCTTATCCATTGGCTCAGAGGTTCTATGAAGATTGCAAAGAGCAGTGGAGACAGGGGGCAGCCCTGACGACATCCTCTTTCCAGCTCAAAAGATGATAAATTACCGTTAATCCTTATTTTAGCTGTTGGTTTTTTATATAATGCCTGTATAGTTCTAATGAAGTTGTTATGAAAATTGAAACTGGATAAGATTCTATATAGGAAAGACCAGTCAACCGAATCGAATGCTTTTTCAGTGTCTAATCCCAATATGACTGCATTTAAGTTATATTTTTTTATATGATGAATTATGTGTAAAGTGCGTCTAATGTTGTCTTGTGTCTGTCTTTGTCTTATAAAACCTGTTTGGTCTAAGTGAATTAAGTCTGTCAGTATGTTTTCTAACCTTTTGGCAAGGATAATGGTAAAAAGCTTATAGTCCTGATTTAATACACTGATTGGTCTGTAGTTGGAGCATTCTAGTTTATCCTTTTCAGGTTTAGGTATAACTGCAATGACCCCTTCTCTCCAGGAGGGGGGGATTTCCCCTGTGTGGAGGACATAGTTAAATGTTTTCAGGAGGAGAGGGGATAGTTGCTGTTTAAAGGTTTTGTACCATTCTGCTGTATAGCCATCTGCTCCTGGGGATTTGTTAGCTTTAAGTTTCATAATTGCTTTTTCCAATTCTTTAGGTTGTATTTCTGACAGTAGTGTTTTATTTTGTGATTCCGTAAGTTGGGGAAGGTTTAATGTGTTTAGGAATGTCTCGGATGCGTTTTTATGTTTTTTGTGGGAGTATAAGTTCTTATAGTAATTCTCGAAGCTTTTAAGAATATCCTGAATTCTGAATTTTATTTCCTTTGATACTGGGTCTCTGATTTTGTAGATTGCTCTTTCTGTTTGTTGTTTCCTCAATTTATAGGCTAGTAATTTTGCCGATTTACTGCCTGCTTCATAGTGTTTTTGTTTCAGAAATGTAAGTTTCTTCTGGATTTCTATTGTGTAGATCTCATTTATTTGATTTTTAATTTCTTTAATCTTGAGCGAGCCATTAGAATGAGTGTTGTCTTTGTGTTCTTTTTCTAGGTTCTTGAGTTCTGACTCTAGTGTGATTAGTTTATCTTGTCTTAGTTTCTTTTGGGTTGCCAGTTTTGCAATAATTTTTCCCCTTATTACAGCTTTGCACGCATCCCACTGTATTAAAGGGGATACTTCTTCATTATCGTTTTCTTCCAAATATCTGAGAATATCTGATTCCAATTCATCTTTCAGTGGTCCTTTCAGGACATTTGAATTCAACCTCCAGGAAAATGTATTATTTGTGTATTTTTGGATGTTTAAGTCCATATAGATCGGACTGTGGTCAGAGAGATCCATCAGTCCTATTTTACATGTTTTTACTCTTCCAATGTCTCTATTAAACATAAAAAAGTAATCAATCCTTGAGTAAGATGAATGTGGCGTTGAATAAAAAGTATAATCTTTTACATTGGGGTTGAATTCCCTCCATACGTCACAGATTCCCATTTCTTTTAATAGCATCCGAGTTTTCCTACTTTGAGTGTTATTTTGATGTGAAGAATTACCTGTTGCATCCCAGTATGGATTCAGTCTTAGATTGAAGTCTCCACCACATATCACTAAACCTTGGGCTTTAGTTATCATTAGGTCGAATACATTTTTATAAAATTTCCATTTAGCCCCTGGTGGTGCATATACATTCAGCAGGGTGATATCTTCTCCCTCTAGCCGCCCAATTACCAAACTGTACCTCCCTTCTTTATCTTTGTGTTCTGATTTTTTTTCAAATGTAATTTTGGTAGATATCAATGTTGCTACTCCCCTCCTCCTCCCTGACTTATATGAAGATGAAGAGATCATTTTTAAACCCTTGTCTATTGAGTTTAGTGTGTTCCACGTCTGTTAGGTGGGTTTCTTGTAAAAATATTATTTCTGCTTTGTCTTTTTTCATTTTGCGTAGAATCTTGGATCTTTTGACTGGATTCAGGATCCCTTTTACATTATATGAGGCTATTTTGGTTACACCCTGTTTCTCCATTGTATTTTCTTATTTAGTATAACAGTGTGGTGGCCCTCTTTTTTGCTACTCAGAAACTGAAAGAACATTAAGAACATAAAAAACATTAAGAACATAGTGTACGAGACTTGAAAACAAAAAACTGTCAAAAAAACTTCCTGAGCTGGGGTCTCTTTAAAGACCCTGTAAGAGCCCTGATGGAGTGTAGGCTCTGAGGGAAATTCCTCAAACTCTGTTACGTGTTGAGGGCCCTCTCTTACCCCTGTAAGTTGTCCCATGTTTTTAATGTGAATTTCAGATCCCAATCCGAATTTGTAATGATTTTTTTTTTTTTTTTTTATGCCTACACCCTATGAAATTGTGTGCACCCTCCCACCCCCATCACAGCAAACATTCACTCTAATACAGTATTTGTTAGTGTGGGGAGAACATGTGGGTCATTGTTACATTTCTATTTTAACAAGATTTTTTTTTTCCTTTAAATTAAGAAGACATTTGTTTCTAATGCTATAACTGCTCCATGAAAGGTTTTACCACATGCTGATTCTGCATCTCCTTTAATGTTTGTTACCTTGTAGGAGGGGGGATGGAAGTGCAGAATGACTGAAAAGAAAAAAAAAAAGGTCACTATTCCTTCCTGGAACTGGAAAGCTTATCTTTGTAGCTCTGGGGCTGGGTTTCCCGCTGCTGGCCCGTGGATTTTGAAGGTCTCTGAGTGGACCACGTTTGAGCCCTGATCCTCTCGCTCAGGTCCGCTGCGGGTTTAAACACCGATACCGGGAGCCCTCTTCTCGCCATGTCAATTGTTGCTTCTTCCGCCGAATTATAGAGACATGACTCTTCACCGTAAAAGACCCTTAACTTCGCAGGAAATGGTGTCTGAAAGCATAGATTCTGTTCCCGTAGAACCTTTTTGGCGTCGTTACATTCCCGTGGCTTTTTAAGAACCTCCGGGGCGTAATCATGCTCCACGAAGACTTTTCTCACTTGATGCATAAATCCTTTTTTCTGCCAAGCCCGTCTTACAACCTCTTGTTTTATTTTGAAATCGGAGAATCTTACCACCACCGAACGTGGGGGCGCTTCTGCCGTTGGCTTTGCGGCTAATGTACGATGGGCCTTTTCTATCTTCAAATCGGTGGTTTGTGGAACATCCAACTTCTCTCTCAATAAGGATTCCACGCATTCCGCCATTGTGTTGAAACTATCTTCAGCTCCTTCTTTCAGACTGTGAATTCTGATGTTGTCTCGTCTCTGTCTTCCTTCTTGGTCGGTTAGCTTAGCCTCCAGCCTTGACTGTTTTTTGTGTAAATCCAGCATAGAATCTTCAAGCACTTTTATTCTTTCTTCAGCTTCCAAGATTCGGTTTTCGGCCTGGTCCATTCTGCTGTTCGTCCTTTTTAATTCCTCTCTGAATTCATGAAATTCGGCCCGAAATCGTCGTAATTCATCAAATAGCCATTTCAAGCTAACCTTCTTGTTAGCTAGGTTCAGCTCCTTATCTTCTGAACGGAGGTCCTCCGGTTCAGATTCTGCGGCCGCTGTGCGTCCTGGCCTGGGGAATGTCAGTTTCTTCTGTTTTTGGTTAGGCATGGTGTTTTTGTCTTTTGATTTTTATTCTTCCAAAAATCCGTTAAGTCTGATTTTGAAGATGTTTTCCTTGGATTGGGTCTGGGAGCTTCAGCGTTAAGTTGCTATCACCATGGCGTCCAGACCGGAAGTCCGTATCGTGAGATTTTGAGTGAAAACCTTCTTCCACCAGCAAGGGCATTGAAGATGAAACGTGGCTGGGTCTTTCAGCATGACAATGATCCCAAACACATCGCCCGGGCAACGAAGGAGTGGCTTTGTAAGAAGCATTTCAAAGTCCTGGAGTGGCCTAGCCAGTCTCCAGATCTCAACCCCATAGAAAATCTTTGGAGGGAGTTGAAAGTCTGTGTTGCCCAGCGACAGCCCCAAAACATCACTGCTCTAGAGGAGATCTGCATGGAGGAATGGGCCAAAATACCAGCAACAATGTGTGAAAACCTAGTGAAAACTTTCAGAAAACGTTTGACCTCTGTCATTGCCAACAAAGGGTATATAACAAAGTATTGAGATGAATTTTTGTTATTGACCAAATACTTATTTTACCGAGGAATTTACCAATTAATTCATTAAAAATCCTTCAATGTGATTTTCTGGATTTTTTTTTTTTCTCATTTTGTCTCTCATAGTTGAGGTATACCTATGATGAAAATTGGAGACCTTGCTCATCTTTTAAGTGGGAGAACTTGCACAATTGGTGGCTGACTAAATACTTTTTTACCCCACTGTATAGGTACATAATCATACCATGTAGGATAATTAAGTAGACGGTTATGCTGTTCATTCCATCTAGCTACAATGCTCCGCACTGTGTGTGTTTATATATTTATATATTTATTCCGTCTAGCTACAATGCTCCGCACTGTGTGTTTATATATTTATATATTTATTCCATCTAGCTACAATGCTCCGCACTGTGTGTTTATGTATTTATATATTTATATGTACATACAGTATGTATACTCGCTGCTCTTGTTTTTTCTTGTGTTCTGATTGTTGCTCTGAGTGTTGCTATCCCTGTGCTGTTGCAATCCTGGAATTTCCCCATTGTGGGACTAATAAAGGCTTATCTTATCTTATCTTAGATACAGTCAGCCTCACCTCAACACACAGCTTCGGTTCCGGAACCAGTCTCCTGGAGCTTGGCCTTCTCTGGCGTTGCCCTGGGCAAGAGGCAACGAGCAAGGGTGGGTATTCTTGTATCCCCCCACCTTGCTGCCTCTATATTGGAGTTTCCCCGGTGGATGAAAGGGTTGTTTCCCTGCACCTTCGGGTTGGGAAACGGGTCCTGACCATCATTTATGCCTATGCACCAAATGATGTTTCAGAGTACTCACCCGTTTTGGAGTCTCTGACTGGGGTGCTGGAGGGTTCTTCTCTTGGAGACTCCATTGTTCTACTGGGGGACTTCAATGTGCACGTGGACAATGACAGTGAAACCTGGAAGGGGGTGATTGGGAGGAACGGCTTGCCTGATCTGAACCCGAGTGGTGTTCAGTTATTGGACTTCTGTGCTAACCACAGTATGTCCATAACGAACACCATGTTCAAGCATAAGGGTGTCTATATGTGCACCTGGCACCTGGACACCCCAGGTCGCAGGTCGATGATCGATTTTGTTATCGTGTCATCAGACCTGCGACCATATGTCTTGGACACTCGGGTAAAGAGAGGTGAAAAGCTGTCAACTGATCAACACCTGGTGGTGAGTTGAATCCGATGTCAGGGGAGGATTCCATTAAGACCTGGTAGACCCAAACGTACAGTGGGGCAAAAAAGTATTTAGTCAGCCACCAACTGTGCAAGTTCTCCCACTTAAAAGATGAGAGAGGTCTCCAATTTTCATCATAGGTATACCTCAACTATGAGACAAAATGAGGGGAAAAAAATCCAGAAAATCACATTGAAGGATTTTTAATGAATTAATTGGTAAATTCCTCGGTAAAATAAGTATTTGGTCACCTACAAACAAGCAAGATTTCTGGCTCTCACAGACCTGTAACTTCTTCTTTAAGAGGCTCCTCTGTCCTCCACTCGTTACCTGTATTAATGGCACCTGTTTGAACTCTTTATCAGTATAAAAGACACCTGTCCACAACCTCAAACAGTCAGACTCCAAACTCCACTATGGCCAAGACCAAAGAGCTGTCAAAGGACACCAAAACAAAATTGTAGACCTGCACCAGGCTGGGGAGACTGAATCTGCAATAGGTAAGCAGCTTGGTGTGAAGAAATCAACTGTGGGAGCAATTATTAGAAAATGGAAGACATACAAGACCACTGATAATCTCCCTCGATCTGGGGCTCCATGCAAGATCTCACCCCGTGGGGTCAAAATGATCATGAGAGCGGTGAGCAAAAATCCCAGAACCACACGGGGGGACCTAGTGAATGACCTGCAGAGAGCTGGGACCAAAGTAACAAAGGCTACATCAGAAACACACTGCGCTGCCAGGGACTCAAATCCTGCAGTGCCAGATGTGTCCCCCTGCTTAAGCCAGTACATGTCCAGGCCCGTCTGAAGTTTGCTAGAGAGCATTTGGATGATCCAGAAGAGGACTGGGAGAATGTCATATGGTCAGATGAAACCAAAATAGAACTTTATTGTAAAAACTCAACTTGTCGTGTTTGGAGGAGAAAGAACACCATACCTACTGTGAGGCATGGGGGTGGAAACATCATACTTTGGGGCTGTTTTTCTGCAAAGGGACCAGGACGACTGATCCGTATAAAGGAAAGAATGAATGGGGCCATGTATCGTGAGATTTTGAGTGAAAACCTCCTTCCACCAGCAAGGGCATTGAAGATGAAACGTGGCTGGGTCTTTCAGCATGACGATGATCCCAAACACTCCGCCCGGGCAACGAAGTAGTGGCTTCGTAAGAAGCATTTCAAGGTCCTGGAGTGGCCTAGCCAGTTTCCAGATCTCAACCCTATAGAAAATCTTTGGAGGGAGTTGAAAGTCTGTGTTGCCCAGCGACAGGCCCAAAACATCACTGCTGTAGAGGAGAGCTGCATGGAGGAATGGGCCAAAATACCAGCAACAGTGTGTGAAAACCTTGTGAAGACTTACAGAAAACGTTTGACCTCTGTCATTGCCAACAAAGGGTACTGTATATAACAAAGTACTGAGACGAGCTTTTGTTATTGACCAGATACTTATTTTACCGAGGAATTTACCAATTAATTTATTAAAAATCCTTCAATGTGATTTTCTGGATTTTTTTTTTTCTCATTTTGTCTCTCATAGTTGAGGTATACCTATGATGAAAATTGGAGACCCCTCTCATCTTTTAAGTGGGAGAACTTGCACAATTGGTGGCTGACTAAATACTCTTTTGCCCCACTGTATTTGGCACAAACGCAATACTGCTTATCACCAAAAGAACACCATACCTACAGTGAAGCATGGTGGTGGTACCATCATGCTTTGGGACTGTTTTTCTTCAGCTGAAACTGCAGCCTTAGTCAAGGTGGAGGGAATTATAAACAGTTCCAAATACCAATCAGTGTTGGCACAAAACCCTCAGGCTTCTGCTAGAAAACTGAAGATGAAGAGGAACTTCTTTCAGTATGACAGTGACTCAAAGCACACATCCAAATCAACAAAAGAAGGGCTTCAACAGAAGATTAAGGTTTTGGAATGGTCCAGTCAAAGTCCAGACCTGAATCTGAATGAACATCTGTGGGGTAATTTGAAGAGGGCTGTGCACAGGAGATGCCCTCTCAATCTGACAGATTTGGAGCATTTTTGCAAAGAAGCGTGGGCAAATATTTCCATATCAAGATGTGCCACGCTGATTGACTCCTACCCAAAAAGACTGAGTGCTGTAATAGAAGCCAAAGGTGCTGCAACAAAGTTTTAGTTTAAGGGTGTGCATGTTTATAGAAATGGGTTATTATCAGTTTTTTATTTTCCCCCTTAAAAGATTTGAGTTTGTTTTTCAATTGGGTTGTACAGGTTATAGGTCACATTAATGGTGGAAAAAGCTTTGAAATGATTTATCTTGGCCTCACGCATTTGAACCGGGGTGTGTCGACTTTTTATATCCACTGTATATTGTTATTTTCTTCAGATCTTAGTCACCCTAATAGCCTGTTATCTCCTGGTTTGGTGGTGTGCCTCGGTTCACTGTGTACCATCTTTCAGTGGTTTCGTCGTGATTCCGTGGTGGATCGCCGTTTCCCGTGTTATGCTGAGAACTCCCCAACGCCAGCCAGTAGCCCTGGTCCCGGGCCATTGCAGCGACCGGCGTGCCAGTACAGACAATCTGCTGTGGAATCACGACAGTGTAGTACACACTACACAGTACAAACTTTGTTAAACGACAAAAAATTCCATTGTCTCGTCAGCCGTCGTTGTCGGCCTCCGTCGGTCTATGATGACCATGGAAGAGAATCCTAAACGTCTACTCTGCTGGAACAGCACCGCCTGTGGCTGAACAGGCCAATGTGCACCGGTGTTCTACCTTCCAGCGTTGGGCGTTGGTAGGATTCAAGCCTGGGCAGGAAAATATGGAGGACAAGATGTTACCCATGCAGCATGTCCCCCCTCTCCACGTCACTGATGAATCCAAAGGAACAGCAGGGCTGCTATAGTTTGGCACCAGCGCCGTCGCAGGAGCTGCCAGAACGATGTTGAGCACAACAGAGAACTGCCTTAGGGGCTCCGACTCCGGATTTTTCCTCAGGGTTGACTCCCGAAGCCTTTCCCGTGACCGGGTGTGCCGCAAGGCAGCGGAGGTTTGAAATCAGGGTTTACCTTCCCCTAGATGGGCTACCTTCCCAGGTTGACGAGCCACCATATACCCGAAGCATCTGGTTTTAAGGCGCCAGAGATCCGCCCTCGCCCCTTCTCCTATTAGTAAAAGCAGTTCCGCCGGGCTTAGAGACTAAACCACACGGGCAGGCTAGGAGTTGGACTTAGTTGTCAGAGGCTTTTCGAGATGCACGCCGTAAGGAGCATTTTATGAGCACTGGGAGCTTAACCCCAGTGCCGCTCCTGTCTATGACAACCTTGGAACCTCCATTGTCTGTAGTTAAAAAAAAATGCAAATTTTCCAATAAATCATTGAGGCAAATGATGTTCATGTTTTACTCAGTATATCAAAAGCAGTAATTAACTTTTTATATATTAAAGATAGACCGTATTGTACCGAGGGAAATTCAGATTCTCAGGAAAATTGCAGCTTATCAATCAATTGTTAATCGATCGATAAGGTGAATCAATGATTGATGAATTAATTGATAACTTGCTTCCCTAGTAGAAATGATAGCTAGTTTGAGTTTCAGTGTTAGCCTTTCACCATAAACTAGTGCTGTCAGTCAGCCCCTGAAAGTTTCTTCCTCCAGAAGGTGTTTGTTAGCAGCAGTGCTGCTAAAGTCAGGTAGCTTCATAGAAATGAAAGTCTCCATTTTCTGAACTGCGCCTCACTTTCTTGTTTGTGAACCAAGTGTCCTGTTGATCTTGCTGCTGACACCATACAGAAGCATCAATAAAACACTTTGATATATTCCTGCACTTCTCTTTCTTGGTTCTTCAGAAGTCCGCTGCAGTTTTTGACAAACTATCACACTGGGTTCATACAGTGGGGCAAAAAAGTATTTAGTCAGCCACCAATTGTGCAAGTTCTCCCACTTAAAAGATGAGAGAGGTCTCCAATTTTCATCATAGGTATACCTCAACTATGAGAGACAAAATGAGAAGAAAAAAAAATCCAGAAAATCACATTGAAGGATTTTTAATGAATTAATTGGTAAATTCCTCGGTAAAATAAGTATTTGGTCACCTACAAACAAGCAAGATTTCTGGCTCTCACAGACCTGTAACTTCTTCTTTAAGAGGCTCCTATGTCCTTCACTCGTTACCTGTATTAATGGCACCTGTTTGAACTCATTATCAGTATAAAAGACACCTGTCCACAACCTCAAACAGTCAGACTCCAAACTCCACTATGGCCAAGACCAAAGAGCTGTCAACGGACACCAGAAACAAAATTGTAGACCTGCACCAGGCTGGGAAGACTGAATCTGCAATAGGTAAGCAACTTGGTGTGAAGAAATCAACTGTGGGAGCAATTATTAGAAAATGGAAGACATACAAGACCACTGATAATCTCCCTCGATCTGGGGCTCCATGCAAGATCTCACCCTGTAGGGTCAAAATGATCACGAGAACGGTGGGCAAAAATCCCAGAACCACATGGGGGGACCTAGTGAATGACCTGCAGAGAGCTGGGACCAAAGTAACAAAGGCTACCATCAGTAACACACTACGCCGCCAGGGACTCAAATCCTGCAGCGCCAGACGTGTCCCCCTACTTAAGCCAGTACACGTCCAGGCCCATCTGAAGTTTGCTAGAGAGCATTTGGATGATCCAGAAGAGGATTGGGAGAATGTCATATGGTCAGACGAAACCAAAATAGAACTTTATTGTAAAAACTCAACTTGTCGTGTTTGGAGGAAAAAGAACACCATACCTACTGTGAAGCATGGGGGTGGAAACATCATGCTTTGGGTCTGTTTTTCTGCAAAGGGACCAGGACGACTGATCCCTGTAAAGGAAAGAGTGAATGGGGCCATGTATCGTGAGATTTTGAGTGAAAACCACCTTCCATCAGCAAGGGCATTGAAGATGAAACGTGGCTGGGTCTTTCAGCATGACAATGATCCCAAACACACTGCCCGGGCAATGAAGGAGTGGCTTCGTAAGAAGCATTTCAAGGTCCTGGAGTGGCCTAGCCAGTCTCCAGATCTCAACCCCATAGAAAATCTTTGGAGGGAGTTGAAAGTCGGTGTTGCCCAGCGACAGCCCCAAAACACCACTGCTCTAGAGGAGAGCTGCATGGAGAAATGGGCCAAAATACCAGCAACAGTGTGTGAAAACCTTGTGAAGACTTACAGAAAACGTTTGACCTCTGTCATTGCCAACAAAGGGTATATAACAAAGTATTGAGATGAACTTTTGTTATTGACCAAATACTTATTTTACCGAGGAATTTACCAATTAATTCATTAAAAATCCTTCATTGTGATTTTGTGATTTTTTTTTCTCATTTTGTCTCTCATAGTTGAGGTATACCTATGATGAAAATTGGAGACCTCCCTCATCTTTTAAGTGGGAGAACTTGCACAGTTGGTGGCTGACTAAATACTTTTTTGCCCCACTGTATGTGAACATTAACATGTTTAACATTGGCATACAATATTAAAATGTTTTTGACTGTATATTAGGCTCATTAAAACCATCAAATGTACAAGAAAAATGGAGCAAATTTATGAGAAAAAAAGTAATTCTAGATTTACTGTGTGGGATTAATAAAGATCTGATCTTCTTGTGAATGTGAGACTTGTTCTAAAGTTGCAGCTTTATTTTGACATTTTGTTCTCAACTTTGTTTCCTTTTCCCAATAAATTTTCAAACTTTTTTCAACTTTTCACCTTCCAAAGCCAAAATCCAATGCTACTAATAATAACAAAGAGAAAACAGCGTGGGAAAATGTCTTCATCCTTTTCATTCTCTTTTCTCACACAGTGAACACTCTGCCTGGTTCTTCTGGTTGAGAATCCTTCATTCCTCTGGTGTCGGAGCAGCAGTGACGCAGAGACTACACAACGCTCTCGTCTGACCCTCTTCCACCACCATGTCAGCTGAGAGGAAGCTGACGTCCATGCAGGAAGGACAGGTATGGGTACACCTGTAGTCCGTCATCATTCATACTTTTACATGGTTTTGGTTGCAGCAGCTTCTGTTTCTGATGACATTTTTTGTTAGTAGGATTACAGATAAATGGTAAATTGTAAAATTGCATTCACTTATATAGCCATTTTACTCATCTTTTGCATGACCAAAGTACTTTACGCTTCCTGCTATCTACCCATTCACACACTAATGGCGGCGGAGCGGCCATGCACAGGCGCTGGCCTGACCCACCAGGAGCAGCTGGGGGTTCATTGTCTTGCTCAAGGACACTTGGACATGCAGACTGCAGACAGAGCAGGAATCGAACCACTGATCCTTCGGTCAGTAGTCAGCCACACTACACCTGCACTACAGCCACCCCTGGCTAATGGACGGTCTAGAGCAGGACTAAAACTGCAAGAAGTCCGATAAGTCAGTCCTCCTCCACAGCTGAGGGCCAATGTAGGGCTGGGGATTTATAGGCACCTCATGATTCGATTATGATTCAGGGTCTCCGATTTGATTAAAAAACCATTCTCAATACATTTTTATCCCCCGCCGGTCAAAGTCCAAAGGGGTCAAAGAGCCCTTGGAGCCAAGACCGAAGGGGGATTATGTTATGGGTTAGTCTGTCCATTTGTCAGTCTTTCCCGTTTTTGTGAAATCAACTCCTCCTACAGTTTTGTTCCAATTGTTTTGAAACTTGGTACCAGGGTTTGCCCAAGAAATGATGCTGCTAAACAGCAGGCTGACATTGGATCGAGTTGTGTGACCGGGAAGCTAAACTACAGAAGCAGCAAGAAAATCGGAACTTGGAATGTTCAAACTCTACTGTAAACTGAGAAGGTGAAACAAGTCTTAAATGAAGTAGACCGGCTGGACATTGATGTTTTAGGATTTGTATAGCAGATGTGGAATGGAAAAGGGCATTTTATCCCTGAAACAGGCGGAATAATAATGTACTCTGGCGGTGAAAAAAGTGGAAGGAACAGCGTGGCATTTTTTTGTCAAAAAGGAGTGGAGCAATGCAGTCCTAGGATACAATCCAATCAATGACAGACTCATGTCAGTCCGTGTCAGTGGAAAACCAACCAATGTCGCTATTATCCAGATGTACGCACCAACAACCCAAGCAGGGGAAGAAGAAATAGAGGAGTTTTATGACAATCTATCCAGAGCTACTGACAGCAGGCCAAAAAGAGACTTCCTCATAATTCTCAGAGACGCCAAGGTGGGAGGCTGCAGTGACAGTAGAGAAGTTAAGTATATTGACAAATATGGATTGGGAGTCAGAAACAAACGCGGGCAAGAACTCGCTGAATTTGCATTGGAAGAAGAGCTAAGCATCATGAACACCTTCTTTCAACACCATCCTCGAAGGTTATACACCTGGCAACACCCGACAGACAACATAGATGCCAAATTGATTACGTACTGACACTAAGGCGATGGTTTTCGTCAATATTCAATGTGAAAACCTATCCGGGAGCAGACTGTGGAAGTGATCATGAATTGCTTATCACAAAAGTCAAAATAAAACTCAAGAAAATGAAGACAGAACCACCCTTGTTGGATGCAACTTTAAGTACGTAAATTTAAACTTGAACTATAACATCAGCATTCGAAGCAAATTCAGTGACCTGCTTCTAGCCACGGATGAGCAAACACCCAATGAGTTGTGGTCACAAATCAAGGAGAATGTTCACAAAGCTGCAAAGAAACATCTCTCTCTAGCAAAAAGAAAAGAAGCACTGGATAACCAATACCACGTAAGACTGGACTGAAGAAAAGTGAAAAGCTAAAACCAGAAACTGCGAGGAGTACAAAAAATTGCAAAAGAAGGTGCATGAAGCATGTAGGAAGGATAAACAACAATTTATTTCTCAGAAATGTGAACGGATCAGCCAGCTTAACCTCTTGCGCTCCGTTGTACCGTGGGCGGGCAAGTCTCTGCGTCCTCGGGCGCACGAGGGCGCACTCGTGCGTCCTCGCGCGCTCTCGGACGCATGGTCCTGATGGTGGTGATGTAGTTGGTGTTGGCGTCCAAGCGCCACTGAAAAAAAAAGCTGCAGACACAGCCGCGAACAGATTAGTTCATCTGATTGACCTCTCATTCGACTAATAAGAGCCTTGAATTGGGTTTCTGAAACCTTGAAGAACCAATGAATGAAAACCTAGGAAGGAGGACCCGCCTCCCAACGCTTTGAATGCAGTGAGCCAATTGAAGCAGAGAAGTTCGCGAGCTGTTTTTTTTTAAGGCTGGGTGAAGACTGGCTGCTGGAGCGGATAAAAAAGGACACAGGAAGAGCCCCACAGACCCAGCAGCATAGAGATCATCCACAAATGCAACCTGTGTGACAGGGAGTGCCATTCGTGGATCGGCATGTTCGGCCACAGGCGGTGCTTATTGTATTGGTTCCAGCAGAGTAGACATTATGATTTCTTCCATGGTCATCATAGACCGACGGAGGCTGACGACGAAGGCTGAGTGACACACACGCCTTCGCCAGTCTTTTTTTAATTACTACTGTTATTTGTTTTGAAAAATCGTTCGCCAAAAACCGCAATCATGGAAGCACAAAACCGCAATAATGGAATTATGTTTTGATCGGGTCGTGAGACCAGAACCAGAGCGGACCAGCGTCGTGTTCGTCTGACAATGAGGAAGAGAAGTTGGCCAGCTACGCTGCTGCTGTGAAGAGGTAAGGTGTTATAAGCTAAATTATTCTCTATCCCTGAAAATTGTAATCCAAAATGACTTTTGACCGATCGGTAAATTACAACTGTGCGGCGCACGAAGTCTGAAGTTCGTGCGCCGCGGTACAAGGGGATGCTCGCCGCGTACAGGCTGTGAATGCCCCCCCCCACTCCGCCCCCGCTATTCTTCTGCAGCAAGGGAGGGGGGAGCCGCGGTGATTGCGCTGCTGTCCCACATCACCACATGAGGCTAATCTGTTGTGTAGCGATGGCCGAAGTCCATCCTCTTTAGCGAGCGGGAGGGGGGGGAACAAACCCCCCCCCACACACACACAGACAGCCCTGAGTGTGACCTTTCATTAGAGCCTAAAATGAAGCTTCTATATCGAATCATTCAGAAGTTACAGACGTTTTTCCAAACTGTGCCATCTGGCACAATTTGGCACAGTTCCAAAACGCCTGGGAACAGCCTGAGAACAAAGCTGTGTAATATATTCATTTTTTGTGGTATTGTTACAAAATTTGGACCTCAGCTGGATAACACTTGGTTCTACATTTCTGTTGCATTTTCTAGCCCGGATCTGAAGCTGTGTGTTATTTGCAAGCATTTGTATCCAAAAAAACACCCAGGCCAAATTTATTTTCTTCAAGTTCACTATGTTTAGATGACTGTAACTCAGTGGCCGGAGCACTTAGAGAGGTCATGTTTTTTTTTGCCAAAAAATTCAAAGTGTTTTCTTTTAAAAGGAACTCTGATTATATTGGCGTGTTAGCTCTATGTGCTTTATTTTTATGTTAGTAACATAACTATAATATAGTTTTTTGAAAATAATTCCCAGTTTTATATATTTTTAAAAAACTTTATTACGATTTTTGTTTACGTCGCAATGCATTCTGGGTAGTGGCGTAGAATGGTTGCAGCCATTTTTTCTGTCTTATACAAGCCAAGAAGCGAAGCTCCTAACTACTGCCATTTGTCAGTGAAAATGCCACATTGCGCGGCTTTTGGATGTAATTTCCAATCAAAGGGAAATAAAGAGAGCGGGGTAAGCCTCCATAGCTTTCCTAAAGAGGGAAAGTGGAGGAAAAAGTGGGGCAGCAGCGGCTCAGCAGGTAGTCTAATAACCCGATGGTTGGCGGTTCGCATCACGCTCTCCCCAGATATCCTGCCGTTGTGTCCCTGGGCAAGACACTTCACCCGCATTGCCTCCAGTGCCCATAACACTGGGTATGAATGTGTAAAAATGTTTAAATGCTCGGTGGTGGCCGGAGAGGCTGTTGGCGCGGATTGGCAGCCACATTTCCCTCACTTTGAGTGTCTGTGATCACGCGCTGTAGCGCATGCCTGATAAAGCTGACATATGTATTAATCACGCTGTGATAATAGCACAATATCACTCAAAGCGCGCGCATGAGACATGTCTATGATCACACGCTTGTGTTGACCGTTCCTGCCTTTCGTCTCCTAACCGTGGTTTTGGGACGCAGGGGAGATCTATCTTCCTCCGTGGTTTAATTCCCGAGTAAACCTCACTCTTGTGGTACACAGAAACACAGGCCGTTTTGCTGAAGCATTGGGGCTTTATTTATATACTGCACTGTTGTCAGCAACAAATTCTACCTGCTCTGGTCGCCTTGCTCTTTCTACTTATCCGCACCAAATCACACACCGTTCGCCACACACACCGGGGGGGGGGGGGGGGGGCCTCAGCTGCGCAAACGCCATCACTCACGTCCACGCACCGAGCTGCTGCCCCATCCAAACACACGCACCAGACACATCCCACAACACTTGATAGAGCTGACATATGTATTAATCACGCTATGATAAAGCACAATATCCCGCAAAGCACCAGTGTGGCGGATGGAATAAGTGCAGGCAGGACACTGCGAACTGAAGTTTAAAAGGGTGTTTATTTCATCCTCCAGCACGAAGCTCACTCCAGTGCTGTGGAGCGAGCCCTTTTTTTTATTTATTACTTATTTTGTACCCATAGGTAGATTTGTTTTGCAGTCTGGTGACAAGCCACCAGCTGCCAGTCACTGCATGCGCAAGCGCCCCTTAACTCCCTAACCTGCAGGTTTTTGACATGTGGGAGGAAACTGGAGAAATCCCGGAGTAAACCCACGCAAACATGGGGAGAACATGCAAACTCCACACAGATCACTGTTGGCCGGGGGCAGGGATCGAACCGATCTCCGCGATCCCCCGGCCGAGGGTAAACTGTGCTGCCCACTGCGCACTGTGGTTAGTACAAAATAAGTAATAAAAAAAAAAAAGAGCTCGCTCCACAGCGCTGGAGTATGAAATAAACACCCTTTTAAACTTCAGTTCGCGTGTCCTGCCTGCAATTATTCCGTGCCTCCACACTGGGTTCCCTTATTTCATCCGCTACACTGGTGCGCAAAGCGCACGCTCGTGCGCTTTGAGCGATATTGTGCTATTATCACAGCATGAGTAATACATATGTCAGCTTTATCGGGCATGCGCTACAGCGTGTGATCACAGACTCAGAGTGAGGGAAATGTGGCTGCCAATCCACGCCAACAGCCTCTCTGGCCACCACCGAGCATTTAAACATTTTTACACATTCATACCCAGTGTTATGGGCACTGGAGGCAATGTGGGTGAAGTGTCTTGCCCAGGGACACAACGGCAGGATATCTGGGGAGAGCGTGATGCGAACCGCCAACCATCGAGTTATTAGACGACCTGCTCTACCTGCTGAGCCGCTGCCGCCCCACTTTTTCCTCAACTTTCCCTCTTTAGGAAAGCGATGGAGGCTCACCCCGCTCTCTTTATTTCCCTTTGATTGGAAATTACATCCAAAAGCCGCGCAATGTGGCATTTTCACTGACAAATGGCAGTAGTTCGTAGCTTCGCTTTTTGGCTTGCATAAGACAGAAAAAACGGCTGCAACCATTCTACGTCACTACCCAGAATGCATTGCGACGTAAACAATAATGGCGATTTACATCGTAATAAAGTTCTTTAAAAATATATAAAACTGGGAATTATTTTCAAAAAATTATATTATAGTTATGTTAGTAACATAACTAATCTGTTATGTTACATACATGTGTAATGACAATAAAGTTGAATCTAATCTAATCTAAAAAAAAAAATAAAGCATATAGAGCTAACATGCCAATATAATCAGAGTTCCTTTTAAATGAGACCAACCCCATGAAGATGCTGCAAAGGGTTGAAGAACAGCTTTCGATTTACTTTGGGCACATTTTTTTTTTTGGCGTTTTTAGGAAAATTGACCGGAATGCAAGGGGTTAATGCGCAAAACCGTACAGCAGAAATATTCTCAGAAATAAGAAAACTAAGAATTTCACACCCAAGCTGAATTCCATCAATGGTGAACAGGGGAAAGTGCTAACAGGAAAAAAAAAGGACATCTTAGAACGATGGAAGCAACATTGCGAAAAACTATTCAACTGTAATCAACTAGGGCTAACCAGTGAACCTCTTCGAAGAAGTAGAACCGCCACCATTAAAATGAGAAGTCTGGAAAGTGATGAAAGAAGTACCAAATGGAAAATCTCCTGGTATTGACCAGATTCCCACCGAGCTCATTAAAGCAAGCGGTGAAGAAGGCGTATCAATTATGCATAAGCTATGTTGCCAAATCTGGAACACCAAACAATGGCCGGAAGATTGGAGAAGAGCAGTTCTGGTCCCTATACCAAAAAAGGGAGCTCTCTTGAACTGTAATAGCTGCCGTACAATATCATTTATAAGCCACACAAGCAAGATACTTTTGAAAATAATAAATAGAAGAATGGAGAAGAAGCTGGAGATGGAAAGCAGTGATACGCAAGCAGGTTGTCGCAAAGGTAAAGGGACTAGAGATCAAATCTTTGCACTTGGTATCATAATTCAGAACTTTAGAGAGTACTGTGTGGAATCTGTGGGAGCCTACCTCAGCTTTGTGGACTACGCCAAAGCGTTCAACAGCGTCATACACTCGAAACTGTGGAATACCATGCACAACATGGGATTCCCAGAGCACATCATTAGTTTTCTCGTAAGTCTGTATGAGAACCAAGAGTAAGAACGGCCGTGGGTACAACGGACTGGTTCAAAGTGAAGAAAGGAGTGCGACAAGGCTGCTGCCTTTTGCCTCTGTTGTTTAACATCCACACTGAGCACTTAATCCAAGAGAAATTGTCTGTAGATACAGTAAGACAATTTTAATTAATGAGAAATAAATAAGTTAGAAAGACAAAAGACAAACAAATAACTTCTATACCTATATCAGGGATGAGCAACTTTGGTGGTAGTGAGGGCCACAAATTTTTTCCTCACTTCTCGAGGGCCAGATTTACCTGCTAACCTTCAGGGGAGGGAGGGGGGGATTTTCTTCAAAGTCAAAAGTTTCACAATTAAAACTGAAAATGCAAATGGAAATAAAACCTACTCAGTGTTTTATCATATTAGAATTAAAATTCTTGATAAAATTATATTGTGACCTAATTTTTAAAACTCTCTCCATCAAAATGATGAGCAGAGAGAAATTCTGGATGATAATTAACAAAAAAGCCAAGAGGAAAAGGAAATCTGATGATGAAAAAAATGTTATTAAAATATTAGAAGAATATGATCAAAATAAAAAACATAGTTTCACTGATAAATATGCTACATTTCTGGTTTAACCCTTTGAGTGTAAGAATTTGCATGCCCCTAGTGGCAGAGCACAGCACTGCACCTGCCTTCTCACTCTGACGTTGTCAAAAGTAAGTGAGAAATTTCTGTTTTTGTTTTTAAATGTACTGATTTCTTGTTCTTATACTTTGAAAATAAGATGATGAGGTACCTCTGTACAAAAAATGGTGTCAAAAGACTGAACCATTTTTTGTGTAAATACATCCAAAGTCCAGTTTTGACTGAGTTATGGAATTTAAAGAGGTGCCGTGACATTATACAAATTAGATGCATAAATTTATTCCTATCTGAAACTTGGATCATATTTTACATCTTTCTAATTGACAGTAAGCCATTGTCTCTTACCACTTTAAAGTTATAGCCTTGGAAATCTCCATCCATCAATCTTCTACCGCTTAATCCTTTCGGGTTGCGGGGGGGCTGGAGCCCATCCCAGCATCTTTGGGCGAGAGGCAGGGTACAACCATTCACTCTCACATCCACACCTAAGGACAATTTAGAATACCCAGTTGATGCCAGTTAACCTAACCTGCATGTCTTTGGTATGTGGGAGGAAACCGGAGTACCCGGAGTAAACCCACGCAGACACGGGGAGAACATGCAAACTCCACACAGAAGGGTCACCGATAGTCTGGGGGTGGGATCGAACCCACGATGGTCAAGGGTGGAATCGATCCCATGATCTTCTTGCTGTGCTGCCACTGTGCTAACCACTGCGCCACTGTGCTGCATTGCCTTGGAAATCTGAAGTATTTTATTGACAAAAAATATTTACCACTCTTGACCACTAGGGGGTATGTCACAGTTTGGCAACATACACACTCAAAGGGTTAAATTAGCCTGTTGTTTTGTTGTTTGTTTTTTGCAAATCTCCATTTTATTTTTGTATTAGATGTGCAAGCTTCTACTGATAAATTTGCATTATTTTATTTAAAAATTTATAACTTTTTAGTTGTACTCCGAGGTTTTTCTAAATTAGTTTTCTTCAGTCATAAATTTGTCATTTCTTATATAAATTTTCCATTCAGTTTGAAATTTGTTCCTGTAAATACTTCTCATTGAGGAGCTGTAGCATTTATTGTTGTTTAATTAACCCAATGACTGTGGATGGTGCTCCGTTGTGCCGTCAGCCCCTAGTGGTGAAGGTTTTTTCAAGAAAATATTCAGTTCAGATGTCAGAGATTTCCAAAGCTATAACTTGAAAGTGGTAAGAGATAAAGGCTTAGTATCAATTGGAAAGATGTGTGAAATATGATCCAAAGTTTGAGATAGGAGTAAATTTACGCATCTAATTTACATAATGCCACTGCAGCCATATCAAATTACATAACTATAGCATTATTTAATTTATAATTTTTATCAGGTATAAAGTTTATTTAATTTAGACTTGGAAGTGTATGTGGAAATGGGAGTTTGCCTCCAAGTCCACACACACACACACACACACACACACAGAGAGAGAGAAAATAATAGATAACCACTCGTTTGAGGGCACCAGCTCACTATCATGAACAATTAATAATTAATCTTTATACCTGAAATTGATCAATCAATCAGTCTCAAAATATTCGTAAATTCTATACTGGGGACTTTAGGACAAGGCACAGAAAAGGAATAAATTCCCAACAACTTCTTTCATTTTTACAGATTTATTTAAATGAAACTCTGATTAAATGACATTACATTCCAATAATTTGTGAGCAAAGTGACATGATCAACATCAAACCATCACATTAAACTTGTTACTGGTGATTGAGTAACAGAATATGAACACATCTGTAGACGGACTTTAGCATGAATTTGGAGCAGTTTGAAATGGAAGAATTATGAAAAAATTGGATACAAATTTATTAAGAAAATTAACTATTATAGGAAAAATTCTGAATTATTCTAAGCAAGTAAAAATGGAATTTTTAATAAAAAGAGTTATTAACTCTCTTTTGAATTCTGTATCTGATCAGATTTCTGAATTATTTCCAAACTTTAGACAGGTCATTCAGCAGATGGAAATGAAGAGAAATGGCTTACGTTACACCTTGCGTTGTAGTGTTGTTGTTGAGATGATCCCGAAGCTTTATTTACAGGTGGTACCAGAACTAGAATATCTTGCCAGCAGATATTCGGACAAGGTACAGCAGCTTTAAAAGTCCACAGTCACAAGCTGGGATTTTGACTGCAATAATAAGGCTCCTTCATCTTCACTCCATTGGTGTCGGAGCTCCTTCAAGACAGCTGTAATGGCGAGCTGCGTCCAGGGCTTGCGTTGGTCAGCAGCTCCTTCCCAAAATTTGGGAATAATTCAAATCTGATCCGAATAACAAAATTTAAAGAAATAAGATAAAACCAAACTCAAGCCACAAAAAATCAAAGTTCTTCTGACGTTGTGGACTTGGCTGAAATAGCTTCCAGTATGGAGACGAATGGTCAGTCAGTCCTTTGAAAAAACACACGGTGAGTTTAAACAGGATAAAAAGTTAGAGAAACGCCTGTGAAAACGAAGTCTGACTTCGTTTGTAAGAATTTTGATCTCAAGTAAGAAAGTAATTAATTCCCAGACGTTTAAAGAAAACATTAAAAAACACAGATGTTTACACAGCACACAACTATGGAGGATCACATGAATCTGAACTGAAACTGAAAAACTGATCTGAAGTATGGCCGGACTCTCTTACACTCAGACAACTTTCACAGGGATTTTGTAATTGACATGATAATAAGCCAATTACCTCCCGTCGTGGGCAGGTTTTAGGAACTTTAGTCCAATTAGCAACCAGTCCTTTGTTTGTCACCAGCCAGTAGAATGAAAGAAATTTTGTCCCGCAGAAGCAGACTGGGGATTGGTTTGAGCAAGTCAGTTGACTTTGATACTTTTTCACATGAGAAACACATCTTAAAACAATTTCAAAATTCTATTTTATGCATATACAGTGGGGCAAAAAAGTATTTAGTCAGCCACCAATTGTGCAAGTTCTCCCACTTAAAAGATGAGAGAGGTCTCCAATTTTCATCATAGGTATACCTCAACTATGAGAAAAAACAATCCAGAAAATCACATTGAAGGATTTTTAATGAATTAATTGGCAAATTCCTCAGTAAAATAAGTATTTGGTCACCTACAAACAAGCAAGATTTCTGGCTCTCACAGACCTGTAACTTCTTCTTTAAGAGGCTCCTCTGTCCTCCACTCGTTACCTGTATTAATGGCACCTGTTTGAACTCGTTATCAGTATAAAAGACACCTGTCCACAACCTCAGTCAGACTCCAAACTCCACTATGGCCAAGACCAAAGAGCTGTCAACGGACACCAGAAACAAAATTGTAGACCTGCACCAGGCTGGGAAGACTGAATCTGCAATAGGTAAGCAGCTTGATGTGAAGAAATCAACTGTGGGAGCAATTATTAGAAAATGGAAGACATACAAGACCACTGATAATCTCCCTCGATCTGGGGCTCCACGCAAGATCTCACCCTGTGGGGTCAAAATTATCACGAGAATGGTGAGCAAAAATCCCAGAACCACACGGGGGGACCTAGTGAATGACCTGCAGAGAGCTGGGACCAAAGTAACAAAGGCTACATCAGAAACACACTACGCCGCCAGGGACTCAAATCCTGCAGTGCCAGATGTGTCCCCCTGCTTAAGCCAGTACATGTCCAGGCCCGTCTGAAGTTTGCTAGAGAGCATTTGGATGATCCAGAAGAGGACTGGGAGAATGTCATATGGTCAGATGAAACCAAAATAGAACTTTTTGGTAAAAACTCAACTTGTTGTGTTTGGAGGAGAAAGAACACCATACTTACTGTGAAGCATGGGGGTGGAAACATCATACTTTGGGGCTGTTTTTCTGCAAAGGGACCAGGACGACTGATCCGTATAAAGGAAAGAATGAATGGGGCCATGTATCGTGAGATTTTGAGTGAAAACCTCCTTCCACCAGCAAGGGCATTGAAGATGAAACGTGGCTGGGTCTTTCAGCATGACAATGATCCCAAACACACTGCCCGGGCAACGAAGAAGTGGCTTCGTAAGAAGCATTTCAAGGTCCTGGAGTGGCCTAGCCAGTCTCCAGATCTCCCATAGAAAATCTTTGGAGGGAGTTGAAAGTTTGTGGTGCCCAGCGACAGCCCCAAAACATCACTGCTCTAAAGGAGATCTGCATGGAGGAATGGGCCAAAATACCAGCAACAGTGTGTGAAAACCTTGTGAAAACTTACAGAAAACGTTTGACCTCTGTCATTGCCGACAAAGGGTATATAACAAAGTATTGAGATGAACTTTTGTTATTGACCAAATACTTATTTTACCGAGGAATTTACCAATTAATTCATTAAAAATCCTTCAATGTGATTTTCTGGATTTTTTTTCTTATTTTGTCTGTCATAGTTGAGGTATACCTATGATGAAAATTGGAGACCTCTCTCATCTTTTAAGTGGGAGAACTTGCACAATTGGTGGCTGACTAAATAAGATAAGATAAGATAAGATAAGATAAGCCTTTATTAGTCCCACAACGGGGAAATTCCAGGATTGCAACAGCACAGGGATAGCAACACTCAGAGCAACAATCAGAAGGCAAGAAAAAAACAAGCAAGCAAGAGCAGCTAATATGCTAAAATACTTTTTTACCCCACTGTACATATATAAACTAAACTAAGTCAGGTGTTCATGCACTCTATACTGGTTCTAATATTTAATATGTATTAAAATAAGATATTTAACCATTAGAACATTCATGCACACATTTAAAAACAAGATTAATGAAATCTTTCAAACCCAAATGATCGTCCACACAGAATATGTTAGAGTCCCACTCGCTTTTCCGTGGTGTCCTGAAAAAGAGGATAATCCGAGAATTGAGTTTTGTTAAAAGGCAGTCATTAATTTCAGGGAATAAAGTTCAGCTGGTTAACTCCAACATGTCCCAGAGTTTTCAGAAGGTGGCAGTGTTGAGCTTCAAAAGGGTCTGTGATATGTCAAAAGAGTTAACTAATAAAGCTGCCTTGTGAGGAAGGAAGTTTGTTATTTATGATGTAACTTAGTCCGTTGAAAGCATTCCTTATGGCTTGCTTAACAAAGGAATGTTGTTTTCCACAGTGGTTCTGGGGTGAAGAAACAGTCCTGAGATCAGACTTTTCTGGGTGAAACAATGTCTTTAACATGGAGGATAATTTTATAGATTTGGCACTTACCGCTGGCAAAGGCGGCTCGCTTCGCCCTTTTTGCGGCATCTTGGCCATTATTTTCTCTTCTGTCGGGCATTTTTGCTTTCTCTCCCACATCCAAAAACTGATATGATTATCCCACCTCAATTTCACTTTTATTCCGCCGCTTTTTATCTTATGTGACGACACAGAACCGGCGCGATTGTTCTGTGCAGTCACATGGTGCTGGGAGCGATAGCAGGTGGACATCAACCAGCTTCGCCCACCCTCCCACCCTCTGTTATAACAAAATGTAAACATTTACCTTCATAAGCTAAATAATCTTTTTTTTGAATCATAGTTGGCAAATTTGGGAGCAAATGCTCCTTCGTCCACGACCAAGTACCACAGCAATCGGTAACGTCCATATGTGTTTGTCTAAAAATTTCCTCCTCTCTGGTGTAAATAAGGATGCTTCTATGTCCGCCATAATTCCTCCAAGGCAAGAGCAGTAAGTTATACGGGTCTGCCACCTTGTGAGGTGAAATTCTTAGTACAACTGGGGAGTGTTTGACATATCACAATTGCAGGTGCGGTGCACGTCGCAGCACTGCGCCTGTCACAGTGGTGGCGCTATGTGTTCATGCAATCAACAATGATAAAGGGTTAAAAGCAGCCTACTCTGTACATTTATTGCTGCTCACAGCCTATTAATGCGGTCTCAGCATGCAACACATACATACAGTGCATCCGGAAAGTATTCACAGCGTTTCACTTTTTCCACATTTTGTTATGTTACAGCCTTATTCCAAAAGGGATTAAATTCATTTTTTTCTTCAAAATTACACAATGGTCCTCTCCGGCATACAACTAGGAACATACCGGTCGCTATGGAGGGTGAGAATATGTATGGGCACATAATCATACCATGTAGGATAACTAAATAGACGGTTATGCTGTTTCATCCCACCTAGCAACAATGCTCTGCACTGTGTGTGTTTATATATTTACATATTTATTCCATCTAGCTACAATGCTCTGCACTGGGTGTGTTTATATTTATGCTCTGCACTGGGTGTGTTTATATTTGTATATCTACATATTATTCCATCTAGCTACATTGCTCCGCACTGTGTGTGTTTATATACTTGCATATTTATTCCACCTAGCTGCAATGCTCCATACTGTGGGTGTTTATATATTTACATATTTATTCCATCTAGCTACAATGCTCTGCACTGTGTGTTCATATATTCATATATTTATTCCATCCAGCTACAATGCTCTGCACTGTGTGTCTGTGTGTGTGTGTGTGTGTATATATATATTTTATAGTAATATGTACATATGTATATTAGCTGCTCTTGCTTGCTTGTTTTTTCTTGCCTTCTGATTGTTGCTCTGAGTGTTGCTATCCCTGTGCTGTTGCAATCCTGGAATTTCCCCTTTGTGGGACTAATAAAGGCTTATCTTATCTTATCTTATAAAGACAACATGAAATTTTTTTTTTGAGATTTTTGCAAATTTATTAAAAATCAAAAACTAAGAAATCACTTGTACATCGGTATTCACAGCCTTTGCTCAATACTTGGTTGATGCACCTTTGGCAGCAATTACAGCCTCAAGTCTTGTTGAATATGATGCCACAAGCTTGGCACACCTGTCTTTGGGCAGTTTGGCCCATTCCTCTTTGCAGCACCTCTCAAGCTCCCTCAGGTTGGATGGGAAGCATCGGTGCACAGCCATTTTCAGATCTCTCCAGAGATGTTCAATTGGATTCAAGTCTGGGCTCTGGCTGGGCCACTCAAGGACATTCACAGAGTTGTCCTGAAGCCACTCCTTTGATATCTTGGCTGTGTGCTTAGAGTCGTTGTCCTGCTGAAAGATGAACCGTCACCCCAGTCTGCGGTCAAGAGCGCTCTGGAGCAGGTTTTCATCCAGGATGTCTCTGTACATTGCTGCATTCATCTTTCCCTCTATCCTGACTAGTCTCCCAGTTCCTGCTGAAAAACATCCCAACAGCAACCCCCCCCCCCGTAAATGTAAGATGTGTGTCTAATGAGACGTGTGTGTGAAGATGCTCAGCAGATAGACAGACAGGTAGGAGTTAGGCATAGGAATGTTGTCTGCAATTTTTTTCAGAAAAACAGACTCCAGTAGACAATACAGACTAACAGAAAAAATTATTTAGTTTTTCCTCTCCGCTCAGTACCGAGGTTGGGGACCGTAGGGAGTTTTCAAATGAAGGTGCTGCAAATAATTTCCAAATCTCTACTCTTTAACATTCATTCAATGCAATTTAGCTTTTGTAATGAATATTGCGTTAGTCTGTATTTGGCTGTTGCACAAAAGAGTTTTTCTGTATAGCTGAAGTTTCTGCTTAATTTACAAATCACTGTAATAGGAAAATGTTTGACAATCCTGTGCTTTTTTTTTGTGTTGTTATATGGAACATCACTGTAGTAAGCTGGAAAAAACATCTGCTTTAAAGTTTGTAATTCTTCCCACAACTTTTAGTGCAAAAAAAACCTCTCAAAACATCGCAACTTTTATCGCAACTTTTAAAAAAAAGCTCCCGCGAATTCAAACTTTTTGGGTCACAACAATCATCAAAACATCCCATTAAATCCTGGTGGGACTGCTCATATTAAGCCCAATAACCCCTGTAAATGTCAGCCTCCCCGGATATGTGGAAGTTTAGGAGGGTAAATCGTTATTGAATGTCCATAGGGGAGCTACAGTCATGTGAAAAAATTAGGACACTCCATTAACTATTAAGTTCTTTATTAGGAAATGTTCACATATCTATGTCTATCCTTGTTTTTGTTTTTATTTGTACTTTTTAACATTTATTTTAGCCATTTTAAGTGGGAATGAATGTGGGGGTGTCCGAGAAAAGATGGGGGGTGTTCTAATTTATTCCTCACTATTTGTTTAGAATTACATTTTACAGATTTTAATCGTTTAGTTGTATTGCATGAATCTCCCAGTATTTTTAACATTGATATTGTCCTTAGGTATGACTGTGAGAGTGAATGGTTGTCTGTCTCTCTGTGTTGGCCCTGCGATGGACTGGCAATCTGTCCAGGGTGGACCTTGCCTCTCACCCAAAGATAGGCTCCAGCCCCTCCCCCATGCCCAAAAAGGATTAAGCGGAAGAAGATGGATGGTTGGATGGATATTAAACTAGTACATACCCGTCCATTTTTATTTTTTTTTATTTTTTTTTTCCGGTTCTGCCGGACCGGCGGCGCCACACGAGTCGGCTGCCTGTTGCAACAGCCTTTTTTTAATCTTCTTTCTTCTTTCTACACCTTTCACTCTGTATATATATCACGGACGCACGGATCGCCCCGGGGGTCTCCCGGGTCGGCGGACGGAGCCACGGTTTGCAGCGGGAGACGTTACAGCGGGGAGGAGCTAGTGCTAGCTAGCACTTGGCCGCCGCCCGGTGCTAATGGGAAACTCGACATACCGGGAGCTGTAGCGAAAAGGACGCGGGTGTCGGGCTGGAGTTTAGGCGGCGTGAAAGAAATATAAGACAGAATAATAAAGAGCGATGGCAAGAACCAAGCAGACCGCCCGTAAAATCTACTGGAGGAAGAAGCCCCCCAGGAGACAGCTAGCCACCAGGGCTGCTCGGAGAGGCGCTCTGGCCACCGGCAGAGTGAAGAGGCCTCGCCGTCACAGGCCCGTGGCTCTGAGAGAGATCCGTCGCTACCAGAAATCCACGGAGCTGCTCATCCGTAAGCTGCCCGTCCAGCGCCTGGTGAGGGAGATCGCTGGACTTCAAGACCGTCCTGCGTTTCCTGAGCTTCGCCGTCATGGCTCTGCAGGAGACCAGCGAGGCCCACCTGGTGGGTCTCTTCTTCGCTAAGGGGGTCACCATCATGCCCAAAGACTTCCAGCTGGCTCGCTGCATCCGCGGAGAGAGAGCTTAGACTTTCTGCTGCACATTCACCAACCAACCATAATGCTCTGCACTGTGTGTCTATATATATACATTTATAGTAATATGGACATATGTTTACTAGATGTTGTTTTTTCTTGCCTTCTGATTGTTGCTCTGAGTGTTGCTATCCCTATGCTGTTGCAATCCTGGAATTTCCCCATTGTGGGACTAATAAAGGCTTATCTTATCTTATGCCCGCAGAAACCAAGTCTAAGCGAGTATTTCTGCATGCCCGTTGCTGAAGGGTCTCCTCCTGTCTGAGACGGCTGTGTTGTTTACAGTCATGCCTGCGGCGTACTGCTGGAACCTGAGGTGTTTCATCTTCACGGCATCTTTTCTGCCGTGCAGCAGTTCTCCTCACTCTATCTTCTGGTTCTTCTTCTTCGTTCAGACCAGTGGTTGAGGGATCATCATCATCATAGCAGTCTGTCGGGGGCAACAATGACTGTTTCATTTAGGTCTGATCAGATTCTAGCGGTACTCAAATACTTTGCAAACAGTTTCATGAAATGGTCAGTCAGAAAGCAACTCATACCAGCTCGGACGTCGCCCAGGTTAACAAGGTCAGGAGTTCCTGGCAGCAGAGGGCGAAGGACAGAGCTGTGTGGAGGAAGGGATAATGTAATTCTAGTTCATAGACAGGATCATGAAAATAGATCTGAGCAAAAAGTGGATTTCGACCCTGTTCAGAAAGACCCGTGCATGCCCATCAAACCCAGAAACCGGAGCACCCAGAGAAAGTCAGTGCTTTGCTTGGCATTTTACACATTTGTAGTGTAGACTGCCATTCTTCGTGGGTACTGCTTCGAATGGATGTGTTTTAAAGTAGGGTGTCCTTTTCTTAATTGGGTGACGGACTGACACACTGACAGAAATTTCTTGAATTTCTAGAGTGCCTTTTGCCTTACTGAGTGAGATTTCCAGATTTACTGCTTCGAATGGGTGTGGTTTAAAGTAACGCATCCTATTCGGTCTCAGCTTCTCTGTGACTTGCCTGGCGTGCAGCGTTGGCGGCCAGCCACCTATTCCGCATCTCCTGGGTCTCAGCTTGTCTGTGCCTTGCCTGGTGTGCAGTGTTGCTCGCTTTGTGGGCATTTTGATCTTCAAGTGACTCAGCATGTGCATGGCACACTGCCACACATTTCCTATCTGTCTGTGCATCCTTTGTCTGTCGTAGCCTTTGCTGGTGGAGGGTCTCCTCCTGTGGCAGGCATCATAGGACAGTACATTATAGGTAGGCAGGCATCATGAGTGATGGTCTATATGACATCATAAAGACATCCAGACGGGCATCATAGGATACTACATCATACAGTAGGTAGCCAGTCCTATTGCCTATATGACGGCATCACCTATATGACATCATCGCGAGTCCTATGTAGCCTGAGATCATAGGATCATCATAGGACATCAGGCAGACATCATAGGCCGTCCTATGATTTCGTATGATCGTGACAGACACAGAGATTTCTTGATTTACAGAGTGACTAGTACATACCTGTGCATACCCGTCCATGCCCGTAGAAACCAAGTATAAGCAAGTATTTCTGCATGCCCATTGCTGAAGTGTCTCCTCCTGTCTGAGACGGCTGTGTTGTTCAGTCATGCCTGCAGCATACTGCTGGAACCTGAGGTGTTTCATGTTCACAGCATCCTTTCTGATGTGCAGCAGTTCTCCTCATTCTATTGCTCTCCATCTGGTGGGTCTTCTTCTTCTTCATTCAGACCACTGGTCGAGGGATAGGTGCGTCATAATTCCAGTTCTTGGGCACGATCCTGAAAATAGATCTGAGCAAAAAGTGGCTTTTGACCCTGTTCAGGAAGGCCCGCGCATGCCCGTAGAAACCAAGAAGCCAGAGCACCCGGAAAAATCAGCACTTTGCTTGGCATTTTACACATTTGTAGTGTAGACTGGCATTCGTCAAGGTTACACATTTGCCATCATGTAGGCATGACGAGTCATTCTATGATGCCTGAGTTCATAGGACGTGCTGTGATGATGAGGCAGAGATCATAGGCCGTCCTATGATGTCCTAGAAACGTGCTTTAAAGTCTGTCGTACTCTGTGCTGGTGAAGGGTGTCCTCCTGTCTCAGACGGGTGCGATGTACTGCTGGAACCTCAGGTGTTTCATCTTCATGGCATCTTTTCTGACGTGCAGCAGTTGTCGTCATTCTATTGCTCTCATCTGGTGGGTCGTCTTCTTCTTCGTTGAGATCACTGGTTGAGGGATAGGTGCATTGTAATTCTAGTTCATGGACAGGATCATGAAAATAGATCTGAGCAAAAAGAGGCTTTCCGGCATGGACTCAATGTATATGACATCATGAAGACATGAAGGCAGCCTTGGTGTATATGAAATCATAGGACATCCTGTGATGATCAGGTGGAGATCATAGGCCGTCCTATGATGTCCTATAAATGTGCTTTAAAAGGAACCCCGATTATATTGGCATGTTAGCTCTGTATGCATTATTTTGATGTTAGTAACATAACTATAATATATTTTTTTTGAAAATAATTCCCAGTTTTATATATTTTTAAAAAACTTTATTACGATGTAAATCGCCATTTTTGTTTACGTCGCAATGCATTCTGGGTAGTGACGTAGAATGGTTGCAGCCGTTTTTTCTGTCTTATACAAGCCAAGAAGCGAAGCTACGAACTACTGCCATTTGTCAGTGAAAATGCCACATTGCGCAGCTTTTGGATGTAATTTCCAATCAAAGGGAAATAAAGAGAGCGGGGTAAGCCTCCATAGCTTTCCTAAAGAGGGAAAGTTGAGGAAAAAGTGGGGCGGCAGCGGCTCAGGAGGTAGCGCAGGTTGCCTAATAACCCGATGGTTGGCGGTTCGAATCACGCTCTCCCCAGATATCCTGCCGTTGTGTCCCTGGGCAAGACACTTCACCCGCATTGCCTCCAGTGCCCATAACACTGGGTATGAATGTGTAGAAATGTTTAAATGTTCGGTGGTGGCCGGAGAGGCCGTTGGCGTGGATTGGCAGCCACATTTCCGTCACTCTATGAGTGTCTATGATCAAGCGCTATAGTGCACGGTTGATAAAGCTGATATATACACTACCGTTCAAAAGTTTGGGGTCACTTAGAAATTTCCTCATTTTCGAAAGAAAAGCACTTTTTTTCAATGAAGATAACTTTAAACTAATCAGAAATACACTCTATACATTGCTAATGTGGTAAATGACTATTCTAGCTGCAAATGTCTGGTTTTTGGTGCAATATCTACATAGGGGTATAGAGGCCCATTTCCAGCAACTATCACTCCAGTGTTCTAATGGTACAGTGTGTTTGCTCATTGTGTCAGAAGGCTAATGGATGATTAGAAAACCCTTGTGCAGTCATGTTAGGTCTGCAATGCTGTAATTGCTGCAAATGGAGGATTCTTTGATGAAAGCAAAGTTTGAAGGAAAAAATTATTATTTCAAATACAAATCATTATTTCTAACCTTGTCAATGTCTTGACTATATTTTCTATTCATTTTACAACTCATGGTGGTAAATAAGTGTGACTTTTCATGGAAAACACAAAATAATTGTCTGGGTGACCCCAAACTTTTGAACGGTAGTGTATAAAACTGGGAATTATTTTCAAAAAAATTATATTATAGTTATGTTACTAACATCAAAATTAAGCATATAGAGCTAACATGCCAATATAATCGGAGTTCCTTTTAAAGACATGAAGGCAGCCTTGATGTATATGACATCATAAAGACATATTTGTCTATGTGCTGTGGGCTTGATGTATATGATATCATAGACACATTTGTCTATATGCCGTCATATAGGCATCATGAGTCGTCCTATGATGCCTGAGTTCATAGGACATCCTATGATGTTCAGGCAGAGATCGTAGGCCGTCCTATGATGTCCTACAAACGTGACGGACAGACAGACAGACAGACAGACACACACACACACACACACACACACACAGAGATTTCTTGCTGTAACAGAGTGAATAGAGTGAATATCCATATGTCCAAATATGTTAAAAAACACACAGGCTTATACAGGGTGTCCTAATTTTTTCACATGACTGTATAAAATAAACACAGGGGTGGAAAAGGTATAACTGCTAGGAGTTGGAGGCTGAAATTCATAGGGCAAACTCTGGAGGCCGGTGGGATAAAATGTTAAACATTTGGGTCCGATCCAAGCTCAGGAACCGTGTCTTGTAAGGAAGACCCGGTTCCTCCTTACAGGTACATCTCAAAAAATTAGAATATCATGAAAAAGTTCAATATTTTTTGTCACTCATTTCAGAAAGTGAAACCCATTGACAGACATGAACAAAATTGTTGGTACCCCTCTGTTAATGAAAGAAAAACCCACAGTGGTCACAGAAATAACTTGGATGTGACAAAAGTGGTAATAAATAGGGTGGTGCGGTGGAGCAGTGGTTAGCACTGCGGCAGCACAGCAACTCACCCTTGGCCATGGGATCCCTGGTTCAATCCCAGCCCCTGACCAACAGTGATCTGTGTGGAGTTTGCATGTTCTCCCCGTGCCTGCGTGGGTTTACTCCGGGATTTCTCCGGTTTCCTCCCACAGGCCAAAAACATACAGGTTAGGTTAATTGGAGACTCTAAATTGGCCCATGGTGTGAGTGTGTGTAAATGGTAAAGGGATAGCGCCGTACCGTGGCTGCTTCATTCATCCAGGTGGATGCCCTCAATTTCCCCTCTGGGGATCAATAAAGTATACAAAATCAAAAAATCAAATCAAATAAAAATTCTATGAAAATTAACCAATGAAACTCAGACAGTGCTTCTGAATTGTGGTTCAACACAATTATTTTAAAAAACAAACTCATGAAACAGACCTGGACAAAAATGATGGTACCCCTAGAAAAGATTGAAAATAATGTGACCATAGGGACATGTTCAACCAAGATGTGTCCTCTAATTAACATCACAGGTGTCTACAAACTTGTAATCAGTCAGTTGGCCTATTTAAAGGGTGACAAGTAGTCACTGTGCTGTTTGGTGACATGGTGTGTACCACACTAAACATGGACCAGAGGAAGCAAAGGAGAGAGTTGTCTCAGGAGATTAGAAAGAAAATTATAGACAAGCATGTTAAAGGTAAAGGCTATAAGACCATCTCCAATCAGAATCAGAATCAACTTTATTGCCAAGCATGCTTTACACATACAAGGAATTTTACTTATCACTAAGGTGCGCTCGTGTTAAGTGCTCCCTAATGACGCAGCAGCCACTTACAGGCGCCTCATACAGTGGGGGGTAAAGAGGGAGAGGGGGAGGGGGTGACACATTGGGCAGAGAGAAAAAACATAGTTATCAAAATAGAGCTCAAGTGAGCAAGATTGTGATCACAGAAAAAACCCTCTAATTGCACACTTAGCAGACAAGATACAGATCCACACATTAACAAAGCGAGAGAGACCAGTGTGTGTATGTCAGTCATGTGATATCAGTGTGAATGCAGTGTGAAGTATCAGTTACTGGTGCACAACAAAAAATCCTCTCCTAGGCAACGACTAGATGTTATGTCCCATGGTATTCTAAACATAGATAACATGTCCACAGAGTTCATCTCTCTTCAGTGCATGTCAGATGGTAAAATTCCATGTTAGTCACATGATGACGCTGTCCTTGGAGAGTTCAAATTGCTGCACATTAGAATGTTTGGGTTAAAGAGAAGCCAAAACTCCCTTCTGCCTTATCTTTTCTCCTGGAGGAATGAGTTCTCCCAAGGACGCCGAATCAAGGCCTAATGAGCACAGTTCACTTGGAGCATAGAATTTTCATCTCTCATGCGATTCTGTGCATCACAATTTACATTAACATTTACAGGCTTTAAAATCATTCCCTGGAGAGCACCCAGCGACTCCGAGATGTTTCCCACCTTCCGATTCAGTTCGCCATTTGCCGCTATCAGTGCCCTCCCCAGCTGGTCGAATTGTTGAAGGAGCTTCGCCGGGTCCGCATTTTGATTAGCTCTTTCCAACTTCTTTAATTTCCGATACACCAGGAAAACTCCAAAGCCAAACAGCAGAAATCCTGTGATCATGAAGCCAAACAGGTAGATGTTTTCCACATCCTCAAACGAAAGATCACACAGACACATGGGTTTCCAATTGTCCCATGAGTCTCTCACTTGGGCTCCCCCGGGCCCGATTTTCTGTTTGAAAAGTGGTGTCAATTGCATTTAAAGCCCAGCTCAATTCCATAATTTTCCATTTGGATTGAGATCAGCGAGAAGGAGAGCGAGACACAGACAGGACACAGCAAGCTGGGATCAGTCAAGGGAGGAGGAGGAGGAGAGAAGAAGAAATGCGTCTGCTTTCTCTGAAAGCCGGAAGAAGAAAAAAAAGTTTGTTTGTTTCTCCAAAAGCTGTTTGTTTCTCCAAACAGCTTGATGTTCCTGTGACTACAGTTGCACATATTATTCAGAAATGTAAGCTCTACGGGACTGTAGCCAACCTCCCTGGACGTGGCCGCAGGAGGAGACGGATAATACGAATGGTAAGAAAAGAGCCCAGAACAACCTCTAAACACATTCATGGTGAACTCCAAGGTCAAGGTACATCAGTGTCAGATCGCACCATCCGTCGTCGTTTGAGCCAAAGTGGACTTCATGGGAGACGACCAAGGAGGACACCACTGTTAAAAACAAATAATAAAAAAACCATACTGGAATTTGCCAAACTGCATGTTGACAAGCCACAAAGCTTCTGGGAGAATGTCCTATGGACAGACGAGACAAAACTGGAACTTTTTGGCAAGGCACATCAGCTCTATGTTCACAGACGCAAGAATGAAGCATACCAAGAAAAGAACACTGTCCCTGCCGTGAAACATGGAGGAGGTTCTGTTATGTTCTGGGGCTGCTTTGCTGCATCTGGCACAGGGTTTCTTGAATGTGTGCAGGGTACAATGAAATCTCAAGACTATCAAGGTATTCTAGAGAGAAATGTGCTGCCCAGTGTCAGACAGCTTGGTCTTAGTGGCAGGTCATGGGTCTTGCAACAGGATAATGACCCAAAACACAGCTAAAAACACCCAAGAATTGCTAAGAGCGAAACATTGGACTATTGTAAAGTGGCCTTCTATGAGCCCTGATCTAAATCCTATTGAACATCTGTGGAAGGAGCTGAAACATGCCATCTGGAGAAGGCACCCTTCAAACCTGAGACAACTGGAACAGTTTGCTCATGAGGAGTGGACCAAAATACCTGCTGAGAGGTGCAGAAGTCTCATTGACAGTTACAGAAATCGTTTGATTGCAGTGATTGCCTCAAAAGGTTGTGCAACAAAATATTAAGTTAATGGTACCATCATTTTTGTCCAGGCCTGTTTCATGAGTTTGTTTTTTAAAATAATTCTGTTGAACCACAATTCAAAAGCATTGTCTGATTTTCATTGGTTAATTTTCATAGAATTTTTATTTATTACCACTTTTGTCAGATTCAAGTTATTTCTTTGACCATTGTGGGTTTTTCTTTCATTAACAGAGGGGTACCAACAATTTTGTCCACGTCTGTATTATATAGATTCATTACACAGAGAGTGATATATTTCAAGTGTTTATTTATTTTCATTTTGATGATTATGGCTTACAGCCCATGAAAACCCCAAATTCAGTTTCTCAAAAAAATAGAATATTACATAAAATTAATTTTAAAAAATAGTATTTTTAATAGAAATGTTGGCTGACTGAAAAGTATGTCCATGTACCACTCAATACTTGGTCGGGGCTCCTTTTGGATTAATTACTGTATCAATGTGGCGTGGCATAGAGGTGATCAGCCTGTGGCACTGCTGAGGTGTTATGAAGGTCCAGGTTGCTTTGATAGTGACCTTCAGCTCGTCTGCATTGTTGGGTCTGGTGTCTCTCATCTTCCTCTTGACAATCCTCCATAGATTCTCTATGGGGTTTAGGTCAGGAGAGTTTGCTGGCCAATCAAACACAGTGATGCCATGGTCATTAAACCAGGTTTTGATACTTTTGGCAGTGTGTGTGTGTGTGTGTGTGTGTGTGTGTGTGTGTGTGTGTTGGGGGGGGGGTGCTAAGTCCTGCTGGAAAATGAAATCAGCTTCTCCATAAAGCTTGTCAGCAGAGGGAAGCATGAAGTGCTCTAAAATGTCCTGGTAGAGGACTGTGCTGACTTTGGTCTTGACAAAACACAGTGGATGAACACCAGCATATGCTTTGCGACTTACGCGCAAAGCATCATGGGAACGTGGCTACCAAACATGCGCTATCGATACATTTAATTTATGGAAAGTTCCTGATCTACGAGCCTATTGTATGCGTAGGGGTCTTCCCAGTTGTACCCGCAAATGCAAGGCAAGGAGTTGTGCTTGCATTCGTGGCCACGTTGCAGAAATTGGCCAAAATAGCCTCAATGTATGTACACTGACATAGCAGATTTTTTGTTGTCAAAGGACCAAGCACCCTTACTTGCAAGACTCTGAAACGACTACAAAGAAGGTAAGCGAGTGGTTTGACAGCTCAACTTTGGTTTTGTCATTTTGAGTAAATTTCAGTACAAGGCATAGCCTGCTTACTTAGATCTATAGGTCGATACTACTATAGTTTAAGTACCACATGTTTTCAATGATCTGCAGTTTTATTTTATACCAGCCTATTTATCAGTGGCCTTAATTACATGTGTGTGTAGATCAAGCTTCATTACCAATATACAAAGAACTATATCCTAGATCCAGGCCTGCTTGTCCGTACCTACTACTTCAGGGTTTAGACTCGTGTCAGTTAGGCTAGAACTTGAACAATACACAACACTTTAATTATGTTACAATATAGACTTACTGCTTAATTCAACAATTACGTCCGTCCGGATCCTTCAGCTCAGTGGGGAATGTATATAACGTGAATGGCGGCGGACATGTGCACACACTGGTCCCGAAGTTACACGCATGTATGCTACAAGTTTGCTTTTTCCACTGCTCTGGATGATACATGCCATTCCCACACTTCACTATGGCACAATGTGCACCTGGCATAACGGAGATTTAAAGCTTGAAACAGACTTTAAATGGCAATTGTTCAGGTGTGACAGTACTGTCTCTATACAAAAGCAAGGCGGCTAGCGGAATGTTTGGTAGTCCTGACCTTTGAACCGGATGTCGGGTTGCATAGTCCGCACATGCGCACTCGTAATGCGAAAATCGCTTATTAAAAAAGACAAAATGAACCTACTTGAGCTAAAGTCATTGATAGGTAAAGACTGGTAGCACCATTATTTGTGTTGTTATAGTAATACAAGAAATGTTGCACCTACCATGAAGTCATCATGTGTTGCAGCTTTGTTACAGCACCACCAAAAATGATTAACGATATCATACAGCCATATAAGCAATACAGCCTGCCCCTTCGTTTTAGCTGCCTGAGGAGTACATACACAAATCCATCTTTTATTTTTCGTAATTCATTTCTGGGTAGCTATGATATTGTAATGATTGGCAAGACTTACAGATGAGATCCTTTTTGCAATTTTCTTGGCTTCATGCCACATGTCAAAGCTTTGCTTGACATGTGGACTTTCAGGAGTCAGGACTTTCACTCCCACGGACCTACTTCCAGTTTTTTTGGCTCCTGCCGCCGATCTGGTTCACTTTTTAGGAAGCTGCGTTGAAAAGTGGAGACAGGGACTGCTACAAGGAGGCCAAATACCGGTTTAGCAGAGAGCTGAGGAGAGCTAAATCTGTGTATTCTGAGAGACTCCAGCAGCAGTTCACTGCTAACGACTCTGCTTCTGTGTGTAGAGGACTGAGGCAAATCACCAACTATCGGCCTCAGGCTTCTAAGGGACAGGATGACAAAGCCCTTTGTCAAAGACTGTCCCAAAACTATGCCCATTTTGACACCTCGTCAGCTGTGCCCAACTCCCCCCTCCCCCCAGCGTCACTGCCTCCATGGTCCCCACTTTATCAAAGGCGGCCCCCCACTCCTCCCCCCTGCCCTTGCCATCAGTGAGCAGGACGTGCACAGACAGTTCTCCAGACTGAACCCGCGCAAGGCCCCTGGTCCGGACGGCGTGTCTCCCTCCACCCTGAGACACTGTGCGGTGGAGCTGACTCCTGCCTTCACAGACATTTTTAACACCTCCCTGAAGTCATGCCACGTGCCGGCCTGTCTCAAAACCTCTGCCATCGTCCCTGTCCCCAAGAAGCCACGGATCACTGGAATTAACGACTACAGACCTGTAGCGCTCACCTCTGTAGTCATGAAGTCCTTTGAGCGCCTGGTCCTGCCCCACCTCAAGACCATCACCACTCCCCTCCTGGACCCGCTGCAGTTCGCCTACAGAGCCAACAGGTCTGTGGACGACGCAGTCAACCTGGTCTTCCACTCCATCCTGCAGCACCTGGACTCCCCGGGAACCTACGTCAGGATCCTGTTTGTGGACTTCAGCTCTGCATTCAATACCATCCGCCCCGCTCTGCTCCAGGACAAGCTGTCCCTGCTCAACGTGCCTGACTCCCTCTGCAGGTGGATCACCGACTTCCTGACGGACCGGAGGCAGCATGTGCGGCTGGGAAAGACTGTCTTGGACTCTGTAAGCATCAGCACCGGATAACCCCAGGGCTGTGTACTTTCCCCCCTGCTCTTCTCCCTGTACACCAACTCCTGCACCTCCAGCCACCAGTCTGTCAAGCTGATGAAGTTTGCGGATGACACCACCCTCATCGGGCTCATCTCCAACGGTGATGAGTTCGTCTACAGGAGTGAGGTGGCCCGGCTGGCGTCCTGGTGCAGCCTCAACAACCTGCAGCTGAGCGCTCTGAAGACAGTGGAGATGATTGTGGACTTCAGAAAAGTCACAGCCCCTCTGCCCCCCCTTACCCTCACAGACTCTCCCATCACCACTGCGGATTCCTTCCGCTTCCTGGGCACCACCATCACCCGGGACCTCAAGTGGGAGCCGACCATCAGCTGCCTCATCAAAAAGGCCCAGCAGAGGATGTTCTTCCTGCGGCAGCTGAGGAAGCTCAAGCTACCCACCAAGATGTTGGTGCAGTTCTACACGGCCATCATCGAGTCCATCCTCACCACCTCCATCACCGTGTGGTACGCAGGAGCCACCTCCAGGGACAGACTAAGACTGCAGCGCGTTGTGCGTGCTGCTGAGAAGGTGATTGGCTGCAAGCTCCCATCCCTCCAAGACCTGTACATCTCCAGGACCCGGAGGCGTGCAGGTCGGATCATAGCCGACCCTTCACACCCTGGACACGCACTGTTTGCCCCCCTCCCCTCAGGCAGGAGGCTTCGGTCCATTCAGACTAAAACCTCCTGCTACATGAACAGCTTCTTCCCCTCTGCCATCAGACTGCTGAACACTAAGTGACTTATTAGACTCTCGTGCACTATGTACAGCAGCTCAACCGGACTCATGACAATTATCACTTGTTTTCTTTTTGCATTGCCGACTGCACGATGTGGAACTCCACAATATCTGCTGCTCTTGATAATATATTTAAAAATTGCATAGATTAGCATTACTTTTTCTTATTCTACCTTTTATTGCATGCATAGTTTTTATCTTTAGTGTTACTCTATGTTTAATGTTGCAGCATTGCACCGAGACAAATTCCTAGTTTGTGTATTACATGAACAATGGCAATAAATCTCATTCTGATTCTGATTCTGATTCTGACACCAGGAAAAATGCCACGGTCTGAATGGCAGACATTGCATTTTTAATTACATCACTAATTAAAACATTCGGATATAGAATTTTAATACCCACTTACCCATGATAACCAAGATCTGTGAATAGGCATCAGTGCACACTTTGATCACCTTCACTTCTGTGAGGAGTTGGGTCATGGTGGCCATCAAGGCCTTCTCAATTACAATGGAGTTGTGGTCAGTCTGATGTTTGTCAACAGTCCAAACTAAAATAATGCCTTTGCTTTTATGGTCCATAGCCGTGTATGTGCAGTACTGAGCACAGTGATTGGGGCTGTCCATCAGCTATAGACACAGATTGAAATTAATTAGCTGTGAATTTATTGAAAACATTTAGTAAATAAAAATAATCCCGCCACATCAAACCCACCCCCCAAACAAAACAAAAATGCACCGATTAGCACCACTTCTCTTTCTTTGATCCTGTTTATTATCTCCCGTCTTTTCTCCATCCAGCTATCCTTGATACTGTCCACACATCTTATCATCATAGCAGTCTGTCGTGGGCGACAGTGACTGTTTCATTTAGGTTTGATCAGATTCCTCCACACAGCTCTGTCCTTAGCCTTCCGCTGCCAGGAACTCCTGTCTATATCCAGCTTCTTCAAGTTTGGTTTTACAGTGTCTTTAAATCTGAGCCTTGGTCTTCCCTGATTGCATTTGCCCTCGCGTAACTGTGAGTAGAGTAACTGCTGAGGGAGACGCTGGTGGTCCATCCTCTCAGCATGTCCGAGCCATCTCAGGTTCATTTTTATTAGCATGTCCTCCATTGATGGTAGACCAGCTCGTTTCAAAACTTCTATGTTGGTTATCTTGTCTTTCCATGCGATGTTCATTATGGCTCGAAGGTGTCTTATCATGTACATGGAGTTTCTTCACCTGCACTCTGTAGACAGTCCCAAGTTTCAGTACCGTACAATAGAGTAGCCAGTACTGTCGCTCTGTACACTTTACATTTCACACGAATAGACACATGTCGATTGTTCCACAGTCTCTCCGTCAAGTTTCCAAACACAGCGCTCGCTCTTCCCATTCTGAGAGATAGTTCGTCCTCCAGCCTAGCATTCTCTGTAACAGTACTCTTTAGATACTTGAAAGTCTTGCACTTGACTAGTGGCTCTGTACCAATTCTGATCTCTTCTGGTAGTGATGTTGATAACTGGAACTTTGGTGGTTGATAAAGGCACTCTGTCTTCTTGATGTTGATTTTGAGACTGAACTGGCTAGCTGCTCTTGCAAATTTCTCCACTACAGATTGCATATCTTCCGCACTGTGTGCAACTAGAGCACTGTTGTCGGCAAAGAGCATTTCTTTTACTGCCTTTATCGATGTATTACTCTTGGCTTTAAACTGTGCCACATTTAACAAGTCTGCTTCTTTCCTTGTTTGAATGTATACTCCTTCTGAAGTGTCTTTGAAGGCCACCTCAAGCATGGCTGCCAGATATAGCGAGGAGAAGAGTGTAGGTGCCAGCACACATCCTTGTTTCACCCAATTGCTTACTGAAAAGTCTTCAGATACTGAACTACTCATTGCCACGTTTGCTTGCATACCTGTATGGAGTGCCTCAATCAGGCTGACAAACTTCTCTGTACAACCATATTTCTTGAGTACCTGCCAAAGTCCTTGTCGCGAAACAGTATCGAAGGCTTTACTGAAGTCTATGAAGACTACATAAAGCGGCATGTTCTGTTTGATACACTTTTCTTGAACCTGTTTCAAGAAGAAAATCATGTCCATTGTGCTTCTTCCACTTCTAAAGCCGCACTGGGTTTCCAGTAGTACATTCTGCGAGATGTGTTCATTGAGTCTATTCAGTAGTACACGTGAGAGGATCTTACCAACAGTGGCTAGCAATGATATACCTCAGTAATTTCCACAATCTTTCCTGTCACCTTTCTTCAACAAAGGCACAATATTTGCTTCCTTCCAGTCTTGAGGTACTTTCTGGGCATCCCATATCTCTTGGATGAGCTTGTGCAGGCAATTGGTCAGCTGAACACCACCGAATTTCCAAACTTCTGCTGGAATTCCATCCCTTCCTGGAGCTTTACCATCCTGTGCTGTCCTGATAGCTGCCATTATTTCATCAAGATCTGGTGGTTCATCCAGACTTGATACAGCTGGTCACTGCACTAGAGCTTCTTTCGCCTCTTCAGTGAGATCTCCAGGGTTGTTTAGTAGTTGGTCAAAGTGGTCTGCAAATCTGTTCAGGATCTTGTCTTTCTCCTGCAAAACCGTTTCACCATCCATAGCCTTTAGTTGGATCAATCCTCTTGCAGGGATGTGATTTTTCCGCTAATTCGCAGAATTCCGCTTTTTTTTATCTTCCAAAAATTTTCAGACCAGATGGCGGCGCTTGCACAATGCGAGGCTCAGCGTCTCTTCAGATTTTGCGGATTAGCAGCGATATTTCTACCATAACATCTACCGTAAACCCAGCGGAGCTCGGCTGCACCGGCGGTGTGCGGCGTGACCCGGTGGAGGAGCTGTACAGGAGCTCGGTTGTGACAGCGGTGAGCAGAGGGACCAGCAGCGGAGCAGAGGCCCAGCTGGATTCATTGTTTTTACTATCCACAGGTCAGTAAAATGCCACCAAAGAAGGAGGAAATGGAAGAGATAAAAAAAGCTTTGAACTTCGTGACAGAAGAATTGGCCAAAATGGTTAGCCAGCAGGCCAAAATAATAGGCCTAATGGAAGATGTCCGAGCCCTACAATTAACAATTCAGGAAAAAGACAAAAAAATTAAGGGCTTGGAGCAACGCGTTGAGGATCTTGAACAAGGTTCTCGTATGGATGACCTAGTTATAAGCGGACTAGACATCAAATATCAGTCATACGCCCATGCCACAACAGGACTGAGAGGTGAGGATGCTCCCATGAGTGAATCAGTCTCACTAGAAAACCAGGTGCTTCAGTTCCTGGATAGCAGAGATATTAAGGTAGAAGCGAATGCAATTTCAGCCTGTTATGCTTTACCGAAGAAAGATAACCAAACAAAGAAATCAATTGTGATGCGCTTTGTGAACAGAAGGGTAAAGAATGACATACTGAGGCAGGCCAGAAAGCTACGGGGAACACAAGTTTACCTAAATGAACACCTGACAAAAACAAACGCTGAAATCGCACGGCAAGCACGGATGCTGAAAAGGCAAAATAAGATACAGGCAACCTGGACAAGAAATTGTAGAATTTGGATTAAACTAAATGGAACACCTGAGCAAGCAAAGAGTATAATGATTAGAGATGCTACTGACTTAGATAAATACAGATGAACACTGATTAAGAAAATCATGAGTCAATGATAATCCATATTCACACACACGATAAGAATAGTTCTTTTGATACACCATGCCAAAGTACTTAAAATAAGCAAAACAAACAAAAACTTATGACTGACTTGAGTATACATCAATTATCCCCAGTTGGAGGAAGTCATTTAACACAGAGTGAGGAAACTCAAACTCTGAAAATATGCCATTATGCTGAACATAAACCACAAGAGATGGAGAACGATATTGATCCTGATAACCACTTTTTCAATAATATTCATAACCACTGTGAATATTACACTGAAAAGCAATTCAAAAGTCAAGTGCAACTAGATGGTAAATTATCAATAATACACTTCAACAGCAGAAGTCTTAACAAAAACTTTCCACAGATTCAGGACTATTTAAAACAGCTAGACAGAAAATTTACAGCAATTGCAGTCTCTGAAACCTGGCTTAATGAAGAGCAGGCTCCCCTGATGGCAATAGAGGGATACCAGATGTTTCATATTAACAGATCTCAAAAAAAGGGTGGTGGTGTTGCACTGTATATTGATGACCTGTATAGGTGTAAGCTTGTAAATGGAATGTCCTTTGCACTACCAGGGATCTTGGAATGTGTTACTGTTGAGATTGACCAAGATAAAACAAAAAATCTAATTATAAGTTGTATATATAGAACGCCGGGAACTTGCATTGAGACATTCAGAGATAAATTAGTCGAGCTGTACAATAATATTACTAATAAGAAAATGGTAGCAATTTGTGGAGATTTCAATATTGATTTACTGAATCCACATCAACAAAATGTAATTACAGAGTTCATGAACTCTATGTACAGCATGAGTCTATATCCCACAATAACACATCCCAGTAGAATCACAGCTCACACTGCTACACTTATTGACAACCTGTTTGTCAATGTTATCGATAAGAAAATAGAAAGTGGATTATTGATAAATGATATAAGTGACCGCTTGCCAACCTTTGCACTTATCCATGGCCACACGGGGGCCAATCCAGAAAAAATTTCAACATCGTTCAGATACAAATCACCAAATGCAATCAGTTCTTTTAAAGAGGACTTGCTGAAGCAAGACTGGACAGAAGTCTATGTATCAGATGTAAATGAAGCCTATGACACATTTATAAACATTGTAACCACTCTTTATGAAAAAAACTGTCCATTAGTAAAAAAAAAGCTTAAACAGAAATTTGCCGATAAGCCATGGTTAACCAAAGGACTACAAAAGGCGTGTAAAAAGAAAAATTTATTATATAAAGCCTTCCTAAAGAAAAGGACAAAAGAAGCACAGCAGCGGTATAAAACATACAAAAATAAGTTAACATATATAATAAGATGTAGTAAAAGAGACTATTACAGTAAAGAACTGGAGAAAAACAAAGACAATATTAAAAATACATGGACAATACTTAACAGTATCCTTGGAAATAAAAGCAGAAATACAAGCAACCCAACTTAATATTCCAAAAAATAATAAAACGACTCAGAGTGTGAATGTAGCTTCACCTGCAGATGAATTTAATAACTTTTTTGTTAACAGTGGTCCTAATTTGGCTCGAGAAATACCCACTACGGTGCCTACAGGTGATACAATATGCAATAACACTGCTATAAAAGACTCCATTTTCATAAAGAACACAGATGAAAGAGAGGTCATTGAAATTGTCAAATTGTTTAAAAGTAAAACATCTACGGACTGTGATGGTATTGACATGCTCTTAGTAAAAACTATTATTGAATGCCTAGTAAAACCACTGACGTATATCTATAACCTGTCTCTCCAAACAGGTATATTTCCCAATGCAATGAAAATAGCTAAAGTAATTCCGATATACAAGACGGGTGACAGAGGGGAATTCTCAAACTATAGACCAATTTCACTATTACCGCAATTTTCCAAGATACTTGAAAAAATATTCTATGAGAGAATTGACAACTTCATACTGAAGAATAATTTACTGTGTGAGCAGCAATATGGGTTCAGACAAAAGAGGACAACTGCATATGCTCTAATGGAATTTATAGAAAAAATATCAACAGCCATTGAAAATAAAGAGTATTCAGTTGGAGTATTCCTGGATCTTAAAAAAGCATTTGATACAGTGGATCATAATTTATTATTAAAGAAACTACAGAATTGTGGTATTAGAGGGGTAGCACTGTCCTGGTTAAGTAGTTACTTAAAGAATAGCTATCAGTATGTATGTGTTAGTAACAAAAACTCACAGTTACTGAAGGTTACTTGTGGAGTCCCACAGGGTTCAGTTTTGGGGCCATTACTATTCAATATGTATATAAATGATATATGTAAAGTTTCAGAAAAAATGGACTTAATATTGTTTGCCGATGACACTAATCTATTATGCAGTGGAAACAATTTGGAACAACTTCTGGATACACTCAGAAAGGAATTAGGAAAGCTTAAACTGTGGTTTGACTCAAACAAATTAACACTCAATTTAAGTAAGACAAAATTTATAGTCTTTAACAACCATCACAACAACCCAGTACCTAAACTCAGTGTAAATGGTGTAGAGATTGAAAGGGTATCTGAAACTAAATTTCTTGGAGTAATAATTGATAATAAACTGTGTTGGAAGTCACGTATTAACTATATCAAAGGTAAAGTATCCAAATCAATTGCAATATTACACAGAGTGAAATATTTGCTGAATCAACCCACACTATACACCTTGTATCATTCATTAATACTCCCATACATGGGGCTGCACGGTGGCGCAGTGGTTTAGCACTGTGGCAGCACAGTTTTACCCTCGGCCAGGGGATCGCGGGGATCATGAGATCGTGGGTTCGATCCCAGCCCCCAACCAACAGTGAGCTGTGTGGAGTTTGCATGTTCTCCCCGTGTTGCGTGGGTTTACTCCGGGATTTCTCCGGTTTCCTCCCGCATACCAAAAACATGTAGGTTTAGGGCGCTCGCGCACGCAGCGACCAGCAGCCGGTGGCTTGTCACCAGACTGCAAACCAAATCTACCTACGGGTACAAATAAGTAACAAAAAAAAAAAAAAATAAAAAAAAAATACATGACATATTGCAATGAAGTATGGGGAAATACATATAAAATAAACATATATCCACTCTTTATGCTTCAAAAGAGAGCTATTAGAATAATAAACAAAGCAGCTTACAGGGAACCAACAAATCCACTTTTTCTTAAACTAAAAGCTCTCAAGTTGAAAGATCTGGTAGACTTTAAAACTGCAATAATAATGTTTAAAGTGAAGAATTTATCACTGCCCGCAAATATCCAAAAGTTGTTCCAAATAAGGGAGAAACAATATCACTTCAGAGGAATGTTGTATATTTCAAAAGCCTTCAGTGAGAACTACCACCAAGCAACACTGTGTTTCAGTGAAAGGAGTCAGATTATGGAACGATTTTGGACCTGAATTAAAATCATGTACAACGCTTGGACAATTTAAGCAAAAACTAAAGGAAGAAATACTCCAAACATATATACAAGATGACATGTAAAATCACATAAGGATTGTCATATACAGCCTGTGCTGTGTTGTTGCCTAGTTTTTTTGTTTTTTCTTTTTTTTTTTCTCTACTTTTTTCTGTCACACTTGGTCTTAGCTTTGTTCTGAATTGTAATCGCTCTTGTTTTGTTTTTTCTTTTGAATTCTTGGATGGAATATGGGTGGGCAATATAAGCTGCGGCTTCAGCCATCACCCATTTCGGATAACTTTTGTTGAACTGTATAATCAGAGGAGTTATTGCCTAATTTGACCTTGTTGGATTTTATTTCCCCCCTTTTGCAATACTATTCAGTTCCTTTTAACCTGTACTATCCGAAATAAAGATTCATTCATTCATTCATTCATTCATATTTCTGCTCATTTCGGGTCTGTTCGTTCAGAACAACTTCGCTTTTACATCCTACACCCGAAATGAACTTTTGGACATTGGATTACAAAATAACAACCTTTTTATCAGCAACCTACGTTTCACCCCTGAGCTCTGGAGAACACCCGACACTAGGTAAGCTACCCGGCCAACCAGAAGTGCTCACAGGTGGCGTAGAGACCGTAAACAAAGGCGGGGGAAGTGCGGAGGGCTAAGCTAAAGCTAACACCGCATCGACTTTCTCTACCCAGCATTTTCCTCGCTAATGTACGGTCAGTGGCGAACAAAATGGATGAGCTACGGCTTCGGATCACCAACAGTAAGAAACTTATGAACTGCAATATCATGATTTTCACGGAAACATGGCTAGATAGTGTAGTACTTGACGGTGCTGTTGAGCTGGCCGGACGGCACACTCTCCGGGCAGACAGAGCAGCTGATGACTCTGGTAAGACCAGAGGTGGGGGAGTATGCATTTATATTAATAACAAGGCTTGGTGCACGAACTCTGTCACTGTTGGGAGACACTGCTCAGCTAACCTGGAGTTTCTCATGGTTAAATGTAGACCTTTCTATCTGCCACAGGAGTTCACTTTTCACTTTTCTTCATCTTGCCTGCTGAAGATGTTTTGGACTTTATTTTAAAAATATTTTTAACGCCACACGTGATGGATAATGCTTGTTGGAATATTTTAGGAATGCTATCTTCTTGGAACATAAGTCAATATTATACAGTAACTAGAAAAGCACTCGGAGAGCGCAGACCTCCGTCAAGCGCCACAGTTCCCCCATACAGTGTTTGTGTGTACGTTTTCAGATTCCTTGACCATGAAAACGTATGACTAGCAATTGGATTGACAATGATAGGATTAATGGTTCAGTAGTTATTCACGAAAATGACATTTTCCATAATGGCGGCCACAGTTCTCCCCATACAGTGTTTGTGTGTACGTTTTCAGATTCCTTGACCACGAAAACGTATGACTAGCAATTGGATTGACAATGATAGGATTAGTGGTTCAGTGGTTATTCACGAAAATGGCATTTTCCATAATGACAGCCACAGTTCCCCCCATACAGTGTTTGTGTGTACGTTTTCAGATTCCTTGACCATGAAAACATATGACTAGCAATTGGATTGACAATGATAGGATTAGTGGTTCAGTGGTTATTCACGAAAATGGCATTTTCCGTAATGGCGGCCACAGTTCCCCCCATACAGTGTTTGTGTGTACGTTTTCAGATTCTTTGACCATGAAAACATATGACTAGCAATTGGATTGACAATGATAGGATTAGTGGTTCAGTGGTTATTCACGAAAATGGCATTTTCCGTAATGGCTGCCACAGTTCCCCCCATACAGTGTTTGTGTGTACGTTTTCAGATTCCTTGACCATGAAAACATATGACTAGCAATTGGATTGACAATGATAGGATTAGTGGTTCAGTAGTTATTCACGAAAATGGCATTTTCCCTAATGGCGGTTTTCTTCTGGATGGTGATCCGGATCACCACCAAAATGTAATCATCTGTAGGACACCCCATTCCTGACAATGTGTGAAAATTTCATGAAAATCCATCCATAAGTTTTTGAGTTATCTTGCTAACAAACAAACAAACAAACAGACAAAACAACGCCGATGATCACATAACCTCCTTGGCGGAGGTAATAAGTGACATTCAGCTGTTTGTTTTATGTCATTTAAGCACAGTTCTGGTACTTAAAAATCGTAAAAACCCAGGAGCTTCGGGGGGCTTTGCCCCCCCCCCCCCCCCCACTGGGGCTCTGCCCCAGACCCCGCTGGGGAACTTTGTCCCCCAGACCCCCTGCTAAATTTTCAGATAATTTCCCCAACCCCAAATCACATCCCTACTCTTGGTTTAGGGCCGTAGATTTCTCCCAAACCTTTGAAGAATGTTTTCATGTCCTTCCTGTCTGCCGCAGTTTGAAGTTCCTACACTTTTTCATCCCACCAGTTAGACTTCATCTCTCTGGTGTACTTCTGTAGCTCACTCTGAGCCATTGAATATTTCTTCTTCTTCGACCTTGTGTTACACTGTAAGTTTTCCTGCCTAGCTGTATTCTTCACTTCTAGTTGTTTCTTCAGGTGTTCATCACGCTCATCAAGCCAATCTTGATGTTTCCTCTCAGGGTCGCCTAATATATCACTCGTAGTCTGATGCACCTGATCCTTCAGTGTTGCCCATTTCTCTTCTAGACTGACCATTTCATGAAACTGCTTGCAAAGTATTTGAGTACCGCTAGCTTTTGCTGGACTAGCAGTACATTCTTGGCAGATAAAGGTATTATCAGTGGCAAGGACAAGCCAAGACAAACTGACTCCAGTATCTGTTGCAGTGACTGACCAGATGATAGGTTTGTTTATCTCTACTCTTTGTGTAGTGCATGTCACAATGCTCCGACTGGCACAGTCCACCACAGACCTTGCGACAGATGTGTTTATCTGCCAGGATGTCCAGTTTCACCCCGTGTAACTGGGGGTGGTCCACCACAGACCTGTGGCAGATATTGTTTTTAGTTCTGCCAGGATGCCCAGTTTCACCCTCGATGCCCTCGGAAGGGCGAGGATGCCGGTTGAGTCGCCGACGGCCTGACCCATGAGACAGGTAGTACCGGTTTTCATGGTTATCCAGTAGCAAGCAAGCCAATGCCTGACCTGACAAAAGTCCACACATCTAACACAATGTAAAAGCAATTTATTTTATAAAAGTCAAAAATGTTTGATTGCGTAAACTAAAGATCCATTGTTCGACGCATCGGAACCTAATGCTAACTAGCAAATTTTGATTCTGACTAAAGTAGACCACATTAAAATTTTGGGCAGAGTGCTTCTTTAGATAAATGGCCACAAGTGTGTGGAAGATCAACTAACACAATGTAAAACTAATCTATTTTTAAAAACTCGTTACACACGTGGACAAAGTTGCTGGTACCCCTCTGTTAATGAGAGAAAAATCCACAATGGTCACAGAAATAACTTGAATCTGACAAAAGTGGTAATAAATAAAAATTCTATGAAAATTAACCAATGAAAATCAGACAGTGCTTTTGAATTGTGGTTCAACAGAATTATTTTAAAAAAACAAACACATGAAATAGGCCTGGACAAAAATGATGGTACCCTTAATATTTTGTTGCACAACCTTTTGAGGCAATCACTCCAATCAAACGATTTCTGTAACTGTCAATGAGACTTCTGCACCTCTCAGCAGATATTTTGGCCCACTCCTCATGAGCAAACTGCTCCAGTTGTCTCAGGTTTGAAGGGTGCCTTCTCCAGACGGCATGTTTCAGCTGCTTCCACAGATGTTCAGGCCACTTTAGAATAGTCCAATGTTTCGCTCTTAGCTGTTCTTGGGTGTTTTTAACTGTGTATTTTGGGTCATTATCCTGTTGCAAGACCCATGACCTGCAACTGAGACCAAGCTGTCTGACACTGGGCGCAGCACATTTATCTCTAGAATACCTTGATAGTCTTGAGATTTCATTGTACCCTGCACAGATTCAAGACACCCTGTGCCAGATGCAGCAAAGCAGCCCCAGAACATAACAGAACCTCCTCCATAACAGAACCTCCTCCATGTTTCACAGTGTTCTTTTCTTGGTATGCTTCATTTTTGCGTCTATGAACATAGAGCTGATGTGCCTTGCCAAAAAGTTCCAGTTTTGTCTCGTCTGTCCATAGGACATTCGGACATTCTCCCAGAAGCTTTGTGGCTTGTCAACATGCAGTTTGGCAAATTCCAGTCTGGCTTTTTTATGATTTGTTTTCAACAGTGGTGTCCTCCTTGGTCGTCTCTCATGAAGTCCACTTTGGCTCAAACAATGACAGGTGGTGTAATCTGACACCATACCTGCCAACTACTCCGGTTTTGCCGTAATGGTTACGGTTTTCAAGACCCCATTCCAGGTTACGGCTTTATTAATCAAAATTACGGTTTTTCACTAAAAATTCAGTCAAAAATTTTAAAGCGTAAAAAAAACACGAAAGCAATTCCAAACACGAGATTGCTAGGAATCGTATCTAAATATACCTGAAGCGTTTGCTAAGCTAACGCTATCGCTATAGCTAACGCCATAGCTAGTTGTAGCACCTAACACCGATACAAAGAAGCGACTCTGTCCCCGGTGATTGGGGCTTGCCGGAGGAACCAACCGAGGCAACAGTTGGACGGGAGCTGGATCGGAGCTCAACTACAGCGGCGGTGGGCGGCGGGACTCAGTGGAGGAGATGCCGGTACCCCGGCTGGACAGGAGCTCAATTGCAGAGGCGGTAAGCAGCGGGACTAGCAGCGGAGGGGGCTAGCTGAGGCCCAGCTGGATTCGAGGTCGGTCGGATCGGATATCGGTGTCACCAGCAGAGATTGTTTTACTATCAACAGGTCAGTAAAAATGCCACCAAAGAAGGAGGGAATGGAAGAGATCAAAAAATCTCTGAACTAAGTTCATGATTTTATCTTCTTGGAACATAAGTCAATATTATACAGTAATAAGTGGCATTCAGCTGTTTGTTTTATGTCATTTAAGCACAGTTCTGGTACTTAAAAATCATAAAAACCCAGGAGCTTCGGGGGGCTTCGCCCCCCTTGCCCCCCCACCAGGGCTCTGCCCCGGACCCCGCTGGGGGACTGCGTCCCACAGACCCCCTGCTAAATTTTCAGATAATTTCCCCAACCCCAAATCACATCCCTGGGTAAAGAATGACAAGTGCCACAGTGTGTTCCATTCAAAAGACCAACTGAAGAAAGCTAAAAGGTGCACCATGGAAAACAACAAAGCTTTAGAGTTACCATAGAGTTTGTCCTTGATCTTTTTCCATCAGCATATCTGCATTGACAATTTTAGGAAAATAGAAACATGATTGTTGAAGAAATATGAGGTTGTTTGCCACATTTTAACTTGATTTAATGCTAATATTTGTTTGCCATCGGGGGGCTTCGCCCACCTGAACCCCCCACCAGGACTTTGTCCTGGACCTACCGGGGCCTGCGGCCCCTGGATCCCGGCTAGCTACTAGGCTTTTCAGGTTTGAAAAGTTGGCAGGTATGTGACACTGATGTACCTTGACCTTGGAGTTCACCTTGAATGTGTTTAGAGGTTGTTCTGGGCTCTTTTCTTACCATTCGTATTATCCGTCTCCTCCTGCGGCCACATCCAGGGAGGTTGGCTACAGTCCCGTGGATCTTAAATTTCTGAGTAATATGTGCAACTGTAGTCACAGGAACATCAAGCTGCTTGGAGATGGTCTTATAGCTTTTACCTTTAACATGCTTGTCTATAATTTTCTTTCTAATCTCCTGAGACAACTCTCTCATTTGCTTCCTCTGGTCCATGTTTAGTGTGGTACACACCATGTCACCAAACAGCACAGTGACTACTTGTCACCCTTTAAATAAGCTGACTGACTGATTACAAGTTTGTAGACACCTGTGATGTTAATTAGAGGACACATCTTGGTTGAACATGTCCCTATGGTCACATTATTTTCATTCTTTTCTAGGGGTACCATCATTTTTGTCCAGGCCTGTTTCATGAGTTTGTTTTTAAAAATAATTCTGTTGAACCACAATTCAAAAGCATTGTCTGATTTTCATCGGTTAATTTTCATAGAATTTTTATTTATTACCACTTTTGTCAGATTCAAGTTATTTCTGTGACCATTGTGGGTTTTTCTTTCATTAACCGAGGGGTACCAACAATTTTGTCCATGGCTGTATTTAGAGAAAAAGGGAGTTCCTTCCTTCACGGTAATGGAAGCTAATGCTAACTGTAGCAAGTGGGGATTTTAACTACACTAGACCAGAGTGGAAAAATTACTGTTTGGAAAGGATTAGCAAGCAATTCCTGTGGTCTATCTCATCGCCATATACCAGTTGATATCATCACACAGTCATATTAATAACAGGAGGATGTTGGAGACCAACTGTAGAAGGTTACAGAAAGCTATGCAAACACTAGTTAGCTTAGCTTAGCGGTCCAGTAGCAAGTACCTCTGTATGGCTTTTCAACCCTTTATGATTCGTCAATTCGCACCAGTGGTCAAAAGCTGAACCAGTACTTATTCTGGTCTTGCTCCTTTGTTTATTACTTCTTACTTAAGAAGGATAACGGGAATGAGCTTTTACTTTCAGAAGCAGCCATGGCAGCCTGTACTCACAGTTTGGTAACCCGAGTGTTGTAGCAAGGCGATAGCACGTGACATCAACAGATTCATTGTATTGGCTCTGAAATACTGACGGAACACTTTTTTGTCATCATCAGTCTTCTGGAATATAAATATTTACATTATTGTCAACCCACCAAAAATAACAAAATATTTTTTTTTCATCAATAAACTAATTTTTAGAAGAACATTAAGACTTACATTGTGCACGTTTCTAAATGCTTTGTTGATGTATTATTTTTTAAAAATATCTGTTTTCTTGAAAATCTTCTATAGTTCACCTTTAAGAACCCAGCAGGAACTTCTTATTTGGTCATGTGACCATATAAGAACAACTCCTTATATGATCACGTGACCGGAATTCTCTGACCTGATATCGGAATGTAGTTTGTCTATTATGTCATCGACAGATCAAAGAACTAAGTTTAAAGGTGTTGTCAGTCTTCTTCTTCTTTTAGATTTGATTGGTGGTTGGCAACCAGCTTACAGGTGCATTACCGCCACTGACTTGATTATCATCACTCTATATCTTTGTATAAGGAGTTCTGAACAACTTCTTCTTCTTCTAGACCTGATTGGCGGTTGGCAACCAGCCCACAGGTGCACCACCGCCACACTCCCCACATCTCATTATTCTTCTTCTAGCTGTAGCCTGTATCTGCATCTCATCTCATTCCTCTTCTTCTTCGTTTAGACTTGATTGGTGGTTGATCCACCAGCCCATGATGTCTTTGAACTTAAAGATCCCCCACTTAACAAGTCTTCAACTGCTTCCCACTGTAGTCCCTTAATGCCAAGATATTTTTCTGCTGCTTTCACAATGATTTAGATTTTTTCTGTTTTCTTGGAAGTCTGTGCAGTGCAGTTCATCACATCTACCACAAATAAGACAAAATTATTTTCCTTCAAAACTAGAGTATCTTTCTTAATTCTACTGGATGCACTGCAAGTCTGCACACTTTCCCTGTTAGAGTGCACACCACTTTTTTAGCTGGCACCTTGTTCGCAGCTTCTGCATGTTAGTCCCTGGGAGACTTTTATCTGCTGAATTTCTGCTGCTCTTTTGCTGGCTTCACAACCTCAATATGCAGAGCTATGTTCACCGCCGCAGTTACAGCACTTTAATTTGGCTCCTCTTTCACACTTTCCATATTCATGTTCACCGGAGCATCTGGCACATCGTTGTCAACCTTTGCATATCGCTGCTACATGAAACGTTTGGCATTTGAAACATCTGAAAACTGCTCTCCATCATCAAGTATTGGAATCTTCAAAGAAAACGGAGGAGGGGGTATATTGCACTTACGTAAGAGTGCTCTTGTTCAATAATGATTTTATTTATTATGGGGAAAAACACACACAAACCTGTTTGTTTGATGATTTGAAACATTTAAGTATGACACATATACAAAAATATAAAAATCAGGATGGGGCAAATGTGTTTTTACAGCGCTGTATGTTCACAGCCTCTGTTTCTGTCTTTGTTGCTACAGGAAGATGAAAGGAAAAATGGAGTGGAACCTCAGCAGCTTCACGAGGATGAAGATTGTCCAACCACAGCAAACAAAGAAAAATCACACAATGACAAGAGTGGAAAAAGAAGACAAAGAAAACGCCAGACTGGGAATAAACAATACTTGTGTGAAGAATGTGGGACAGGTTTCACACGGTTACATCACTTAAAAAGACATAAACTTATCCACTGTGGAGTTAAACAGTTTGTGTGTGGTCAGTGTGGAGAATGTGGGGCAGTTTTCAAACGGTTGGATCACTTAAAAAGACATCAACTTGTCCACAGTGGAGTGAAACAGTTTGTGTGTAGTCAGTGTGGAAAGGCTTATACTCACATGAGTTCCTTAAGAACACATGAACTCATCCACACTGGAGTTAAACATTTTGTGTGTGATGTGTGTGGAAAAGCCTTTACTCAGATGAGTTCCTTAAGATCACATGAATTCAACCACACTGGAGTGAAACAGTTTGTGTGTGGTCAGTGTGGAAAGGCTTATACTCACATGAGTTCCTTAAGAACACATGAACTCATCCACACTGGAGTTAATTTTGTGTGTGATCTGTGTGGAAAAGCCTTTACTGATAGGAGTTCCTTAAGAAAACATAAATTCATCCACACTGGCATTAAACAGTTTGTGTGTGGTCAGTGTGGAAAGGCCTTTGCTCGGATGGGTTCCTTAAGAACACATGAACTCATCCACATTGGTGCTAAACAGTTTGTGTGTCATCAGTGTGGAAAGGCCTTTAATCAGATGGGTGCCTTAAGAACACATGAACTCATCCACACTGGAGTTAAACGGTTTGTGTGTGGTCAGTGTGGAAAGGCCTTTTCTCGAATGTCTCACTTAAGATCACATGAACTCATCCACACTGGAGTTAAACAGTTTGTATGTGGTTATTGTGGAAAGGCCTTTACTGACAGGTGTTCCTTAAGAAGGCATGAACTCATCCACACTGGAGTTAAACAGTTTGTATGTGGTTATTGTGGAAAGGCCTTTACTGACAGGTGTTCCTTAAGAAGGCATGAACTCATCCACACTGGAGTTAAATAGTTTGTTTGTGGTCAGTGTGGGAAGGCCTTTACTCAGATGGGTTCCTTAAGACAACATCAAGTTAGACACGGTAAAGTTAAATAAACCCATGTGCTGAATGTTGGAAGGTTTTTACTGGAGCAAATCCACACTAGAACTAAAAGTGAGACACATTTCACACAGCCTTTTATCTGTTGTGAGACAGGAAGCTCCTGTGGTTACAGGTTCAAGTTTAGAAACCTTAAGATCAGGCTGCACCGGATTCAAATCCCAAAAATGTCTGAGCCAACAGCATTTCATTTAGAAAGCAGAGATGTTCCATGTTTTGACTGTACTAGTGCATTGCCCGTAGAACGCAAGTATTCCTGTCTGAAACAGGCATCCCAATTAGACTTTGCAGGCCCAAATGTAGGCTGTGTTTGAAAGTGGAATACAAAGAGGTGTAGCCTATATGTAGACAGTCACGTTAGACCTTGACAAATATAAAAGGGAGGAAATGGCACTAAGATTTATTTGTGTCAGTATTAATTACAGAATACCTAAATATTGAAAATGAATGGGGCATCCAATATTAGCGACTGTTTCAGATCCCTTATTTGTTTGTCAGATCACTTACTTGTCTGAGCTTTTATCACTTATATTCAAGATAATGAGTGTATCTTGCACTTTGGGGAATGGGAGTTGTTCAGTCATCATTGTAATTATTTTAGTTTATATCACTGTTCAGTGATGGAATTCAGTGTAATATTGAATTTCTTCTGTGTATCATCAATAAACTCATGCAGTACTATAGCAGTACACGTTCAATTCAATTCAATTCAATTCAACTTTATTTATATAGCGCCATTTCACAACAACAGTCATCTCATAGCACTATCAACTGTAGGGAGGACCCCCACAGTTGCAGAAAGACCCCAGCAATCAGGCAATCCCCTGTGAGCAAGCACTTGGCGACGGTGGAGAGGAAAAACTCCCTTTTAACAGGAAGAAACCTCCAGCAGAACCAGGCTCAGGGAGGGGCAGTCATCTGCTGCGACTGGCTGGGGGGTGAGGGGATAGAGAAGAAGAAAAGAACAGACATGTAGAGAGCAAACAGCACGATGGGGACTCAATCTATGGGAGAGAACAAACAAATGTTAATGACCAGCAAAAAAAAAATATTTCATAGAGAGTGAGGAAAGGAGTGAGGCCCAGTGCATTACTGGAGGTCCCCCGGCTGACTAAACCTATTAGCAGCATAACTAAGGGAGGGTTCAGAAAACACATGATCCCTCCCTAATTGTAGGCTATATCAAAAAGGTAGGTTTTAGCCCTATTCTTAAAAACAGAGATCGAGTCTGACTCCCGAATCCAGATTGGCAGCTGATTCCACAGGAGAGGAGCTTGATAACTGAAGGCTCTGCCTCCCATTGTACTTTTGGAGATTCTAGGTATTACAAGTAAACCTGCATTTTGGGAGCGTAGTGCTCTGTTAGGATGATACGGTAGTATCAGATCTTTTAAATAAAAAGGAGCCTGATTGTTTAGAGCTTTGTAAGTAAGAAGAAGGATTTTAAACTTAATTCTAAACTCTATGGGAAGCCAATGAAGGGAGGCCAGAACCGGAGAGATATGATCTCTCTTTCTAGTACCTGTTAAAACTCTTGCTGCAGCATTTTGGATCAGCTGAAGACTTTTTAAAGATGTTTTAGGACAACCTGATAATAAAGAATTACAATAATCTAATCTCGAGCTAACAAAAGCGTGGATCAGCTTCTCAGCATCACTCTGAGACAAGATGCTCCTAATCTTGGCAATATTACGCAAATGATAGAAGGCAGTCTTAGAAACAAATTTAATATGTGAATTGAAGGACAAATCCTGATCAAAAATCAAATCAAATATTTGAGACCCATTGTAGTGCATCATTTTATATTTTAGCAGTATTTTGTGTAGCATCAACTCCATTTGGCTCTAATCTACAAAATTACTCTTCACCTTAAAGAAATTGTTTCACCCAAAAAGTCTGGTCAAGAATTGTTTCCTTCATCTAAGAACCACAGTTGGAAAACACATTCCATGGTAAAAGGCACGATAAGGATCCCGTCTCGTGCAAGGAATGGATTAGTTGCGATCATAAATAACTGGAACTTCCTCCCAATCAGACAGTTTTATGCTTTAACAACTGTTTGCAACATACCTCAGTCTCCATGAGTGCATTCCATTGCCACAAGGAATAATCCACAGCTCAACATTACCCCCTGGTGGATGACTGGAATATATTCGCTTTTGCCTCTACAAGCTGCACTGAGGTTAATGAATGAAATGACTCCCTTTTTTACAAAAACTCTCAATTCTCAGATTATTTACTTTTTCAGGACACCCTGGAAAATAAAGCGGGACTCTGACATACCATTCTGTTTTGAAATGTTTCATTCATCATTGATTTTAAATGTGTTGCATGTTTGAAATGCTTAAATGAACCTTATTCTAATGCATGTTAATTATAGAAGGACAAGTTTATAAAAGTGCATGCTCACTGAAAGTTGGTCATGAATCACTGAAGTTAGCTTAGATTTTATGTATAACCATAAAGTGAAGTTTATATTAATCAAGATGTTTCATCCTGTTGGAAAAGCTTACTTACAAGTCATCTGACTGGCTCAGCCAATCACCAGCCAGTCTCTGTTGGACAGTACCCCTTTCATTCTATTGGTCGGTTACAGACAAAGGACTGTTTTCTTATTGGACCAGAGTTCATTCAAACCTCCCGCGATGGGAGACAATTGGTTCCCTTTCATGTCATTCAAGTTGTTCCCATGGAAACTTACTCAGTTTAAAGGAGGAACACATCAGTTTTGGGTCCAAGGACGGATAATGTTTTCACACGAGTTGTTCAGAACTTCTTATAAGAACTCCTTATACAAAGCTATAGAGTGATGATAATCAAGTCAGTGGTGGTAATGCACCTGTAAACTGGTTGCCAACTGCCAATCAAATTTCAAAGAAGAAGAAGAGAGGGTGGCAGAGAGTTGTCTGTGTGAAAGTTTTGTCTGTGTCCTGCTTCAATGCTCTTTCTTTTAAACGTCTGGGAAAATTACTTTTTCTTCTTTTGAGCTCAAACGTCTCATGTTCTTGTTCACAGACGTTTTTTCTATTTTATTCTGTTAAACTTTTTCTATGAACTCACCGTGTGTTTTAAAGTGGACTGATCGTGTTTCCTCACACTGGAAGCTGTTTTCGCCAACCCCCACAACACCTGTAGAACTTGGATTTCGTGCCTTGAATTTTTTTATTATTATTAATCTTGTCTCTCCAATCCTGTGAGTTTGATCAGACTTTGAACTATATCCAATTTATCTGGACCCGAGGAAGCCACTGAAAAATTCTCGGGTTGTCCGCATGGCATATTACATGGCCAGCAGCCTCATTATCGTCGTCTGATCTCAGCTCCTGACTACTTGACCTAGGAAGAAATATCTGCTGGCAGATATTTTCCAGTATCAAAGAAAATCTCAGCTCTTGAATCCAGCTGAAGAAAAAACCCCAACACAAGATCACGTGAGCAAGATTTCTTTGTTTCATCTGCTGAATAATGTGATGTCCATCACCTAAATATGCTATAACTTGTCTCATGTTTAAAACTAGTTCATAACTCTGATCGGAACTATAGAATTAAAGAGAAATAATATTCCTCTTTTCATTAAATTCTTTTTACTTTCTTAGAGTAATTCAGAATTTCTTTTTCATATAATTAGCCTTTATAATTTTCTTCATAAAATTTGCATCCAATTTTCTTCATATTTTTGTTAGTTATATCAGTCTCCTTTTTCAACACAGTTACAAATTTATACTAAGGTTTCCTTGGTTCCACAAATGTGATTACACTTTGTTGCTCAATAATCAGTTACAAGATGAATACCATGCTTAATACTTTGTCATTTCACTTTACCAACAAATCTGTTGAATGTAATACCATTTAATCGGAGTCTGATCATTAAAACTGTAAACTGTATATGGAAGTTTTTGTTGATTTCTTTTCCTGTTTGTTTCTAAAGTCACCCAGTAGAATTCATGAATATTTGAGACTGATTGGTTGAAGGTATAAAGATTAATTATTAATAAATTGTCCAAGCCTGTGGACTGGTGCCCCAAAACAAGTTTTTCTCCCGGTGTGTGCATGGACTCGAAGTAAACCTACGTTTCCACATACACCTCTAGGTATAAATTAAACAATCTTTGTACCTTATAATTAAATGTTGCTACATTTGTTATTAAAAGGTTTTTTTTAAACTGTAGTCAACCAAATTAACTGCAAAACACCCAATATTATTATACACAGCAGAATGACCTGTTTGACTGCAACTGTTGCATCAGTGTTGCCCATTTGTCAGTAACTATTTAACAAAAAATCATTTTGTTATTTGGGCGTTTTTGTGTCCTGCGTTTAGGCCCTGTCACACCTAGACGATTTAGGCAGCATTTGCAAAATGTATGAAAAATTTGGAGAACATGCTGGCGTACGTCGAATCAGTTACGGCTAAGTTTTGTCTAAGTTAAGAACACGCTGGTATATGGTGTAGTTCGCTGAGCTCCTCTGAAATTTTTCAGCAGAAGAAAACCTAACGTCAGACACAGCGTTGTAAATGGTAAATGGTGTTCACTTAATAGCGCTTTTATTCTCATCTCTTGATGACCAAAGCGCTTTACAGATCCTGCCATCCACCCATTCACACACACATTCACACACTGATGGTGGCATGCTGCCTAACATGGCGCTTCCAGACCCACTGAGCCCTGAACGATTGAGGGGGACAGAACTTCTTCACCTTGATGCAGCGCAGCAGAATAAAATGTTAAAATCATTCAGAAATGATTATGGACAAGAATAAAGGAGACGAGCTTCATTCCTCAACAGGCCAGATGACTGCTGTGATCAGCTCTGTTTGAACAGAACTGATCCATTAAACAGCTCTCTTGAAAATGAGACCCCCGTGTCTCAGTGGGATTACCTGTATAAATAAGGTTAATAATCAATAATCCTCACGATTGCAATAGGGCTCTCGCCCACTGATGTTGTCAGTGGCTTGGTCCCTAATACACAGCGTGGCTAGTACCAGCAGCACTGGTACTGCACAGGAAGGAAAAGCCACCACAGACTCCCCTCTGCTGAACTCTGGGTCCTCTGGCCATTCTGCTTAGGGAAGGGTGATGCCATCATTTTTCCTTTTGATCCCATAGCATTAATTTATGGGACGTTTTCTTCAATACCGATACTTTTTGTCCAAAATCACATGATTGCGGTTTCATTAACAACTTTATTGCAGGGGCAATATGAAATATGAATCAAACTCATTAATATAAACACTTGGAAAAAATGCTTATAAATTAATAAAATAGAACAATGAGCAAAGTAAATAAAAATAAAATGTGTTTTTCAATTATAATAAAATAATTAAGACTTAAAATGAATGCAAAATTAATTCAGTTTCTTAATTTGATGAAGATTCTCAACTGGATTGAAGTATTTTTTTACTTCTGAATATTTCACCATTCATATACGTGTAATTTTTTTCACAATGCAACTTTTAAAAATTTTATTATGTGTTTTATTTTGACACTATTATTTTACAAACTTAAATAGTTCTTATTTTGTTTTATTTTAAAAATTTTATGCTGCTTGGTATCACCATAGAATTTGGATGAATGGTGGAACATTTCTGTTGCCCCCGATACTGCTGAGCTCACTCTGCACCCAAGTGCTTGGCTGCCCAGAGTCTGATTTGCTGCCAATATGCTTGGGCTGGTTTTTCACCGGTTTTCACACATGAATTTTAATGCCTAAAACTCTCAGAAGTGAAAACAAATCACACGTTTTGTATTAACATAGTGGTGCTGCAATATTTTAAAAAGTATCAACTCAAAAGTATCGAACAGCTGTATCGATATCTGAGTATTGATACACCCATCCATATTTCCGCTCCACAGTCATGTTGGTATTAACTTTACATTTTAGATATTACGGCGGCCAGGACTCACTCTGTGCCGTTTAAAGGGAAAAAGATTTTGCAGCATCCAGTAAATTTCTCGTTACTGGGTGCCTGCCCCGAATCCCTCCCACTTGAAATTTTGAAGTTGTCCTGTAGTTGGAGCCCACAAAATTATGATCCAGTGTTAAAGGGAATAATTGAACGGGTTTCTAAGTTGGAACTACCCTATAATGGCATATTTGCAGCGTTTGTTCACAGGAAAAACCCCTACAGAGCTCTGCTGCCTACAGAGCACACACACACAGAGCTAAGCCCCACCCACACTTCAGGGCATGAAGAGAGAGAGCAGTGTCAGCTGTCAAAACTTTTAATGATAAAAATTGCATATTTTGACTGAGCAATTCCATACTCGGGGATGCACACCCTCCTAACCTCATCAAAACGCCTATAAAATCTGAGGTCAGTCTGATGAAGGGTTTGAGAGATATCTGAGGAACACACAGACGGAGATTCCTTGAATTTATAGAGAGATGTTTGACTTTTTCTTCTCTGTTGCTTGATCAGCTCAGTTCAGTTAATTTAATTTCAAATCAGCTTCATATGTATAGTGCCAAATCACAACCAGGGTCCCCACAGGTGCTGGAATTCCTTAAAAATGCTTCAATTTTTAATATTGAATTTTCAAGGTTTTAAAAATCATTGAATTGCACAAAAAGTGTTTGAAAATTCTAGAAATTGTAAGCACATTTCTTTTTCATCAAATATAGCTACCTATTCATTTCTGAATAGGTAGCTATAGTTCACTTATTACCTCCTCCAAGGAGGATATGTAATCGGGGTAGTTGGTTTGTCTGTGTCTGTTAACAAGATTACGTAAAAACTACTGGATGGATTTTGGTGAAATTTTCACCAGAGGCAGCCCGCGGGGAAAGGATGAACCCATTAAATTTTGGTGATGATCTGAGAGACCATACAGTGATGTGAAAAAGTGTTTTCTCCCTTCCCGATTTTTCATTTTTTGAATGTTTATCACACTTAAATGTTTCAGATCATCAAACAAATTTAAATATTAGACAAAGACAACACACGTAAACATAAAATGCAGTTTTTAAATGAAGGTGCTTATTATTAAGGAAAAAAAAATCCAAACCTACATGGCCCTGTGTGAAAAAGTGATTGCCCCCTAAACTTAATAACTGGTTGGGCCACCCTTAACAGCAACAACTGCAATCAAGCGTTTGTGATAACTGGCAATGAGTCTTTTACAGTGCTGTGGAGGAATTCTGGCCCACTCATCTTTGCAGAATTGTTGTAATTCAGCCACATTTGTGGAGAGTGTGAATAATGAGGCTGGTTTATGAGCAGACGATTTTATTACACTCTCTCATCAGTTGTACACAGAAAATCAGCTCCCAGGATCGGGAAACTCAGTGCTGCTATAACAAAAGTCCACTCGTATGTATGGTCGTGTAAACATAAAGCCAGTGTTCTCTCACCAAAGGTCTTAATGTCCGAGCCGTTTACTGCCACCAGCCCGGGGCCGCTAGGTCCTGCCAGCCGGTCGGCGTAGGTCGGCAGGATGATGCTCTTCTGGGCTCCGGTGTCTACGAGGAAACGCCTCCCTGAGTGCAAGTCCGTCACATAGAGCAGCTTGTTCTCTTCGCTGGCGGTCGCAGCTGCTACCGACTGCCAGCCTTGGCGTTTCCCGAGCACTTGAATTGGCACGGTGGCGCACATCTGCATGCGTTCTCTCCAAAGCGGCGGTGGTAGAAGCAGAGCGTGTCTCTCTGGTGCTCCTTGGCCCCCGCTGCCGCTACCGTCGGTGGCTCCTCGCCTCCTCTGGTTTTGTGGCTGAATGTGGCGATTTTGAACCTGAATTAAAATTATGTACAACGCTTGGACAATTTAAACAAAAACTAAAGGAAGAAATACTCCAAACATATACGTATACAAGATGACGTGTAAAATCACGTAAGGATTGTCATATCCAGTCTGCGTTGTGTTGTTGCTTAGTTTTTTAGTCACATTTTGTCTTAGCTTTGTTCTGAATTGTAATCGCTCTTGTTTTGTTTTTCTTTTGAATTCTTGGATGGAATATGGGTGGGCAATATAAGCTGCGGCTTCAGCCATCACCCATTTCGGATAACTTATGTTGAACTGTATAATCAGAGGAGTTATTGTCTAATTTGACCTTGCTGGATTTTCTTTCCCCCTTTGTTATATTAGTTTGTTTCTTTTTTAATCTCTACTTTTAATCTATCCGAAATAAAGATTCATTCATTCTTTCATTCATTCACATTGGAGGGTTTTCGAACATCAACCACCTTTTTAAGGTCATGCCACAGCATCTCAATCGGATTCAGGTCAGGACTTTGACTAGGCCACTCCAAAGTCTTCATTTTTTCTTAAGCCATTCAGAGGTGGACTTGCTGGTGTGTTTTGGTTCATTGTACTGCTGCAGAACCCAAGTGCGCTTCAGCTTGAGGTCACGAACAGATGGCCGGACATTCTCCTTCAGGATTTTTTGGTAGACAGCAGAATTCATGGTTCCATTTACCACAGCAAGTCTTCCAGGTCTTGAAGCAGCAAAACAGCCCCAGACCATCACACTACCACCACCATATTTTACTGTTGGTATGATGTTCCTTTTCTGAAATGCTGTTACTTTTACTCCGGCTGTAATGGGACACACGCCTTCCAAAAAGTTCAACTTTTGTCTTGTCAGTCCACAGAGTATTTTCCCCAAAGTCTTGGGGATCATCAAAATGTTTTCTGGCAAAACTGAGACGAGCCTTTAAGTCCTTTTTGCTCAGCACTGGTTTTTGTCTTGGAATTCTGCCATGCAGGCCATTTTTGCCCAGTCTCTTTCTTATGGTGGAGTCATGAACACTGACCTTAACTGAGGCAAGTGAGGCCTGCAGTTCTGTGAATGTTGTTGTGGGGTCTTTTGTGACCTCTTGGATGAGTCATCGCTGCGCTTTTGGGGTAATTTTGGTCAGGTGGCCACTCCTGGGAAGGTTCACCACTGTTCCATGTTTTCGCCATTTGTGGATAATGGCTCTCATTGTGGTTTGCTGGAGACCCAAAGCTTTAGAAATGGCTTTATAACCTCTTCCAGACTGATAGAGCTCAATTACTTTGTTTCTCATGTGTTCCTGAATTTCTTTGGATCACAGCATGATGTCTAGCTTTTGAGAATATTTTGGTCGAGTTCACTTTATCAGGCAGGTCCTATTTAAGTGATTTCCTGATTGAGAACAGGTGTGGCAGTAATTAGGCCTGGGTGTGGCCAGAGAAATTGAACTCAGCTTTCCAAAGATGTGATAAACCACAGTTAATTTATGTTTTAACGGGGGGGGGGGGGGTGTCACTTTTTCACACAGGCCATGTAGGTTTGAATTTTTTTTCCCCCCTTAATAATAAACACCTGCATTTAAAAAACTGCATTTTGTGTTTACTTGTGTTATCTTTAATATTTAAATTTGTTTGATGATCTGAAACATTTAAATGTGACAAATGTACAAAAAAATGAGAAATCAGGGAGGGGGCAAAAACTTTTTCACACTACTGTACCTCCACCAAGGACCTTGTTTGTATTTGTGCAGCAGGATTACACAAAAACTACTGAATGCATTTGGATGAAATTTTCACCAGAGGTGATCCTTGGCCAAGAGAGGAACCCATAACAATTTGGTGATGATCAAAGAACACACAGCTCTGCCAAGGCTCTTCTCTTCTCACAGTGTGTTTGCAAGAATCCTCCAAAACTGGTGAATTGACTTTGATGCAATTTTCACCAGAACTGGCTCATGGCCTCCACACAAACCCATTACATTTTGGAGGTGATTTATGAGGGCCGGAAGGAGCCTTGGAGGAAATATGCACTCTCTGAGTGCTTTACTCCGAGGAGGAGGAGGAGGAAGCATAAACCAGGTGTACCGATGTTCATCACAGGTAATGTGAGGTCGCTGGAAAACAAGGCTCACAGTGCTGGTCAAGATGTAAAGGGAATATTGTGAGTGTAGTATCATGTGTTTTACAGAGACATAGTTTCACTCATCGATCCCGGATGTCAACATAGCGATACCTGGCTTTAGGACTATCCGTTGGGACAGGGACATTATAAGTAGCGGGAAAAAGAGGGGGAGAGGATTGGCACTTGTTGTGAATGAAAGGTGGTGTAATCCTGGACACATTTATGTGAAGGAACGGCACTGCAGCCCAAACATTGAATTGCTGACTGTGAGTATGCGATCTTGCTATATGCCTTGAGAGTTCACGTGTGCCATTGTAATTACCGTTTATGTCCCTCCGTCAGCTGATGTCCCCTTGTGCAAAGGCAGCCTGCTTATACACGGACTGTGAGGAGGTGGACACAGGAGGCTGCTGATTCACTACAGGACTGCTTTGAGATGACGGACTGGGGTGTACTCTGAACCACCCCATGTGGTTCAGAGTACTTTGCACTTTGGAACAAGAAGAGAGCTTTTAGGTCTGGAGACAGGGAGGAACTGAGGAGAGTGCAGCGCAAACTGAGAGAGATGCTGAGGAGGTGTAAAGACAATTACAGGAAGAAGTTGGAGGATAAACTCCAGAAAAACAATACTAAGGATGTCTGGATGGGAATGAAACAAATCACTGGGTGTAAGAGGAGAGACAGACAGACATTCAGGAGCCTTGAGAGAGCTGATGAGCTGAATCTTCTTCTTCTTCTTCTAGATTTGATTGGCGGTTGGCAACCAGCTTACAGGTGCATTACTGCCACATACTTGGTGTTGTTCACAACATTATAAGTTCTATAGAAACCTCTCATGAGCTGAATCTGTTTTTTAATAGGTTCAACTCACTGTCTGTCACCCCCACCCCCCACCCCCCTGTGCTGCACCTCTCTCTACATCCCCCCTCCCCTGGGGACACCAGCACCAGCCCCCCCACCCACCCACACACACACACACACACACACACACACACATCACTGTGACTATAGACCAGATTAAGAAACAGCTGGAGAGACTCTGTCAGCGGAAGGCTGCGAGCCCAGATGCGCCAGGATCCTGAGGACCTGCACCATCCAGCTAGCTCTGGTACTGAAACACCTGTACAGCCTGAGTCTAGAGGGAGTACCAGTTCTGTGGAAGACGTTGCACCTTGTTTCTGTCCCCAAGAAGTCATCTCCATCTGACCTGAATGACTATTGACCAGTTGCCCTCACATCCCATGTGATGAAGGTCCTGGAGAGACTGGTCTCAGCCCACCTGAGGCTGCAGGTGAAGACATGGCTGGACCCTCTGCAGTTTGCATATCAGCCCTATTTAGGAGTTGAAGACGCTGTCATCTACCTGCTGCAACAAGTCCATTTGCCCCTGGATGGCGGAGGAGACACTGTGAGAATCACATTCTTTGATTTCTCCAGTGCCTTTAACACCATCCAGCCACTGCTGCTGTGTGAGAAGCTGCAGGAGATGGGGGTTGACAGCTCTGTGATCTCTTGGATTATGACTACCTGACAGGCAGACCACAGTTTGTCCGGCTGGGCAGTGTCTTGTCTGATGTGGTGGTTAGTGATATGGGAGCTCCACAGGTGACTGTGCTCTATCCTTTTCTCTTCACCTTATACACTACTGACTTTCAGTACAACACCAAGCCATGCCACCTGCAAAAATTCTCTGACAACTCAGCTGTTGATGGGTGTATCAGAGGGAGAGAGGAGGGGGAGTACAGGGCACTGGTAGACGGATTTGTGGAGTGGACCGAGCAGAATCACCTGAGGCTGAACATCAGCGAGACCAGAGAGATGGTGATTGACTTCAGAAAGAAGAGGACGCCTTCACAGCCATTACAGATTAGGGGGGAGGATGTGGAGGTCGTTTAGGACTACAAATACTTGGGTGTCATGATCAGCAATGGACTGGACTGGAAATCCAACACCAATGATGTGTATCAGAAGCGGATGAGCAGACTCTACTTCCTGAGGAAGCTGAGATCCTTTAACATGTGCAGCAGGATGCTGGAGCTTTTCTACCAGGCCATTGTCACCAGCGCCATCTTCTTTGCTGCTACCTGTTGGGGTAGCAGTATCAGAGCCAGCAACACCAAAAGACTTGACAAGATTAATAAGAGGGCTGGCTCTGTAATCGGTCTCAGGCCGGAGACTTTTGACTTTTGAGACTGTGGTGGAGAGGAGGACACTAATCAAACTGCGATCCATCATGGACAATCCTGGTCACCCCCTCCACCACACACTGGACAGACAGTGGAGCACTTTCTCCAGCAGACTGCTACAACTTCGCTGCCGAATGGTTAGGTACAGGAAATCTTTCCTCCCACATGCCATTTCACTGTACAGTAACTCACTATGATGTTATATTCTGGTCATAACTATGCTGCCATACTGCACCTTCCAGTCTAATTGGTACCTCACAATTCACCCTGCACCTGATAGTCCTGCATTGTACAGCGGGTATGATTCATGTATTCAGGTCATCATCTATTCATCTATGATGTAAATAAGTTAGTTAGCATTTTTACTTTCCATGGGGAATCCATTTGTCTATTATGCTGTGTGTGTTTCTGTCGTTTTGGTCATCTGTCATGCTGCTGTTACACTAATTTCCCAGTTTGGGATGAATAAAATCTATTAACAGTGCATCCAGAAAGTCTTCACAGCACTTCACTTTTTCCACATTTTATGTTACAGCCTTATTCCAAAATGGATCCAATTCATTTTTTTCCTCAAAATTCTACACACAATACCCCATAATGACAACATGAAAAAAGTTTTAATTTTTTTTGTAGATTTTTGCAAATTTATTAAAAAAAAAAAATCACATGTACATAAGTATTCACAGCCTTTGCTCAATACTTGGTTGATGCACCTTTGGCAGCAATTACAGCCTCAAGTCTTTTTGAATGTGATGCCACAAGCTTGGCACACCTATCTTTGGGCAGTTTGGCCCATTCTTCTTTGCAGCACCTCTCAAGCTCCATCAGGTTGGATGGGAAGCATCGCTGCACACCCATTTTCACATCTCTCCAGAGGTGTTCAATTGGATTCAAGTCTGGGCTCTGGCTGGGCCACTCAAGGACATTCACAGAGTTGTCCTGAAGCCACTCCTGTGATATCTTGGCTGTGTGCTTAGGGTCGTTGTCCTGCTGAAAGATGAACCGTCGCCCCAGTCTGCGGTCAAGAGCGCTGTGGAGCAGGTTTTCATCCAGGATGTGTCTGTACATTGCTGCATTCATCTTTCCCCTCTATCCTGACTAGTCCCCCAGTTCCTGCCGCTGAAAAACATCCCCACAGCATGATGCTGCCACCACCATGAGTCACTGTAGGGATGGTATTGGCCCGGTGATCAATGGTGCCTGGTTTCCTCCAAACATGATACCTGGCATTCATGCCAAAGAGTTCAATCTTTGTCTCATCAGACCAGAGAGTTTTGTTTCTCATGGTCTGAGAGTCTTTCAGGTGCCTTTTGGCAAACTCCAGGCAGGCTGCCATGTGCCTTTTACTAAGGAGTGGCTTCCGTCTGGCCACTCTACCATACAGGCCTGATTAGTGGATTGCTGCAGAGAAGGTTGTCCTTCTGGAAGGTTCTCCTCTCTCCACAGAGAAATGCTGGAGCTCTGACAGAGTGAATATCAGGTTCTTGGTCACCTCCCTGACTAAGGCCCTTCTCCCCAATTGCTCAGTTTAGACAGCCGGCCAGCTCTAGAAAGAGTCCTGGTGGTTCCGAACTTGTTCCATTTATGGATGATGAAGGCCACTGTGCTCACTGGGACCTTCAAAGCAGCAGAAATTTTCTGTACCCTTCCCCAGATTTGTGCCTAGAGACAATCCTATCTCAGAGGTCTACAGACAACTCCTTTGACTTCATGATTGGTTTGTGCTCTGACATGCACTGTCAACTGTGGGACCTTATATAGACAGGTGTGTACCTTTCCAAATCATGTCCTGCAGTTCAGCACCTGGTGAAGTTACACACAGACATACGCAGGGATCCACAGTTCCTGCACTTAACAACCACAGGAAAACAACTAAATAGTAGGAATAACACATTCAGCAAAGATCAATTAGCAGTGAAGGCAAAGAGAGAGGAGTTTACAAGTGCATCAGGTGCGCCCCTAGGCCATCGGAGTGGTGGGATAATGAGGGGAGAGGTCCTGTTTTCCATATCTGTAGTCATTCCCTGTGTCTCTGAAAGTCTACTCACCCCTGTTCAAAAGCCAGGTTTTTGTGATGTAAAAAATGAGCAAGAGGCATCATTTAAAAACTTTTTCCACCATTAATGTGACCTATAACCTGTACAACCCAACTGAAAACCAAACTTAAAATTTTTAAGGGGAAAAATGAAAAAACTTAAAATAACCTGTTTGCATAAATACTGTATGCACACCCTTAAAATGCTGATGACATGTTTTTGACATGTTTTAGCATGTTATCAAGCTCCTCTCCTGTGGAACCAGCTGCCAATCTGGATTCGGGAGTCAGACTCGATCTCTGTTTTTAAGAATAGGGCTAAAACCTACCTTTTTGATATAGCCTACAATTAGGGAGGGATCATGTGTTTCGGAACCCTCCCTTAGTTATGCTGCTAATAGGTTTAGTCAGCCGGGGGACCTCCAATAATGCACTGGGCTTCACTCCTTTCTTCACTCTCAATGAAATTTTTTTTTTTTTTGCTGGTCATTAACATCTGTTTGTTCTCTCCCATAGATTGAGTCCCCATCGTGCTGTTTGCTCTCTACATGTCTGTTCTTTTCATCTTCTCTATCCCCTCACCCCCCAGCCAGTCGCAGCAGATGACTGCCCCTCCCTGAGCCTGGTTCTGCTGGAGGTTTCTTCCTGTTAAAAGGGAGTTTTTCCTCTCCACCGTCGCCAAGTGCTTGCTCACAGGGGATCGCCTGATTGCTGGGGTCTTTCTGCAACTGTGGGGGTTCCCCCTACAGTTGATAGTGCTATGAGATGACTGTTGTTGTGAAATGGCGCTATATAAATAAAGTTGAATTGAATTGAATTGAATTGAATGTTGTGTAAACCCAGAAGTCATTGTCTATGGCCAATATAATATTTACAACCACGCCTGCATAAACTAGTTATCAAAAAACTGCAGCTGCTGACTGGACTGTAGTGCCGCCCACCGAATTAAGGGCGGCACCCCAATGGTGTAATCAATAGAACAGACTCCGGTGTTGTTAACTAGAATGACAGCAGCTTTGTAGCTCACAGTTTCTCTGGTTTCTTGTTTTAATTTTATGGCTATGCCTTCACGTTGTGTTGCAGGCTTAGATAAACAGCAGGCCATGAAAGAACACATCATACGCTTCAGCTCCAACTGTCATAAGCCTCCTGGTGCGCTTCTCATGCACTTTTAGGCAGGAGGAGCGCACGGAGGAGGGGAAGGATTAATGGATTTACGCACAGCTTTGACCTACTTTCTGTGATCCCATGCTGACATGTCACTGGTCCGAACACGTCCCCTCTCTCATTATCAACAGCTGATTCAAACTCCCGCTGATCATGTTTCCTGGTCCTCGCCCAGGTGCTTCTCATCACACCATCACCAGCAGTGCGTGTACATATTGGCGGCCGTTTGCCATTAATGCACTGCTGGTCAATAGTATTGTTATCTGTGCTGTTAGTCTGCCAGGATTTTCAGCACTCTCACGACGTTAGTCACTCCATGTTCACTGTGGTTCTCGTGCGTCCTTGAAGCGATGTCGGCTCTGGGGAACACCTGTGGCTAACACGTCTCCTCTCTTTCATTCTCTGGGCAATGACAGCCCCGAACGCCATCAGTGTGTTTGTGTTTTTTTGTACGTCTTCACCTTTTTGGGAATTGTCTGTCGTTCTATATTAAATGTGCTGTGGTGAACCCTGCACGTAAATCCTCGTTATTTCATGCTCCCTCTCCCTGCCCTGCGTAAGAGCGCACGGAAAGTGAGGATTTACGCGTAAATAACGAGGATTTACACAAGGATTTACACACAGGATTCACCACAGCACATGTATTGAACATAAAAACTGATCCCAAAAGGTGAAGACTTACAAAAATACACAGAAACAAAAACAGTAGGCATTCGGGGCCGACATTGCCCAGCGAACATGGAGAGGAGACGTGTTAACCACGGTTGCGGCCCAGAGCCGACATCGCTATAAGGGGCGCAACAGAACCACGGCTGTGTGGAGTGGCTAACACGTTGTGATAGTGTTGGCAATATTGGCTGGCTGACAACACGGCAGATGATGCACACAAAACATGAACAGCTGATGGTCACTGAGTCTGACTCGCTAGGCACAATGCCCCCTTGGCACGGCTCAAACCTATACGGTTTGATGCCCCCAGATTCTTCATCGTCATCCCATTCTTTGGAACTATAATCGTCTGAAGATTGGACAACACAAACCAATTCCAGACTACATGTGCTGGAACCATCGTTGATGTTTTAAACTGCTTCCATCCTGTGTGTACAAAGGGCAGCCAAGCGCTGTGTTCTGTCGATGATGTTACAACATGGCTGGGGGGTTTTCGAGCTACTGACGCAATGGGTGACGTGGTGCTCATGAAAATGTCGGATGTTCGCGTGAAAAAAAGCCTGTTTGGCTTAGAACTGCACAGACCAACCTATTTCGTCATATTATATTATGTGTTGAAAAATTAGAGGAAGTCAAAAACGTGTCATCAGCACTTTAAACTAATACTTTGTTGCAGCACCTTTGGCTTTTATTACAGCACTCAGTCTTTTTGGGTAGGAGTCTATCATTGTGGCACATCTTGATGTGGCAATATTTGCCCACTCTTCTTTGCAAAAATGCTCCAAATCTGCCAAATTGCAAGGGCATCTCCTGTGCACAGCCCTCTTCAGATCACCCCACAAATGTTCCATCAGAGATCTGGGCTCTGGCTGGACCATTCCAAAACCTTAATCTTCTGGTGAAGTCATTCTTTTGTGGATTTGGATGTGTGCTTTGGGTCATTGTCGTGCTGAAAAATGAAGTTCATCTTCAGCTTTCAAGCAGAAGCCTGAAGGTTTTGTGCCAACACTGACTTGTATTTAGAACGGTTCATAATTCCCTCCAAATTGACTAAGGCTCCAGTTCCAGCTGAAGAAAAACAGCCCCAAAGCATGATGCTGCCACAACCATGCTTCACTGTAGGTATGGTGTTCTTTTGGTGATGAGCAGTGTTGTGTTTGTGCCAAATGTACCTTTTGGAATTATGGCCAAAACGTTCAACCTTGGTTTCGTTGGACCATAACACATTTTTCCACGTTTGGGAGATTTCAAATGTGTTTTTGCAAAATGTAGCCGGGCTTGGATGTTTTTCTTCATAAGATGAGGCTTCTGTTTTGCCACCCTACCCCATAGCTCAGACATATGAAGAAGACAGCAGATTGTTGTCACATGTCAGAATCAGAATCAGAAAAAGATTTATTGCCAAGTACATTAACAGATCACTGATAACATACGAGAGAATTTGACTTGACACAGAAAATGAACCTGCATTTCCAGTGACACGGCTGCATCGGGAACGCGCCTGCCAACAGGATGGTACAGATAAGAAATCATACAATGGGAAGGAGCAAAAAAATCATTGAATTCAGAATATGTACTGAACATGTACTAAACAGCCAGTACTTGCCAGAAATTCCTGCAGCTCCTTCAAGGTTGCTGTCGGCCTCTTAGCAGCCTCCCTGACCAGTTTTCTTCTTGTCTTTTCATCAATTTTGGAGGGACATCCAGTTCTTGGTAATGTCACTGTTGTACCATATTTTCTCATCTTGATGAGATGAGATGTCTTCACTGTGTTCCATGGTATATTTAATGTCTTGGAAATTCTTTTGTACCCTTCTCCTGACTGATACCCTTTAACAATGAGATCCCTCTGATGCTTTAGAAGCTCTCTGCGGACCATGGCTTGTGCTGTAAGATGTGACTACAAAAATGTCAGGAAAAGCCTACTAGAACAGCTGAACTTTATTTGGGGTTAATCAGAGGCACTTTAAATGGTGGCAGGTGTGTGCTGACTCCCATTAACATGAGATTGAATGTGATTGGTTAATTCTGAACACAGCCACACCCCCAGTTTGCTGCAACAAAGTATTAATTTAATGGCCCATGCTACTCGGCAAAGAAAAAATGTACCCACACTCTGATCAATTTCATTTCAGGACAGGCTAAGTCAGCAATTTGGAAAACAAGGAAAAACCATATCAAGGGGGTGGGCTCCGAGGACGTTGTGATAATGCTCAAGAAGTTACTGACAGCTCAGCTCAGGGTAGAGTTTGAATTTTACAAGCTCACAAAAAATATTGATAGTTTTGAAAAGATTTGGGCTGTGAAGAAAGTGTTGTGTTCAGTTTGTGAAAATTAGGTGATTTTCAGTTTTTGATTTTACAATAATTCTGGTTCTCTGATTTTGTGAAAAAGTACTTTTGAATTAAGATGACTTTTTAAACTCAAACTCTTCTCTTTCTTTCTTTCTTTCTCCAAAACCACAGGGATTCTCTTGTCAATGGCAAAAGTGGGATAATTCTGACCTCTGTTAGGCCATTAAGTGTGATGGTTGAATGATGCTACTTAACAAATTGTCAACATGAAGCCATGAGCAAAGCTTCTAATATTAGATTTACAGTAGGCTGGTCATTGCTAAAGTAACAGAAGTCAGAGTCAGAGGGTACCCTTACTTTGGAACCTCAAAACGTCTCTGCAAATCCCTGCAATTGTTGTAAGGGAAGAAGCTTTATGTTATGAAATGATTCCCAGTTATGCATCATTTAAACAGGAATGTGATCATGTGACTAATTATTCTATTGCCCTGTTTTGCATGTAACCTACCACTCAGCTTTACTGTTGCTTTAGGAAATGGCGCAATACTTGCACATATTTAACTGGACTGTCTGTGCTGGTGTTTGACCAATCATGGTGGGCCACCTGGACCAAAAATGCCAGGGCCGATTTTTTGTCCCAGTCCAGCCCTGGCTGTGATATACAGAACATTTACTCCTACCCCCTTTTCAGTGGGACTGACGTGGACTGTGGACTCTGTGGGTCTAATCAGATGCTGATTAGCAGATCATAATTTTTGCCACTTCACTATGGTTCAGGATTGCTGTGCAACATGACTGAGAATGGTAATATCTGGAACTGGTTTTTCCCATACAGGTGCAAACGTGACTTAAAATGCTAAAACTGTCTTGATGCTTTTCTTCTTCTGAATGTTGTCACGTATAGCCTGATGACTGTATACTGTCTTCTAAAATTACTGATATCTCCTATTTCTGAATTATCTCTCACTTTAGTTGAGAGTTCTTAGAACTTTTGTTGACTGGCACAGAAAGTTTTCAGTGTGCACAAGGACGTAATGTCAGGATGACAAAGGACAGATAAAATGTGCTGCTGACGAATGCACTGAATAAAGGGATGATTGGAGGGTAAACCACTTGAGTTAATGACCCCGGTTACATGGCCTTGATCGGATTACTCTGATGACATGGCCACTTGAGTTAGCAGATAACTCCAGAAATCCAGTCATAACTGGTTTATTGGTATGCATGCAAACATGATTATTGTCTTGCCCAGTTACTCTGTACAAGTTCTAAGAACACTGTTGCGGAAACTGATTTCCAGTGCTGCTTTGTTGTAAGCCAGGGTGGCCAGTGTTTGGTCTTTATTATGAAATAAAATAACTAAACCAGATTTTACTTTACATCTTTAATGTTGGTTTGTGTCAAAAGAAAATAACAAATATTACAAATCAATATTGTTTCACTGAACATAAATTATTCATTTTAAAATAATCAATTACATTTCATTTGCAAAAACACAAAACTTTCACTTAGTTAATATAAATCAGTTAAAGTTTGCTGGATAAAAATAAGTTGGCCCAATGAAACATTCCATTCTAATTATGGACATTATTTGGTTCATGTTAACAGTACAAACTTGAGTTGTACCAAAGTACTTGTGTTTAATTGAGTGAACATGTGTTTACTGGATGGAAAACCTGCCCAAAATTTAATGGAAATCATCCAGTGAGTCATTTTTTTTGAGTGTAGGAATTGTGGATAGTGCATAACTAGCACGCCTTCAACTGAAAAATCCATTACAAATTCAACAATCAATAGAGTCTAGATCTGTTAGAAAACTAAGAACCATGGAACTACAGGGCATTTAAGCAAACAATCTACGACTTAAAGTGGAACAAATTTAGAGAAAACATCAGGAAATTATTTAAGCCTCTACAATATGCACATCTTCAATACATGAACAGACACTGAGACATGAAAACGTCCTCACTTGAAAACTGTAGGAGGAATTGGGCAGACGGACGGACAGATGGACCATCATCACATAACACATCCCTACTTTAGAGATGGGATGTATTAACATGCTCCTGTCATCTTGTTGCTGGTATTCCAGTGATTAGCACTGTTGTCTCACAGCTACAAGGTTCCAGGTTCAAATCCCCAAGCTGGGAACCTCCGTGCGCTGTGAGGATTTCCTCCCACAATCCAAAGACATGCATGTTCGGTTAATTGGTGACTCTAAATTGTCCCTAGGTATCTGTCTCTGACCTAGGTGTCTGTCTCTGATAGGCCCTTGCCCAGGATTTTCATCGACTCTGGATCCGGTCCGTTATGGCTACGATCCAGTCTCTGCAGAAAATAGTTCCCATTCGAGTTAATGTTCTAATCCCCACCTGGTCCTGACCATTGTAGAACCTCAGATAGTTAAAAATACGTGTTTATTTTTGACAGATGCCGAATCCAGTCCGCAAGGAAAATCCCCATTAGCTACTGTATTTAATAACTGTTTGTTCATTAAAACTATTTAAGGATCACACACTATTTTCTGAGGTCTACTCCACCACTGTGTCAGAGAAGATAAAAACTTTGACATAACATACAAACACTTCATAGAATTAAAATTAGCAGGCTACTTATGTATTATTACAGCACAATAATCCAGGTGAAAAGCCACTACATCATGCTTCCTTGTTGTGATCACGTGATCGTAGTCGATCCTCTTCGGTCTTGATCAGGTCTTTCTCGAGATCTCACATTATTTTACATAATGATCATGAAAGCTTGTATTTCAAACCCTCTTATCTTACCCATGCTGCTTCAAAACACAAATGGAGCTGGCAGGGATGGACGCAAGGCTCTGTCCGCACTGCATCCGTAATGGACCAGATCTAGAGTCAGTGGAAATCCTGGGTTAGAATTGAGGGTTAGTGTAGCTACTAGCTAAGTGCTTTGAGTGGTCTTTGTGACTACAAAAACACTATATACTGTAAGTACAGGTCCTTATACTTTTTTAACTGATAGCACAAATACCAGTATAATTTTATAACAATCTAAACGTTATAATCCGTGTGTGTGTTTTTGCTCCATGCACAGTGGTCCTCAACCTCTGGTCCCTGAACATTCAGGTTTCCAATCCGAAAATTTTGTAATTTAGTTTCTTATTTAGTCCAGAAAAATTCAAATGATTTGCCATTGCTGTGTATATGTTCTTTACACATCCATGCACCCATGCACCCATGCACAACAGCGGAGAATTATTTGCAATTTTTTGGGACCAAATAAGAAGGGAAATTGGAAAATTTCCCACGGAAACCTGAATGTTCCAGGAACTGGAAGTTGGGGACCACTGGTGTAGAGGATAAGTAGAGCTCAGACTCTTCTAGTCCTCAGGAACATTTATTGAACACAGAACATAATGCAGCAGATGATTGTTGTTCTGTCTATTCAGAGGCTGGACTGTAAGTGCTGCTCTACATTCACATGTGCTCAGATAGGTCAGAGAGAGCGGGAACACAGAGTGAAGACATCACACTCTGACATAGGTATCTGACAACATTCACACCTGCTGTTCAAACACAAAATGTCTCCTTCTTTCTGCTGTCTGCTCAGTGGGTCAGCCAGTCCATTAACCATTAGCATTGTTAGCCTCCAACTCATCCAACTAATTGGGGAGAGATGACACATTTCCTCCAACAATGGAGGGAGGATATCTGATACTTCTTTTCCCTCGAGAACTAGGCTGTCTTTCTGTTTCTTTTTTTCATTCATTCATTCATCTTCTTCCGCTTAATCCTTTTCGGGTCATGGGGGGGCTGGAGCTTATCCCAGCATCTTTGGGCAAGAGGCAGGGTCCACCCTGGACAGATCGCCAGTCCATCGCAGGGCCAACACAGAGAGACAGACAACCATTCACTCTCACAGTCATACCTAAGGACAATTTAGAATCCCCAGTTTGATGCCAATTAACCGAACCTGCATGTTTTTGGCATGTGGGAGGAAACCAGAGAAATCCCGGAGTAAACCCATGCAGACACGGGGAGAACATGCAAACTCCGCACAGATCACTGTTGGTCGGGGGCTGGGATCGTTTCTTCTCTGCTTAAATCAGCAGCTGATCCTGGTGTCAATATTAACAAGGCTGTCTCTGGACCTCCACACAAAAACATTACAGTTCTGATCTCCATAATGTCCTTTAACCCTGATTTACACCTCATCACAACTCCCCCCACTCGGGAGATCGGATCACAACTTGGTTCATCTCCGGCCGGTGTACAAACCCCTAGTGCACAGACAACCTCTGGCCACGTGCACAGGGAAGTTATGGTCTGAGGAGGCAATGGACACTCTAAAGGGCTGTTTTGAAGCCACCACCTGGAAGCAGCTCTGCGATCCACATGGTGAGGACATCGATGGCCTCATTCACACCTTCACAGACTACCTCAGCTTCTGTGTGGACAAATCCGTTCCCACCAAGACCATATGGTGTTGCTCAAACAACAAACCCTGGATCAACCCTGAGATAAAAACACTTCTGAGAGAGAAGAAGAGGATCTTCAGGTCGGGGAATAGGGAGATGCTGAAGTCCGTACAGAGGGAGCTGAGGAGAAAGATCAGAGAAGGCAAAGACGGCTTCAGGAAGAAGATGGAGGACAAGCTGCAACAGAGCGACATCAGCGGGGTCTGGAGAAACCTCAAAACCATCTCTGGGCTCCAGAATACCTCCCCCCAGGCCACGGGGGGCAGGGAGTGGGCAAACAATCTGAATCTATTTTTCAGTAGGTTTGACCAACCGCCCTCCCCCCTGACTGCACAACAACCACTGCTGCCTCTAAAGACATCAAGTCCTGCTGCCCACTCCCCACTCCACCAACACCCCCCCACTCCCAACACACAGCCCCCCATCCTGACCCTGACCAAGACCCAGGTGAGGACGGAGCTGAGGAAGATCAAGGCGAGGAAGGCGACAGGACCAGACGGCATCAGCGCAAAGCTCCTCAAGTCCTGTGCAGACCAGCTGTGTGGGATTGTGGAGTACATCTTCAACCTGAGCCTGAAGCTGGGGAGGGTACCACAGCTGTGGAAAACATCTTGTGTGGTACCTGTACCAAAAACTTCCCACCACAAAGACCTGAACAGCTACAGACCGGTGGCCTTGACGTCCCACTTGATGAAGACTCTGGAGAGACTGCTCCTTGCTCACCTCCGCCCCCTGGTGGAACCAGTGATGGATCCACTCCAGTTCGCCTACCAGCTTGGCATTGGGGTGGAGGATGCGGTGATCTTCCTCCTTCACCGTTCTCTGTCCCACCTGGAGAAGCCCGGGAATATGGTGAGGATCATGTTCTTTGACTTCTCCAGTGCTTTCAACACCATCCAACCGATGATCCTGAAGGACAAGCTGCTGCGCGCAGGGGTGGACCAGCACCTGTCATCATGGATCCTGGACTACCTCACGGACCGGCCACAGTTTGTGAGAACCCGGGACTGTGTGTCCGACACGATCATCGGTAGCACGGGGGCCCCCCAGGGAACGGTGTTGGCTCCCTTCCTGTTCACTCTTTATACTGCGGACTTCTCACACAACACAACACAACACACTGCCATCTACAGAAGTTCTCTGATGACTCTGCGATCGTTGGCCTCATCTCCAATGGAGATGAAGCTGAGTACAGAGGGCTTATCCAGGACTTCGTGGACTGGTGCCATCAGAACTGCCTCCAGATCAACGCGAGGAAAACTAAGGAGCTGGTGGTGGACTGCCGCAGGCATGGACAACCCCTCACAGCACCAGTAAATATACAGGGAACAGACATTGAGATGGAGACATCCTACAAGTACCTGGGTGTTCATCTGAACAATAAACTAGACTGGTCACACAATACTGACGCACTCTACAAGAAGGGACAGCGCAGGCTGTTCCTACTGAGGAGACTCAGGTCTTTTGGTGTACAAGGGGCGCTGCTGAAGACATTCTATGACACGGTGGTGGCATCAGCCATCACTTTTGGAGTGGTCTGCTGGGGCAGTGGCATTACTGCAGCCGATGGGAAGAGACTGAACAAACTGATCAAGAAAGCTAGCTCTGTCCTGGGGCGGTGCCTTGATCCGGTGGAGGAGATAGGAGAGAGAAGGACGGTGGCTAAACTGTCATCTCTGCTGGAGCCCGAGTTCCACCCTATGCAGGACATACTGAATGCACTGAGGAGCTCATTTAGCAGCAGACTACATCATCCCAGGTGCACAACGGAGAGGTTTCGTAGGTCCTTCCTACCAATGGCTGTCAGACTGTACAACCTAAGCAGGGCTACTCGCAGAGATAGCAAAAAGACGTAACAACCTAATAGTTTTTGAACGCAAAAGATGCAATAGACTTACACAATGGTCCCCTCCGGCATACAACTAGGAAAATACCGGTCGCTATGGAGGGTGAGAATATGTATGGGCACATAATCATACCATGTAGGATAACTAAGTAGACGGTTGTGCTGTTTCATCCCATCTAGCAACAATGCTCTGCACTGTGTGTGTTTATATATTTACATATTTATTCCATCTAGCTACAATGCTCCGCACTGGGTGTGTTTGTTTATATTTATATATCTATATATTTATTCCATCTAGCTACAATGCTCCGCACTGTGTGTTTATATATCTACATATTATTCCATCCAGCTACAATGCTCTGCACTGTGTCTGTGTGTATATACAGTGGGGTAAAAAAGTATTTAGTCAGCCACCAATTGTGCAAGTTCTCCCACTTAAAAGATGAGAGAGGTCTCCAATTTTCATCATAGGTATACCTCAACTATGAGAGACAAAATGAGAAAAAAAAAATCCAGAAAATCACATTGTCTGATTTTTAAAGAATTTATTTGCAAATTATGGTGGAAAATAAGTATTTGGTCAATAACAAAAGTTCATCTCAATACTTTGTTATATACCCTTTGTTGGAAATGACAGAGGTCAAATGTTTTCTGTAAGTCTTCACAAGGTTTTCACACACTGTTGCTGGTATTTTGGCCCATTCCTCCATGCAGATCTCCTCTAGAGCAGTGATGTTTTGGGGCTATCGCTGGGCAACACAGACTTTCAACTCCCTCCAAAGATTTTCTATGGGGTTGAGATCTGGAGACTGGCTAGGCCACTCCAGGACCTTGAAATGCTTCTTACGAAGCCACTCCTTCGTTGCCCGGGCGGTGTGTTTGGGATCATTGTCATGATGAAAGACCCAGCCACGTTTCATCTTCAATGCCCTTGCTGATGGAAGGAGGTTTTCGCTCAAAATCTCACGGTACATGGCCCCATTCATTCTTTCCTTTACACGGATCAGTTGTCCTGGTCCCTTTGCAGAAAAAACAGCCCCAAAGTATAATGTTTCCACTCCCATGCTTCACAGTAGGTATGGTGTTCTTTGTCCTCCAAACACGACAAGTTGAGTTTTTACCAAAAAGTTCTATTTTGGTTTCATCTGACCATATGACATTCTCCCAATCCTCTTCTGGATCATCCAAATGCTCTCTAGCAAACTTCAGACAGGCCTGGACATGTACTGGCTTAAGCAGGGGGACACGTCTGGCACTGCAGGATTTGAGTCCCTGGCGGCGTAGCGTGTTACTGATGGTAGCCTTTGTTACTTTGGTCCCAGCTCTCTGCAGGTCATTCACTAGGTCCCCCCGTGTGGTTCTGGGATTTTTGCTCACTGTTCTCGTGATCATTTTGACCCCACGGGGTGAGATCTTGCATGGAGCTCCAGATCGAGGGAAATTATCAGTGGTCTTGTATGTCTTCTATTTTCTAATAATTGCTCCCACAGTTGATTTCTTCACACCAAGCTGCTTACCTATTGCAGATTCAGTCTTCCCAGCCTGGTGCAGGTCTACAATTTTGTTTCTGGTGTCCTTTGACAGCTCTTTGGTGTTAGCCATAGTGGAGTTTGGAGTCTGACTGTTTGAGGTTGTGGACAGGTGTCTTTTATACTGATGACGAGTTCAAACAGGTGCCATTAATACAGGTAACGAGTGGAGGATAGAGGAGCCTCTTAAAGAATTAGTTACAGGTCTGTAAGAGCCAGAAATCTTGCTTGTTTGTTGGTGACCAAATACTTATTTTCCACCATAATTTGCAAATAAATTCTTTAAAAATCCTTCAATGTGATTTTCTGGATTTTTTTTTTTTTCTCATTTTGTCTCTCATAGTTGAGGTATACCTATGATGAAAATTGGAGACCTCTCATCTTTTAAGTGGTAGAACTTGCACAATTGGTGGCTGACTAAATACTTTTTTGCCCCACTGTATATATATTTATAGTAATATGTACATATGTATATTAGCTGCTCTTGCTTTTTTTTCTTGCCTTCTGATTGTTGCGCTGAGTGTTGCTACCCCTGTGCTGTTGCAATCCTGGAATTTCCCCGTTGTGGGACTAATAAAGGCTTATCTTATCTTATTTGTAGACTTTATAGATAATGAAAGAAACAGATATAATGTAGAAATGTGGAGGTGAGCAGGAGTGGCTGTAATCAGCTGAAATTTGGAGCTCCTCCTTTATATCCTGAAAAATTAAAGAGCAAATGTCCTGATGACCTCAAGGTTGATCTGACCTGCTCAAACACAGTAGTTTTTACTGCTACCACTAAAGTACTACCTATATATTTCACTACCACTGCTGCTGTGCACAGCAGATTTTTACGTCATATGAAGGGGGAAAAAAATGTTTTAAGAGCAGTTCTGAAAACTGACACTTAGCATCTAAATTTCTGCCTTTAGGTCTTTTAACTACAATTAAACCTGTACTGTGGTCTATATTAATCATATATCCCATAACCTACATATGTTTAAGCATGTGGGAGTGTTTAGTGATTACATATGTAAAGCGACTTCACACCTCAGAACAGGACAAAGGGTCTCAACCGCCAGTGAAGATCAAAGAGCATCCGAGGCACTGCGGTGGAGACCGGATGGGTTGCCCTGACCCCCCAGGGCTAGGTGGAGGAGTACGAAGACAAAAGAGGGGATTAAGATAGTGAGGGATGTCAGCTTTTGATATGCATGTCTTTTGTTATGTGCGAGTATAAGTTCGTAGAGCCGAAGGTGTTCGCTCTCTTACTTCTTCTGCTGCTGCACCTAGATGAGACTTGTTTGAGGAGCTGATAATAAACTTTGGTTTATGAATCACATCGCCTCGTTATTTCAAGCTCCTCTACACTGGTGACCCTGACGCGAGAATGGACCAGAGGCGTTCCCCCGCGATCAACTCATCTGTGGCGACCCAGGCAGACGCCGGCGCCCATGCAGACAGGGGAACAGATGGACAACGTTCCCCCACGGCAGAAGTGATAGAGAGGGCTCAACCGAGCACCAGCGCCGCGGAGAGAGCCGAAGCAAGGCACTCTCACCCTGCGGACACATCAGTGACGGTCCACACAAACGCCGTCACCGTCAAGCTGCCGGACTTCTGGCAGGAAGACCCCGCCTCGTGGTTTCAGTAAGCTGAAGCCCAGTTTGCACTTGCGGGCATCACGGCTGACGATACAAAGTTCTATCACATCGTCGCCAAACTCGACGCCGCCACTTTGAGATGTGCGCGGAGCATAATCCAGCTGCCGCCGGCCCAGGACAAATATAAAGAACTGAAAGCGACCATCGTGGCAAATTACGTCCCCTCAGCCGAGGAGAGAGCCGAGAGGATCCTGGCGGTCTACGGCCACAGAGGAGGCAGACCCAAGGCCCTCATGGAGGACTTGCTGCAACTTAAAGAAGAGGACAATGACAACTTCCTCTTCCATTTCATATTCCTCAGTACGCTGCCACCACACATGAGAGGGACGCTTGCCAACATGTGATGCAGCACCCAGCAGGACTTCCGCACACTGGCTCACGAAGCTCAACGGCTCGTCAACACCTGCAAGGAGCAGACACCCAGAGCAGCATCCGCAGACCTCAACGCTGATGTCCGGAGCCACAAGGAGCCACAAATCACCGAGCAGAATCAGCCCGCGGTGACAGCGACACGGCCAGGACGCAACAGACGGAGCGACGTTTGTTATTACCACCACCGCTTCGCCGAGAAGGCTTACAAATGCGTTCCCCCCTGCAAATTCACGATTTCGGGAAAACGCCGAAGCCGAGAGCCGTTAACAGCGGCGGTTCTCGGCGAAAAAAGCAAGCTTTTATATGTGACGGACAGACACACCGGCAAGCGGTTCCTTATCGACACGGGAGCTCAACTAAGTTTTGTCATGCCCTCCCAAGCTGACCGGGCCATGGGCCCCCGGGGCAATGGAGCGGTGGCAGCCAACGGCTCCATCATCGACACTTTTGGCGAAAAGAGCCTGCCCCTCTGCATCCACGGCCGCAACTACAGATGGACATTTGTTGTAGCGGCGGTGAGTTTTAACTTGTTGGGCACAGATTTTTTGTGTGCACATGGGTTATTAGTTGATCTAGCGAACAGACGCTTGGTTAATGCACTGTCCTTTGCTTCTATTCCCTGCTCAGCTCGACTTTCTCCACCACCCGTGCAGGCTAGCGTCACCACAGCAGGAGGTAAGTTTGATCAACTCCTCACCCAATTCCCAGCACTCACAATTCCCAAATTCTCAGCCACAGTGGCTAAACACGGGGTCGAACACTTTATTCCCACAACGGGCCCACCCGTATTCGCCAAAGCTCGGCGCTTAGACGCGACCAAGCTCGCCATAGCTCAGGACGAGTTTACCACCCTTGAAAAATTAGGCATTATCAGACGCTCGAAAAGCCCCTGGGTGTCACCACTTCACATGGTCCCGAAATCCGACGGTTCTTGGAGGCCGTGCGGCGATTACCGCAGATTAAACAATGCGACAGTGCATGACCGCTACCCAATACCTCACATTCAAGACTTTTCACTACATCTGGCGGGTGCGCGCATTTTTTCAAAAATAGACCTAGTCCGCAGTTATCATCAAGTCCCAGTTAGAGCAGAGGACATTCCTAAAACAGCTGTAATAACCACCTTCGGTCTTTTTGAATTTTTGCGGATGCCTTTCGGCCTCAAAGGTGCTGCTCAAACCTTTCAGCGGATGATGGACGCAGTATTACGCGACCTCCCTTTCGTGTTCGTCTACCTCGACGATATGCTGGTAGCCAGCTCGTCTGAGGAAGAACACGAGCAGCATCTCACTATGGTTTTTCAGAGACTAGAAGACCTCGGGTTAATAATCAATCCAGCCAAATGCAAATTCGGCGTGTCACAAATTGATTTTTTAGGACACAGAGTTTCTCCGAAGGGGGCAGTCCCACTGCCAGACAAAGTTCACGCAGTAAAAAGTTTCCCACGGCCACAAACGGTCAAATCGCTGCAAGAATTTTTGGGAATGGTTAATTTTTACAACCGTTTCCTCCCCCACGCAGCTCAGCTCATGCAGCCCCTATATGACGCGCTCAGAAAACAAAAACCTTCCAACGCGGTCGAATGGACCCCGGAGCGTGAACACGCCTTCGCGGAAGTAAAAAGTGCCCTAGCTAATGCCACATTGTTGGTTCACCCCGATCCCTCGGCCCGCATTGCGCTAACCACAGACGCTTCAGACCTGGCCATAGGGGCAGTTGTAGAACAACACGTCAGCGGAATCTGGCAACCTTTGGCATTCTTCAGCAAATCGCTAAACCAAACTGAGCGTAAATACAGCACTTTTGACAGAGAGCTGCTAGCGCTTCATTTATCCCTCCGCCACTTCCAGTTCTGGTTGGAAGGGCGGCGTTTCACGGCTTTTGTAGACCACAAACCGCTCACCTTTGCGATGGCTAAAATTTCCGAACCGTGGTCAGGCAGGCAACAAAGACAGCTGGCTGCGATTTCAGAGTTCACCACAGACATTCGACATGTGGCAGGCAAACTTAACGTGGTAGCAGACTGCCTCTCTCGCGCTGTGACATCGCCAGAGCGCGAGGAGACAGATTATACTACCTCAGCCGCTGAACTCTTCGCCAACGCGGACACATACGCAGCACCAATCCACACAGGGATAGATTATGCAGCCATGGCAGAGGAGCAAAGTAGTGACGCGGACGTGCGCACACTCCTGTCTGGACCAACAGGGTTAAGGCTGGAGGAAAGGGTTTTACGCGACGGTGTGCCCCCCCTAATATGTGACATCTCAACCGGCCGACCTCGCCCATTGCGAGGTCGGCCGGCTGCATGGCGCCCAGCTGCATAGCGCCACCGTATTTTCGACTCAATTCACTCCCTCGCGCACCCAGGTGTGCGCGCTTCGGTTAAAATGGTCGCCGAAAAGTTTGTGTGGCCTGGCCTGCGCAAAAACGTAAAAGAATGGGCAAAGACTTGCATTTCTTGTCAGCGCGCCAAAGTACACAAACACACAAAAGCCCCTCTGGAGCCTTTTCGAATCCCAGCTAGAAGGTTCGACCACGTTCATGTCGACCTCGTGGGGCCACTACCTTCCTCCCAAGGTTTCACACACCTGTTAACAATGATAGACCGCACCACGCGCTGGCCAGAGGCAGTCCCTCTGGCGTCAACCACAGCGGAGGAAGTCGCTCTCGTTTTTTTGACAAACTGGGTGGCACGTTTCGGCGTCCCATCGGACATCACGTCCGATAGGGGGCCTCAATTTGTCTCGGAGCTTTGGTCAGCCATGGCCAGCAGCTTAGGGGCGACAATTCACCGCACCACCGCTTATCACCCTCAGGCTAATGGGTTATGCGAGCGTTTTCACAGATCTTTAAAGGCCGCCCTCAGAGCCTCACTAACGGATACAAATTGGGTAAATAAACTTCCCTGGGTTTTATTGGGGTTGCGTGCTGCGCCCAAAGAGGATCTAGACGCCTCCCCAGCAGAATTAGTTTTTGCACAACCTCTCAGGCTCCCAGGTGAATTTTTACCAGAGAACCCAGAGCCAGGGCATCTTCCAGCCCCGAGGTTTTTAGGCAGCAACGGACCGGACTCTCTCCCCGGACCAGCACATCACTCTTTTCCACGGGTTTTTGTCCCCCAAGCTTTAAAAAACGCTGAATTCGTTTTTGTTAGGCATGAAGCTTTAAAACCAACTTTCCGCCCACCATACGATGGGCCATTCAGAGTGCTGGAACCTGGTGATAAACATTTTGTGCTTGATTTTGGGGATAGAAAAGAAACAGTCAGCATTGACAGACTTAAACCTGCCTTCTTGTTGAGAGATGAGCCTGCACGGTTGGCGAGAGCACCTCGGCGGGGTAGACCCCCCAAGAGAAAAGACTCAGCCCCTCCGCAGGGAACAATTAATCACTCTCCTCCCCAAGCTGCAGATTCCTTACAGGAAGGTCCCACCAGGACGCCCAAGCGGACCCACAGCAGATTCGGGAGAAGATTAAAACCCAGACGGCACAGAGACTGATGCAAACTACTCAACAGTTGTTCACTAATTGTGCTGTAACAGTTTAGGACTGACTTGTGATTTTACTATGCTGTTATGATTACCACTGAACTCTCTTAGGAGCATGGCTGCTGGAAAGTTTCTTCTGCGTCAAGAGGTGTAGCAGTTAGTATGTCATAATAATTATCTTAAACTGTGAATTTTTCTATTGTCCTTTTCTTAGTCGTTTGGGGGGGGCTGTGGTCTATATTAATCATATATCCCATAACCTACATATGTTTAAGCATATGAGAGTGTTTAGTGATTACATATGTAAAGCGACTTCACACCTCAGAACAGGACAAAGGGTCTCAACTGCCAGTGAAGATCAAAGAGCATCCGAGGCACTGCGGTGGAGACCGGATGGGTTGCCCTGACCCCCCAGGGCCAGGTGGAGGAGTACGAAGACAAAAGAGGGGATTAAGATAGTGAGGGATGTCAGCTTTTGATATGCATGTCTTTTGTTATGTGCGAGTATAAGTTCGTAGAGCCGAAGGTGTTCGCTCTCTTACTTCTTCTGCTGCTGCACCTACACTACCTTTCAAAAGTTTGGGGTCACCCAGACAATTATTTTGTGTTTTCCATGAAAAGTCACACTTATTTACCACCATGAGTTGTAAAATGAATAGAAAATATAGTCAAGACATTGACAAGGTTAGAAATAATGATTTGTATTTGAAATAATAATTTTTTCCTTCAAACTTTGCTTTCGTCAAAGAATCCTCCATTTGCAGCAATTACAGCATTGCAGACCTAACATGATTGCACAAGGGCTTACTAATCATCCATTAGCCTTCTGACACAATGAGCAAACACATTGTACCATTAGAACACTGGAGTGATAGTTGTTGGAAATGGGCCTCTATACACCTATGTAGATATTGCACTAAAAACCAGACATTTGCAGCTATAATAGTCATTTACCACATTAGCAGTGTATAGAGTGTATTTCTGATTAGTTTAAAGTTATCTTCATTGAAAAAAAGTGCTTTTCTTTCAAAAATAAGGAAATTTCTAAGTGACCCCAAACTTTTGAACGGTAGTGTAGATGAGACTTGTTTTGAGGAGCTGATAATAAACTTTGGTTTATGAATCACATTGCCTCGTTATTTCAAGCTCCTCTACATGTACTAACATTTAAAAGGTAAACTTCCAAAACACACTGAACAAATGTTTTAATATTTTAACTTGCAATATCACTTTAAAACACTGTTCTACTCAATATTCATTACAGCCACAGTGAACGAGTTCAAGCCTTTTTAATTTTTAGAATGATTATAATTTTTTTTTAAATAAAATTACAAACCATGATATTCTGTTTTGAGATGCATCTGGAAACTCCTCTCTCTTTGTCTTCACTGCCATGTAGGAAAATATGAATTAATAATTATGACCAGGTATAAAAATTATTTAATTTATATTGATGGAATCGCAGATCAAATCTCGTTTCCTATACACCAGAAAAGTTAATAGCACTCATGGGGCACCAGCTTGTATCTCTAAGAAGCAATTTAATCTTTAATTTCACTTTATACCTGTTTAATCACTCAATAATTCAATTAATAATCAGTCTCAAAAATTTCTGTGAATTCGATACTGGGGCTTGAACCAGACTCAGAATGAAATAAATTCTCAACAACTTCTCTCATTTTCACATATTTATTAAACGAAATGGTTAACAGATATTGCAGTAATTTCATTAATCATAAAATCAATCTTGTAAACGATAGATTAACAATGTCAATATTTTCGGAACCAGGGTTAAACTAAGAAATGAATTTCGAGCAGTTTGATTTAACAGATTATGAAAACAACGTAAATTTATGGAGAAAGTTTACTAATTATATGAAAATTTCTGGATTAATCTTAACAAAATAAAAAAGGAATTTTAATGAAAAGAGGAGTTATGTTAATGGCTTCTTAATTTGCATCTGATTAGATAGCAAATTATTATCGAACCTCAGACTTTGATTCAGCAGATGGAGAAGAGAGGTACAGCTCATGTGTTTTCTTGAAGGTTTGAAGTTGCGTTCTTTCATCGTCCTCATGAAGCTTTCGATGTGCTGATCAGGGCCAAAACCCAGAATATTTGTCCAGCAAATATTCTTTGACGATGGATGAGATCGGTATGTTTGATCCCAATGGCTGAAATCCCACAGAAGCACACCGATTCCTTCAGCTGCACGTGATCGTGGCAGCTGTGTCTTCTCAGAGGCCTTCGATAATAATTAAATATATCTAAGCCAATCTCAAATTAAGAGTTTCGGACTTTAAATAAAAATAGCTTCTGGTGCGGGATTGGTCAATAAAAAAATTATAAAAATAAAGTCAAGATTAAAGCTTACATTAAAATTAAAAACGGTGGTTTTATAGAAAGTTTAACAAAGAAAAAGTGATAAGAATTGGAGTTTAACTCCAGATTAAGAATTTTGAGCTCAAAAGGTAAGAATTCCTATTTAAGAGAAAATAAAAACATTAAAATACATAGTTATAGAACACCAAAATTACAAGTTATCTGCTCTGTGATCGTCAAAAGAAACACGTGGGAGAAGGCTCCTTTGTTCGGAAAGTCCTTTGTTCTCCCGAAAGTTCTCTGCTGTGGACAATGGACAAAGTGTCGAAGAGAAAGGAAAAAAGAGAAGAGGCTGAAATCTGGCATCTGAAAGGCAGCGGCGAAAAGAGACCTCTGGCCTTTTATCTGTGTAGAGTTTTCGTGGGACTTCGTGACTGACAGGAACTCCAGCCAATAAGCTTCCTTCATGGGCGGGGTTTATGAACTTTAGTCCAATAAACCAACAGTCTTTTCTGGGGCAAACACAGAGCTGTTGTCATGCAGAGATTGACTGCTGGAGTCACATTTTAGAGGCAAATCTCAATACAGTACTGGGATATGCTTTTATACCCTTATGTATAAACTACACTAGCCTTAGTGATTAATGTAACTTATAAGCAATGCTTCTAAATTAACATGCAGGAGTAAACATTCATTTAAACATTTTTAACATGCATATACATAAAATCACGGATTCATTTCAAACGTATCATTTTCCACATTAAAAACATCAGAGTCCATTTGCTTTTTCATAATCCTGGAAAAGAAAAGAAGGTTTAGAATTGAGTTTGAAATAATGTACTTTAAAGTTCACTGGTTAAATCCAGCATGTCCCAGAGTTTAAGGAAATCAACTGAGCTGTGAATTTGTGTGGCCCATGAGGGGCTTTCCAGGTCCGTCTCTTGTCCACCATTTATGGGTCATAAAAAGTCACAGCAGGAATGCATTAGGCTGAATTCTTTAGACTGGTTTTAACAAAGGAATGGCGAGTTCAGCTGTGGCCTGGAGAAAAAGATCAGTTCTTGACTGTCCTTCTCCTGGGTGAAACAAAATGTCTTTAAGCAGAAGAATAATTATTGCTGAGCAAAAGTGAGATGATGCTACAGCTAATTGAACTGATGTCATTATGCTGACTTTGATCTTTGCTAAATGTGTTATCCTGCTATTTAATTAGTTATTTTTCTGTGGTTGTTTAGTGCAGAAACTGTGGATCCCCGTGTGTGTCTGTGTGTAACTTCACCAGGTGCTGAACTGCAGGAATTCTGACAGTTTTTTGGTCATCTTCAATATTTTATCCAGTTTAATGTCAGTGAAATAGAACAGTTTTATAGATATTGACCTCAGAGAAACACACACCCAACTCTGTTTTACTTGGCTTCCCCCCAGACAAATTTAACCCACGCCATGCCACTGTTCACGCCATGATGGTGCAGTCACTACACCTATGCGTCTTTGTGGGGGGTGGGGGTCACACATGAAAACTGACTGACCACAGTCACACAGAGGTCAACCGAGGCATAGGTCAGAAGTCATCATTTTAGGTTCTCCAATTTGTTTTATTTTTCCATATAATTAGTGAACTATAGCTAACTATTTATTCAGAAATACATTTGTTGAAAAAGAAATGTGCTTACAATTTCTAGCATTTTCCAGCACTTTTTGTAAAATTCATTTCCTTTTAAAACCTTGAAAATACAATGTTAAATATTATTTTTAAGGTATTCCAGCACCCATGAGAACCCTGGTTGTGATTTGGCACACAACAACAGAGAAGAAAAACAGACATATAATCAAAACATGGAAAATCACTGCTTTCTAAATTAAATGCTGTTGGTTCAGGCATTAAAGGGATTTGAATCTGGTGAAGCCTGATCTCTGGGTTTCTAAACTTGAACCTGTAACCAGAGGAGGTTCCTATCTCACATGAGATCAAAGTCTGTGTGAAACATGTCTCACTGCATGTGATTATAAGAGATTCACTCCAGGAAAAGCATTCCCACAGTCAGCACATGGGTTTATTTAACTTTACTGTGTCTAAGTTGATGCTGTCCTGAGTTACCTTTCAGAGTAAAGGCCTTTCTACACTGACCACGCACAAACTAACTCCAATATGGGTGAATTCATGTGTTAAGGAATTCCTCCAAGTAAAGGCCTTCCCACATTGACCACACACAAACTGTTTAACTCCACTATGGGAGAGTTCATGTGTTTTTAAGTTATTCATCAGATTAAAGGCCTTCCCACACTAACAATACAAATTTTTTAACTCCAGTGTGGATGAGTTCATGTTTTCTTAAGGAACTCCTGCGAGTAAAGGCCTTTTCACACTGTTCACACACAAATTGTTTAACTCCAGTGTGGATAAGTTCATGTGTTCTTAAGTGACTCATCTGAGTAAAGGCCTTTCCACACTGACCACATACAAACTGTTTAACTCCTGTGTGGATGAGTTCATGTCTTCTTAAGCAACTCATCTGTCTAAAGGCCTTTCCACACTGACCACACACAAACTCTTTAACTCCAGTATGGGTGACTTCATGTCTTCTTAAGTTATTCATCTGAGTAAAGGCTTTCCCACACTGACCACACACAAACTGTTTCACTCCAGTATGGCTAAATTCATGTGTTCTTAACGAATTCCTCCGAGTAAAGACCTTCCCACACTGACCACACACAAACTGTTTGACTCCAGTGTGGGTGAGTTCATGTGTTCTTAAGTTATTCATATGAGTAAAAGCCTTTCCACACTCACCACACACAAGCTGTTTAACTCCAGTGTGGGTGAGTTCATGTGTTCTTAAGTGACTCATCTGAGTAAAGGCCTTTCCACACTGACCACACACAAATTGTTTAACTCCAGTGTGGATGAGTTCATGTGTTCTTAAGCTACCTCTCTGAGTAAAGGCCTTTCCACACTTACCACACACAAACTGTTTGACTCCAGTGTGAGTGACTTCATGCTTTCTTAAGGAACTCATGAGGTTAAAGGCCTTTCCACACTGACCACACACAAACTGTTTAACTCCAGTGTGGATGAGTTGATGTGTTCTTAAGGAACTCCTGTGAATAAAGGCCTTTCCACACTGACCACACACAAACTGTTTAACTCCAGTGTGGATGAGTTGATGTGCTCTTAAGCTACTCCTCTGAATAAAGGCCTTTCCACACTGACCACACACAAACTGTTTGACTCCAGTGTGAGCAACTTCATGTTTTCTTAAGGAACTCATGAGGTTAAAGGCCTTTCCACACTGACCACACACAAACTGTTTAACTCCAGTGTGGATGACTTCATGTGTTCTTAAAGAACTCTTGTGAGTAAAGGCCTTTCCACACTGACCACACACAAACTGTTTAACTCCAGTGTGGATGACTTCATGTGTTCTTAAAGAACTCTTATGAGTAAAGGCCTCTCCGCACTGACCACACACTAATTGTTTAACTCCACTGTGGATAAGTTTATGTTTTTTTAACTGACCCAACTGTGTAAAACCTGTCCCACATTCTTCACAGAAGTATTGTTTATTCCCAGTGTGGCATTTTATCTGTCTTTTTTTTCTACTCTTGTCACTGTGTGATTTTTCTTTGTTTGCTGTGGTTGGACGATCTTCATCCTCCTGAAGATGCTGAGTTTTTACTTCATTTTTCCTTTCAAGCTCCTGTAACAACAAAGACAGAAACAGAGACTGTGAATATACAGTGCTGTGGAAAAAGTATTTGCTCTTCCTGATTTTTATATTTAAGCAATATTACACAAGAGGGAGTACGGTACGTATCGGACATATGATTCACCCGCAGTTATTATATTCATGATACTATACCACCTTGAGTGTAATATTGTTTTTATACAACAGTTCTGCAAGCACTATTTATTACATGACAGCAACAGATGACAAAATATTATGATTTGTTTGTTTAACCAGTTATTTTGTGCTGCCGAGGAAAAATAGTCCCTTCTAAATATACCCTGTTAACTGTTGCTAAGCATCATGTAAAAAAATATGACTATTGTCATTTCACACACATGTAAACAAATTCAATATTGGCTAGTGCAAAAGTCAGTGTTTATAATACATACCGTTCACCTGTTGAATTGTGTTGTGGTCAAAATCGCAGCAAGTGGCTAGTTAGCATGCTAGCAATTTGGCTTTGGCGCACTTCACTCACTTTTCCTTGGCATTTTCGGATGAAATAAAGAGGACATCACTACAAAGGTATTGTGGTTTGTGAATTAAGGAAATAAATCCAACTCTAGCCTTGCCTTTTTTTTGTAAAAAGATGTGAAATACTGTAAGGATGTTTACAAGGGTAGACTTTGTAAATGTGAATAAAGTTTTGTTGTTTGTTTTTTTAAACAGTGGGACTTCTGGGTCACGGAGTGCCTCACTGTGAAAATTAAGGGTATCCAACACAGTACTGCAATTCTCATATATAAGAAGTCAGTGACAGAGATGACAGACTGGACGCTAAAATACGGCTAGTAATTAGCAGTTACTAGAACACCTTTGAAGCGGAGTGATACACATCCAGTGAAACATTTTGGTGTGATTATCGTGGAATATAGTAACTCCTGGAATTCCGATTGTCCAATCAAAGTGCTCAGTCAGAACTAACTGCTGTATAATTTAGGGAAGAGCCAATCCGATCCATCGTATCTGGTTTGATCCAGGCAAAATGGCTGGATTGGTATTGGTAAGGAATAAAAGCAATTTACCAATCCCATACATTAATAATATTAAAATGAAGGCGTAATCATGTTCTCAGCCACGCTGTGCACGGCTTCTGTAAACAGAAGCAGCAAGTGTCACATGTCTCTGGAGCCTGTCTGTGGGACTTGCCTCAGTATGTTTGCTGTGTGGTACCAGCATTTACAATTTTAACACCACCAACTTGATAAAACACTTGCAAAAGTATCATGATAAAGAAGTATGCTAAATTCTGTCAAGAACCAAGCAGAAGGACGTGTGTCGCACATCAGCAAGTGCTGCTTTTCCAGCTCGGAGACTGGAAGATGTTAAAAGTGAAACAGAAAATGAATGAAACAAAGTACAAACCAGACAGGAGCGTGGAAAAAGACAGGAACAAAGACATAGCATGGGTTTACCTTATGGAGCAGAATTACAGCTGATGAAAGGTAACAGAAACTTAAATAGCAAATCATAACGGTGAACTGGAAGCAGGATTGCAACAGCAAGGCTACAGGAAATGTAACAGGTATGACTTCAAAATAAGAGCAAACCTAAAAACTAAGAATAGACACAAAATAATATCAAAAACAATACTAAATTAATCGAGGACCAGGAGAATACTTATGATGATAATAAAAATGGATGATGAAACTACAACTTAAAGGGTTAGTTCATTTTCAGATCTACAGCATTTTTTACCTCATGCATAAAGTGGCACTTTATTACTGAATTTCATCTCAATGTTTATTTAAATACCCAGCTTTAAAGTTGTGCATAAACTTCCACTTAAAACTTCAGAATCTATAGTGCTGACTAGTGAAATGCTACCAGTGTTACAAAGTTTAAATTAAAAAAGCAGCAGAGTTGCTGAACTGAATCACATTAGGGTCTCGGTTGTGGCGATCGAGGGAGCCGTCCAGCGTGGGGTGCTAGCGATATGTTGTGGACTCACAGCAAAATTACTGGGACATACACTACCGTTCAAAAGTTTGGGGTCACCCAGACAATTATTTTGTGTTTTCCATGAAAAGTCACACTTATTTACCACCATGAGTTGTAAAATGAATAGAAAATATAGTCAAGACATTGACAAGGTTAGAAATAATGATTTGTATTTGAAATAATAATTTTTTCCTTCAAACTTTGCTTTCGTCAAAGAATCCTCCATTTGCAGCAATTACAGCATTGCAGACCTAACATGATTGCACAAGGGTTTTCTAATCATCCATTAGCCTTCTGACGCAATGAGCAAACACACTGCACCATTAGAACACTGGAGTGATAGTTGCTGGAAATGGGCCTCTATACACCTATCTAGATATTGCACCAAAAACCAGACATTTGCAGCTAGAATAGTCATTTACCACATTAGCAATGTATAGAGTGTATTTCTGATTAGTTTAAAGTTATCTTCATTGAAAAAAAGTGCTTTTCTTTCAAAAATAAGGAAATTTCTAAGTGACCCCAAACTTTTGAACGGTAGTGTATAGGCCAGACTGAGGCAAGATACACCACCGACTGTGGATCAGTGAACCAGAGCACTGCTCATCAGAGCTGGAAGGCTAGAAGCTAGTCAGCCATATTACCTAACTGACGTATGAGGGAGGGTGGAGTTGAAAAGGTAAAGGATGGTTCTTAAAGTGACAGGCTTTAAATCAGTGTTTCAAGAAAGCCAGGAAAAATAAAAAAAAAACAATTTGCTAAAATAATAGAAAGCAATAAAATGCGAACAAAATGTCACAAACATTTCATTAGGACATGTGTGAGTTATTAAAATGTGGAAAAACTGCAGTCAGTGACCCCTTTAAGAATCTTTGATGCTTTGGACATTTCCACAGGAAGTTTCATCGTGTCTCCCTGCTCTTATCTGTTCAGTACCTCTGAAGCTTCATCCAGATGCCTCTTGTGTTGGCTGGACTAAACTTTATCAATGACAAAGTCACTGTTCTCATTCATTACAGACTCTTTCCCAGTTATGTTTTATTTAAAAAGGAACATAACTACGTAATAATAATAATGCCAGTAAGACGATTGCAGCAGTCTCTATAGGAATGAGCATTTTGGTTTTCCCTTTTTTCCCCCCGTGTCTTTCTTCCTTTTTAAGTGTCAACACCTTAAAGCCACAGGATACTATAAAGACCAAAATTACTGTCTTAAGCTCTGATCTTATCACCATTTTGTAGCTGACTGCTGTCTGGAACATGAGTAGGGCAAACAGGACATTGGACCAGAACAGTTCTACAGGGCATCCAGAAAGTACTCACAGAGCTTCACTTTTTACACATTTTGTTATGTTACAGCCTTATTCCAAAAGGGATTAAATTCATTTTTTTCTTCAAAATTCTACACACAATACCCCATATAATGACAATATGAAAAACATTTTTTTTCTTTATTGAGATTTTTGTAAATTTTTCATTCATTCATTCATTCATTCATCTTCTTCCACTTAATCCTTTTCGGGTCGCGGGGGGGCTGGAGCCTATCCCAGCATCTTTGGGTGAGAGGCAGGGTACACCCTGGACAGATCACCAGTCCAAAAGACGAAGAAATCACATGTACATAAGTATTCACAGCCTTTGCTCAGTACTTTGTTGATGCACCTTTGGCAGCAATTACAGCCTCAAGTCTTGTTGAATGTGATGCCCCAAGCTTGGCACACCTATCTTTGGGCAGTTTGGCCCATTCCGCTTTGCAGCACCTCTCAAGCTCCATCAGGTTGGATGGGAAGCGTCGCTGCACAGCCATTTTCAGATCTCTCCAGAGATTTTCAATTGGATTCAAGTCTGGGCTCTGGCTGGGCCACTCAAGGACATTCACATAGTTGTCCTGAAGCCACTCCTTTGATAGCTTGGCTGTGTGCTTAGGGTCATTGTCCTGCTGAAAGATGAACCATCACCCAGTCTGAGGTCAAGAGCGCTCTGGAGCAGGTTTTCATCCAGGATGTCTCTGTACATTGCTGCATTCATCTTTCCCTCCATCCTGACTAGTCTCCCAGTTCCTGCCACTGAAAAACATCCCCACAGCATGATGCTGCCACCACCATTGGCGTGGTTATGCTTGGTACCCGTTTTCCTCCAAACATGATGTCTGCTATTCATGCCAAAGAGTTCAAACTTTGTCTCATCAGACCAGAGAATTTTGTTTCTCATGGTGTGAGAGTCCTTCATGTGCCTTTTGGCAAACTGCAGGTGGGCTGCCATGTGTCTTTGACTCAGCAGTGGCTTCCGTCTGGCCACTCTACCATACAGGCCTGATTGGTGGATTGCTGCAGAGATGGTTGTCCTTCTGGAAGGTTCTCCTCTCTTCACAGGGGAACGCTGGAGCTCTGACAGAGTGACCATCGGGTTCTTGATCACCTCCCTCACCAAGGCCCTTTTCCTCCGATCACTCGGTTTAGATAGCCAGACAGCTCTAGGAAGAGTCCTGGTGGTTCTGAATTTCTTCCATGTATGGATGATGGAGGCCACTGTGCTCAATGGGACCTTCAAAGCAGCAGAAATTTTTCTGTACCCATCCTCTAATTTGTACCTTGAGACAATCCTGTCTCAGAGGTCTACAGACAATTCCTTTGACTTCACGCTTGGTTTGTGCTCTGACATGCACTGTCAACTGTGGGACCTTATATAGACAGGTGTGTGCCTTTCCAAATCATGTCCAATCAACTGAATTTACCACAGGTGGACCGTAGAAACATCTCAGGGATGATTAGTGGAAACAGGATGCACCTGAGCTCAGTTTTGAGCTTCATGGCAAAGGCTGTGAATACTTATGTACATGTGATTTCTTAGTTTTTATTTTTAATACATTTGCAAAAATCTAAAAAAAGAAACTTTTTTTTTCACGTTGTCATTATGGGGTATTGTGTGTAGTATTTTGAGGAAAAAAATGAACTTAATCCATTTTGGAATAAGGTTGTAACATAAAATGGGGGAAAAGTGAAGTGCTGTGAAGACTTTCTGGATGCACTGTATTGTTAACAATAAGGAAAATGATTAAAGACACTAAACAACATCTAACTTCAGGAGACACCTGGACAGGTGAGTGGTGAAGCTAGCCTTTATCTGACACTAATAAGCATTTATTATCACTCAAATGTGTTTTTAGAATTATTTTCCTCACTAACAATATTTTCAGTGACATCCTCCATCCATCCATCCATCGTCTACCGCTTTTCCGGAGGTCCGGGTCGCGGAGGCAGCAGTTCAAGCAGAGAAGCCCAGACTTCCCTCTCCCCAGCCACCTGCTCCAGCTCTTCAGAGGGGATACCAAGGCGTTCCCAGACTAGCTGGGAGACAGATTAGTTGGATTAGTGGATTAGTGGATTAGTGACATCCTGGCTATGATAAAAAGACAGAGGATGGCTGGAAGAAGAGCCCTGTCTATTATTACAGGTGAATGTGTTTGCAATAATGCCTAAATATAGCTAAAATTATACAGCTACACTCCAATGTTTAATAGATTATCTTTATCCCTTTGGGTAATAATATTGTAATAAGACGCAGGGTTCCTGCAGGTAACATTTCTGCGAGCCGCGCCTAAAACTCAGCTGCCATGCTCAGAAAATAAATGAAGGAATGATGCTCCGCAAGCGTGCACGTGAACAACGCACGTGACAGTCACCCACATGTTGGACTTCTGGAGCGTGGTGCCCGCATGACCGTTCCAGTCAGCAGGCAGACCTATCTAGCATCACTGTCCGTGAGGCAAACCTGATTCCGGTTCAGAGTAAAGCACGAGCTTATTTTAAGTACTGTAACGAGGGGAAAAAAGCACAAGAGGTATGTAAGCAGTGGAGGCATTTATCATGGTTTTAACCTGCTGGTAACAGTAACAATAATAATGAGTCGCTGAGCAAACAGGTGTAGTTTGGCTTTATATGAGGGAAAGGCAAGGGTGTCATGAGCTGAGCGCTGGAGGTTTCCGCCATGCTCAGTCTCATGGCTTTTTCTCTATATTTACATATTTGTTGTATTTTGTGCTTTTTGGTTTCTGTAATTCTTGTACTGTTTTCTATTTTCCTGTTTATGTCCTAGTTTTGTTACGCTCTTATTTTGTATTAATTTGCATTTATACCCCAGTCTGACTTTGTTGATATTTTCTTCTTTATATCCTGTTCTGTTGTGTTCTCCCTCTGGCTTGACAGCTGTCAGTGGTGTCTCCGGGTTTGTGCTCCGTGTGGGCGTTACCCCTGTCAGCTGTAAGCACCAATCACTCCCCTCTCATTACTCCCTGCTGGTCCAAATTATTGATCATTGTTACCTTCTGCCCGCTCATGTGACCCACACCTGTCATTACTTGTATGATTTGTTTCTGACCCTATTTAAGGGAGTTATTTTCATTTCTGGTTGCCGCAGTCTTCAGTTAACTTCCTCCTCGCCACCAGAACCCTTTCCCCGTTCTGGTGAGTTTGCTGCAATTCTCCCGTGTGTAAGTTTGCTTTATTATTCTGTTTGGATTTTTGTGTTGGTGCACTTTTTGGGACTTTGTGTTTTTTGTTAATAAATGCCACAAACTGCAGTTCAGCATCTGGGTCTTTCTCTTTGCCCTGAGGGGCAATTCATGACAAAGGGTGACTGAACTGCTGAGGGTTTTCTTCTCCAACCACTACAATATTAAGTAATTTATGTTCATTATTATGTACCTGACAAATTAAAATGACCAAAATTCATGTAGTCAATCAATCAATCAACTTTATTTATAAAGCACTTTAAAAGCAACACTCACTACACAAAGTGCTGTACAGCAAGAGAACATAAAAGCAGGGCACTAACACAAAGGGCGCTAACACAAGAAAAAAAAAAAGTAAAATAAATAAAAATCATTTAAGTCAGTGACTTAAATCCGCCAACATCCTCCAGCTTTCAGACAAACCAAACATGGCAACATCCATCCATCCAAAATAAAGGAGGTTTTTCCTGCTGTCTGGTTGTGAGGAGAGTTCTACAAAAATATAAAGAAAAATTATAACAGAAACAACAGCATCTTTGGTCATTTTAGTTAATTTGTTTAATTATGTTTCTTTGAAATCAGAGTTAAATTATTGTTCTGTTCTGGCTCTGCAAAATCACTGTATGCTCAAAAGTTTAAATTGTATGAGGAACAAAAGTAAAAGTTTTACCACAATCTGTTTCAAATTTCTGACCCCCCACCAAAAAAGACTAAAAAGAGTAATTTTAAAAAAATAGACAAAAATTAGCCATGAAATAATCCACAAACTTAGAATAAAGTTTCAAATGTACAAGAAAAGTCATAATTTTACAAGAGGAAATTACAAATTTGCAGAGAAAAGTAGAAAAATATAAGAAAACTTATAAATTTTGGAGAAAAACTTCAAACCTTCAAGACTTTAGTCATCACACAAGTTTTTATTTAAGTGTGTGATTTCTGCATCCTTACTTATCTCAACTGGAAATTTTTGGGTGTCTACTTTTAGTTATTAATTTCACAAGATAACACTGCTTTACACAAGTAGAATTTCTGGCTACTATACCTACCTCTGATCATATAATTTAAGTATGCATGAGTTTATTATTATGAACGTTTTTCCCCTTCTCTTTCCTACGCTCTCTCAATGGAAAAAAGAAACACCAATAAAAATACTGTGGAGGCCATAGTTATAACCTATGTAACTCACATGTGGCTGGCTGAATTCAGCCAAGAGAGACTTTGAGCTAGCCATGTGTATTGACTTCACACCTCAAGAGGAAGACGTGTCTGCACCCCCTGGGGACTCAGGAGAGAGGAGAAGATTACCCAGCCTGACCTTTGGGGGTTAGAGAGGAGAACAGAAGGACTCTGGGTGTTCTATTACAGATGAAAGGATGTAGCTGAGTATTGTGACTTTTGTGTGATGTATTGTTAGAGATGAGTGTATAAATGTATGTGTGTGACTGCGTCCTGTCTCTTTTCACTCCGATCGAGAGAGGATGTAGGATGAGTGAGAATTAAAGCAGATACTGGAAAAATCATCCAGTTTCCTCAGTTCTTAACTCCTACAATTGGTGACCTACGCATGAATCTGAGCACGCCGAGGCTGGAGGACAGCCTCGTGATCGATATGGAAGAGCTGGGAGACAGCCGCTCAGACCCGGATTCACCGGGGAGTGCCAGCAGGGGCACAAGACTAATTAAGCTCCCCGAGTTCTGGCAAAGCGACCCGCACTCGTGGTTCCAGCATGTGGAGTCGCGGTTCCTGCTCGGGGGAGTTTCAGCGGATGACATTAAATTCCATAATGTCATCGCAACGCTCGACAGCCGCACAGCTCGGTGTGTGCGGAGCCTGGTGCAGCAACCACCCGCTGTCGGCAAATACGACGCGCTGAAAGCCACCCTCATCAGGAGCTTCGTGCCGTCGTCGGAGGCAAGAGCCAGGCAGCTACTGGACCTGCGCGACAGAGGTGGACGCAGGCCGACTGTCCTCATGGAGGACATGCTACAAATGATCGGGACGGACAACGACGCGTTCCTTTTCAAGCATATTTTCCTGAGAACCCTCCCAGCGCACACGAGAGGTTCCCTGTCCAGCAGGAGATGTGTAACCCAGCAGGACTTCCGCCACCTGGCCCAAGAGGCGGAGCGGCTCCTCAATGCCTGCGAGGAACCAGAGGCTTCCGTGGTAGCGGCAGACCTCGGCGCGGCGGCCGGGGGCAGTGTGGAGCCAGAGACGGCAGTGACCACCTCAGCGGCAACAGCAGCGGCGAGATTCCGTGGCAGGGGAGATGACGGCCTCTGTTTTTACCATCGACGTTTCGCTGGGAAGGCGCACAAATGCATCCCGCCCTGCAAGTTCAAAAAGCAGGGAAACGACCGGGCCGGGAGCCGTTAGCAGCTTCCACTCTCGGCGAACGGAACAAGCTGCTTTATCTGACAGACGCGGGCTCCGGGCGGCAATTCCTAGTGGACACCGGAGCCCAGAGGAGCTTCATCACTGCCACCTATGCTGATCAGGTCGCGGGACCCCGCGGAGACGGAGCGACAGCGGCCAACAGCTCCAGCATCAAGACGTACGGAGAGAGAACCTTGTCTCTGTCCTTCCACGGCCGCGCCTATGAGTGGAATTTCATCGTGGCGGCAGTGAGCTTCAATATGTTAGGTGCTGATTTTCTGTGTTCACATGGTTTATTAGTTGATCTGGTCAACAAACGACTAGTAAATGCACTCTCTTTCTGTTCTATCCCTTGTGCAGCTCGGGTGTGCCCGCCGCCAGTTCAGACCAACGTCGCCACAGCAGGTGGTAAGTTTCACAGCCTTCTACACCAGTTCCCAGCACTCACAGTTCCTACTTTTTCAGCTAAGGTGGCGAAGCACGGGGTGGAGCACTTTATTACCACGAGTGGCCCACCCGTTTTTGCGAAGGCTCGGCGCTTGGATGCAGCTAAACTCTCCATTGCGCGCGAGGAGTTTGCCAACCTGGAAAGGTTGGGCATAATTCGCCGCTCGAAGAGCGCCCGGGCTTCCCCCCTCCACATGGTACCTAAAGCTGACGGCTCATGGAGACCTTGTGGCGATTACCGCAGGTTGAACAATGCCACAGCGCAGGACCGGTACCCGATTCCGCATATCCAGGACTTTTCAGTGCACTTGGCGAAGGCGAGCATTTTTTCTAAAATAGACCTGGTCCGCGGTTATCACCAAGTCCCGGTCCAACCAGAGGACATCCCCAAAACAGCCGTAATAACCCCGTTCGGGCTTTTTGAGTTTTTACGAATGCCTTTTGGCCTTAAAGGCACCGCACAAACCTTCCAACGGATGATAGATGCAGTCTTGCGCGACCTTTCTTTCGTTTTTGTCTATTTAGACGACATTTTGGTAGCCAGCACCTCCGAGGAGGAGCACGCAAAACACCTCACGACAGTTTTTCAGAGGTTAGGAGAGCATGGGTTGATAATCAACCCGGTCAAGTGCCATTTTGGCGTGGCACAAATCGATTTTTTAGGGCACCGCGTTTCCTCGGAGGGAGCAGTTCCTCTGCCGGCCAAAGTACGCGCAGTGGCAGATTTTCCCCAGCCTCAAACGGTAAAAGCGTTGCAAGAATTTTTGGGGATGGTAAATTTTTATAACCGTTTCATACCCCACGCAGCGCAGCTTATGCAGCCCTTGTACACCGCGCTCAAAAAGCAGAAGCCCTCCCATGTGATTGAATGGTCCCCGGAGCGGGAGCGCGCATTCACAGAGGTTAAACGAGCACTGGCAAACGCGGCACTGTTGGCCCACCCAGACCCGGCAGCCCGCATAGCGCTAACCATGGACGCGTCAGATGTGGCCATAGGGGACGTAGTGGAACAGCAGGTTGCCGGGGTTTGGCAACCACTCGCATTCTTCAGCAGATCCCTACGTGAGGCTGAGCGAAAATACAGCGCATTTGACAGGGAGCTGCTGGCGCTCCACTTGGCTATTCGCCATTTCCAGTTCTGGTTGGAAGGGCGGCGTTTCACCGCGTTTGTCGACCACAAACCGCTCACTTTTGCGATGTCCAAAACTTCAGAACTGTGGTCAGGGCGGTAACAGAGACAGCTGGCCGCAATTTCTGAATTTACCACCGATATTCAGCACGTAGCCGGTAAAATCAATGTGGTGGCAGACTGTCTGTCACGCGCAGTAACAGCACCCGTCCGCGCGGAAACGGATTGCGCGGCCGCTTACCCAGAGCGCAGTAACAGCGCGGACACGTGCACGGCTCCGGTCCACGTGGGAATAGATTATGCAGCCATGGCGGCGGAGCAGAGCGAGGACGCGGACGTGCGCGCGATCCTGTCTGGACCAACAGGGTTAAGGCTGGAACGCAGAAATCTACAAACCGGTTTCCCCCCGCTTATCTGCGATGTATCCACAGGGCGACCGCACCCGGTGGTGCCAGCCGCGTGGCGCCGTCGCGTTTTTGACGCCGTGCACTCCCTAGCGCACCCAGGGGTGTGCGCTTCGGTGAAAATGGTGGCGGAGAAGTTTGTTTGGCCGAGCCTGCGCAAGCACGTGAAGGAGTGGGCTAAAACCTGCATGGCTTGCCAGTGGGCTAAAATTCACAGGCACACTAAGGCACCCTTAGAACCGTTCCACATTCCGGCTAAGAGGTTCGATCATGTGCACGTGGACCTCGTGGGCCCCCTGCCCACTTCACAAGGGTTCACGCATCTCTTGACAATGGTGGACCGAACCACTCGTTGGCCGGAAGTGGTCTCGTTAACATCGACCACAGCGGCAGAGGTGGCACGCGCTTTTTTAACAGCCTGGGTAGCGCGGTTCGGGGTCCCGTCAGATATTACGTCTGATAGGGGACCTCAATTTGCGTCGGAACTGTGGTCAGCAGTGGCCAGCGGCTTAGGAGCGGCGGTACATCGCACGACCGCTTACCATCCCCAGGTCAACGGTTTATGCGAGCGTTTTCACAGGTCTTTGAAGGCAGCCCTCACAGCGTCACTGACGGACACAGATTGGGTAAACAAACTACCATGGGTTTTATTGGGGTTGCGTTCGGCACCCAAAGAGGATCTAGATGCCTCACCAGCAGAATTGGTCTTCGCACAACCGCTCAGGCTGCCAGGCGAGTTTTTACCCGACCACACGACACCAGGGGCCCCCCCCGATCCGGGGGTCTCTGAGTAACACGGGAGCAGAAATGCTCCCGGGCCCCGCTCATCACTCTTTCCCGCGTGTGTTCGTGCCCCAGGCTTTACGAGACGCAGAGTTTGTTTTTGTCAGGCACGATGCGCAGCGGCATAGCCTCCGCCCACCTTACGATGGTCCATTTCGAGTGCTGGAAACCGGGGAGAAATATTTTGTGCTAGATTTGGGGGGCAGGAGGGAGACAATCAGTATCGATAGATTAAAGCCTGCTTTTGTGTTGCATAACGAGTCTGTACGGCCGGCCGGCGCACCTCGACGCGGCAGGCCTCCGAAGGGGCGGCCCCGGGACCCCCCACGGGGGGCAAATAACCCTTCTCCCCCTCACTCCACAGATGCACAGCAGGACGGCCCAACACAGAGCAGGAGACCTGCATACAGCAGATTCGGGAGAAGATTGAAACCTAAGCTGCATGCAGAATGATGTGTTTTTTGGTCAGGTTGTTTAGGTTGCTGTGAGATTCTGTTGGGGGGGTGACGTGCTGTATGACTGTTGTATGACTGTATGTGGGTGCCCAGTCTTTCGCGTGGAAGGGGGGAGTGATGTGGAGCCCATAGTTATAACCTATGTGACTCACATGTGGCTGGCTGAATTCAGCCAAGAGAGACTTTGAGCTAGCCATGTGTATTGACTTCACACCTCAAGAGGAAGATGTGTCTACACCCCCTGGGGACTCAGGAGAGAGGAGAAGATTACCCGGCCTGACTTTTGGGGGTCAGAAAGGAGAACAGAAGGACTCTGGGTGTTCTATTACAGATGAAAGGATGTAGCTGAGTATTGAGACTTTTGTGTGATGTATTGTTAGAGATGAGTGTATGAATGTATGTGTGTGACTGCGTCCTGTCTCTTTTCACTCCGATCGAGAGAGGACGTAGGATGAATGAGAATTAAAGCAGATACTGGAAAAATCATCCAGTCTCCTCAATTCTTGACTCCTACAATACAAAAAATACATATTTTGTGTCATTTATGTAAATCCTGACAAAAAAAATCCTGCAGGATAAAACATGACGCTTGGTATTTTCTAACCTGTTTCTATACCACCATAGACAGAGAGAACCTGAATAAGACAGAGCTCAGAGGGAAAGATGAGCTTGAAATGATCCCTATAAAATCTCAATCTTTTGTAGTCCTGCTTTTCTCCAGCTCAGTAAATGTTTTTTTTTTTAACGTAAGGGAATCTACATTATTACAACAGAGGGGAGGAAAAGGAATACATTGCATTATTTACGTATCCATAAAACTGTGTGAACAAAAGTTACATTTTAGTATGAAGCGCCCACACTGATAATATTACATTTATATATTTTTCTGGTGTTTCTTTTTTGTTAAAGGACTATAATAATAATGGATTGTATTTATATAGCACCTTTCAAGATACCCAAAGCACTTTACAATCAGTCCATTATTCATTCACTCCACAGACGGACAATAGTAGTGGTAAGCTACCTCTGTAGCCACAATTGCCCTGGGGCAGACTGACGGAAACATCGCTGCCAATCCGTGCCAACAGCCGCTCCAACCACTACGAAACATTTATACACATTCATACCCAGTGTCATAGACACTGGAGGCAAGGTGGGTAAAGTGTCTTGCCCAGGGACACAATCCTCACCTTGCCACCACCTGCACCCTGCCTCATCACACTGACTTTCACCGAGAGACCCTGCAGCCACCAACCTCCCGCATGCTTCTTCCCCCTGAACCATAGTGATCGTCAGTGACTCCATCATAAGGCACATCAGGTATTTTAACACTATCACTCACTGCTCCCCCGGAGCCACTGTCCCCAACCTGTTGGAAAGGCTCCCGGGTTTGCTGCAGTCACAACCCCCCTCCATCACAAGATTATCCATGTAGGGACCAATGAAACTAACCGCAGAAAATCTGAAATCACCAAATATGACTTCTGCAAACTTTTTCATATTTTATCAAACAGCGGAAGGTCTGTTTTTATTTCTGGCCCCATCCCCCACGGCGCTGTGGAGCAGATCGCTTCAGTCATGTTTCTGCCCTCTCAACCTGGCTCAAGTCCTCCTGCAGCAGCTACAGCACTGATTTTATTGACAATTATAGCTTATTTTGGGGCCGCCACCCAGTCTACAAATCCAGCGGTATACATTTAAGCGTGCTGGGTAGCCAGCTCTTAGTGGCAAATCTGATGCATGCTATTCAAATGACAACACATGATTGCTTACATCTCACGTTCCCCCTGGATCTACTCACATCTCTGACCTCCAGAGAGACAATGATATCCAGCACCAGCCTCCTCCATCTGGTCTGGTAATTCATTCACTACCCACCTTCTCCATTAGGACACTCATCACTGACAGACCTCCATCTATAAAACCAACAGCTCACAGGAATTCATGCCCATGCTGCTTAAGTTCCACAGACCAGTCACTTAACAATAATCCACAGAAAACCAATTACCCACCCATGGGTAATTGGTAATTGGGTAATTGGGCTGCACGGTGGCGCAGTGGTTAGCACTGCGGCAGCACAGTTTACCCTTGGCCGGGGGATCGTGGGTTCGTTCCCAGCCCCCGACCAACAGTGATCTGTGTGGAGTTTGCATGTTCTCCCCGTGTATGCGTGGGTTTACCCCGGGATTTCTCCGGTTTCCTCCCACAGGCCAAAAACATGCAGGTTAGGTTAACTGGAGACTCTAAAGTGGCCCTAGGTGTGAATGTGTGTGTGAATGGTTAAGGGATAGCGCCGTATCATGGCTGCTTCATCCATCCAGGTGGTGGATGACCCTCAATTTCCCCTCTGGGGATCAATAAAGTATACTAAATCTAAAAAAAAAAAAAAAAAAAAAAAAAAAAATTAACTCACCATGTACTTTGAGTATGGCACTTGCCAACAACACTTATCATCAATGACCTGATTTTAGATAAAAAGATGCTTTTTGTCTATTTTTAAGTGTTTTATTGATTGGTATTTTTAAAACAACAATACAAAAGAGGGTAAGAAACATAAAAAGCAATACAACCAAAAAAAACCCCAGCAAAACTAAGAGGTCAGAGGAATGAGATGGTTGTAGAAGCAAGGGAATTGCCTCATTCAGATCTGCACTACCACACACGGCATTATATACCTACACATCATACAGCATTATTAACATTGTACAATTATATGTCATTCAGTTTTTCATGGACTAAATAAGATAAGATAAGCCTTTATTAGTCCCACAATGGGGAAATTCCAGGATTGTAACAGCACAGGGATAGCAACACTCAGAGCAACAATCAAGAAGACAAGAAAAAACAAGAGCAGCGAATATACATATGTACATGTAGATACAGTGGGGTAAAAAAGTATTTAGTCAGCCACCAATTGTGCAAGTTCTCCCACTTAAAAGATGAGAGAGGTCTCCAATTTTCATCATAGGTATACCTCAACTATGAGAGACAAAATAAGAAAAAAAAAAATTCAGAAAATCCCATTGAAGGATTTTTAATGAATTAATTGGTAAATTCCTCAGTAAAATAAGTATTTGGTCAATAACAAAAGTTCATCTCAATACTTTGTTATATACCCTTTGTTGGCAATGACAGAGGTCAAACGTTTTCTGTAAGTCTTCACAAGGTTTTCACACACTGTTGCTGGTATTTTGGCCCATTCTTCCATGCAGATCTCCACTAGAGCAGTGATGTTTTGGGGCTGTCGCTGGGCAACACAGACTTTCAACTCCCTCCAAAGATTTTTTATGGGGTTGAGATCTGGAGACTGGCTAGGCCACTCCAGGACCTTGAAATGCTTCTTACGAAGCCACTCCTTCATTGCCTGGGCGGTGTGTTTGGGATCATTGTCATGCTGAAAGACCCAGCCACGTCTCATCTTCAATGCCCTTGCTGATGGAAGGAGGTTTTCACTCAAAATCTCACAATACATGGCCCCATTCATTCTTTCCTTTACACGGATCAGTCGTCCTGGTCCCTTTGCAGAAAAACAGCCCCAAAGTATGATGTTTCCACCCCCATGCTTCACAGTTGGTATGGTGTTCTTTCTCCTCCAAACACGACAAGTTGAGTTTTTACCAAAAAGTTCTATTTTGGTTTCATCTGACCATATGACATTCTCCCAATCCTCTTCTGGATCATCCAAATGCTCTCTAGCAAACTTCAGATGGGCCTGGACATGTACTGGCTTAAGCAGGGGGACACGTCTGGCACTGCAGGATTTAAGTCCCTGGCGGCGTAGTGTGTTTCTGATGTAGCCTTTGTTACTTTGGTCCCAGCTCTCTGCAGGTCATTCACTAGGTCCCCCTGTGTGGTTCTGGGATTTTTGTTCACCGTTCCTGTGATCATTTTGATCCCACGGGGTGAGATCTTGCGTAGAGCCCCAGATCGAGGGAGATTATCAGTGGCCTTGTATGTCTTCCATTTTCTAATAATTGCTCCCACAGTTGATTTCTTCACACCAAGCTGCTTACCTATTGCAGATTCAGTCTTCCCAGCCTGGTGCAGGTCTACAATTTTGTTTCTAATGTCCTTTGACAGCTCTTTGGTCTTGGCCATAGTGGAGTTTGGAGTCTGACTGTTTGAGGTTGTGGACAGGTGTCTTTTATACTGGTAACAAGTTCAAACAGGTGCCATTAATACAGGTAACGAGTGGAGGACAGAGGAGCCTCTTAAAGAAGAAGTTACAGGTCTGTGAGAGCCAGAAATCTTGCTTGTTTGTAGGTGACCAAATACTTATTTTACTGAGGAATTTACCAATTAATTCATTAAAAATCCTTCAATGTGATTTTCTGGATTTTTTTTTCTCATTTTGTCTCTCATAGTTGAGGTATACCTATGATGAAAATTGGAGACCTCTCTCATCTTTTAAGTGGGAGAACTTGCTCAATTGGTGGCTGACTAAATACTTTTTTGCCCCACTGTATATAATATATAAACACACAGTGCGGAGCATTGTAGCTAGATGGAATAAACAGCATAACTGTCTACTTAGTTCCTATATAGTATGAATATGTACCCATACATATTGTCGCCCTCCATAGTGACCGATGTTGTCCTAGTTGTATACTGGAGGGGACCATTGTGTAAGTCTATTGCGTCTTTTGCATTCAATACTATTAGGTCGTCACGTTTTTTTGCCATCTCTGCGCACAGCTCTACTTAGGTTATACAGTCTGACAGCCATAGGTAGGAAGGACCTGCAAAACCTCTCGGTTGTGCACCTAGGATGATGTAGTCTGCTGCTAAATGAGCTCCTCAGTGCATTCAGTATGTCCTGCATAGGGTGGAACTCGGACTCCAGCAGAGATGTCAGTTTAGCCACCATCCTTCTCTCTCCTATCTCCTCCACTGGGTCAAGGCATTGCCCCAGGACAGAGCTAGCTTTCTTGATCAGTTTGTTCAGTCTCTTCCTATCGGCTGCTGTAATGCCACCGCCCCAGCAGACCACTCCAAAAGTGATGGCTGATGCCACCACCGTGTTGTAGAATGTATTCAGCAGTGCCCCTTGGGTGCTGCTGAATACAGGGGTTAAAGCAAAAAAAAAATCCTGAGCCTGAATTTTTTTCCGGGGGCAGGGTCACAGGGGTGGAGACACACACGCACACATACCCATTTTGTCCACATGTGGACAAAATTGTTGGTACCCCTCTGTTAATGAAAGAAAAACCCACAATGGTCACAGAAATAACTTGAATCTGACAAAAGTGGTAATAAATAAAAATTCTATGAAAATTAACCAATGAAAATCAGACAATGCTTTTGAATTGTGGTTCAAGAGAATTATTTCAAAAAAACTAACTAACTAACCAGCACTTATATAGCGCTTTTCTAGTCACAAAGACCACTCATGGTCACTCAAAAAACAAACTCATGAAACAGGCCTGGACAAAAATGATGGTACCCCTAGAAAAGATTGAAAATAATATGACCATAGGCACATGTTCAACCAAGATGTGTCCTCTAATTAACATCACAGGTGTCTACAAACTTGTAATCAGTCAGTCGGCCTATTTAAAGGGTGACCCTGCCTCTCGCCCAAAGCTGGGATAGGCTCCAGCCCCCCCGCAACCCGAGAAGGATTAAGCGGAAGAAGATGAATGAATGAAAGTAGTCACTGTGCTGTTTGTTGACATGGTGTGTACCTCACTAAACATGGACCAGAGCTGAAAACTACATTTTGTGTTTGTGTTATCTTTGTCTAATATTTAAATTTGTTTTATGATCTGAAACATTTAAGTGTGAGAAACATACATAAAAAAAAGAGAAATCAGGAAGGGGGCAAAGACTTTTTCACACCACTGTAGTCCCAGTGTCATTCCTTTTTATTAAATATAACTTGTTTTGTGAACACAGTTGCCTTGTATGTATGGATTACTTGGGTCGTTACTGATAATCTGGTGAAAATCTCAGGTCAACAGCTCCATCAGAAATATGTTTAATGGCAAGTGGGGTGGAGTGGTTAGCACAGCAGCAGCACAGCAACTCACTCTTGGCCAGGGGATCCTGGGTTCGATCCCAGCCCCTGACCAACAGTGATCTGTGTGGAGTTTGCATGTTCTCCTCGTGTTTGCGTGGGTTTACTCCGGGATTTCTCCGGTTTCCTCCCACATGCCAAAAACATGCAAGTTAGGTTAATTGGCATCAAACTGGGGATTCTAACTTGTTCTTAGGTGTGACTGTGAGAGTGAATGGTTGTCTGTCTCTCTGTGTTGGCCCTGTGATGGACTGGCAATCTGTCCAGGGTGGACCCTGCCTTTCGCCCAAAGATGCTGGGATAGGCTCCAGCCCCCCTGCGACACGAAAAGGATTAAGCAGAAGAAGATGAATGAATGAATGAATGTTGACAAGTTCAATACTTCTTTTCCCTGCTGTACATTGGGCTAACGTCAGGGCGCTGTATGTGTGCTGGTGGGGAATATACAGTATATGCACAATATATACACCCACACATGCATAAAATACTCAATTGTATATAAACAAACTAGTAAAACTTCAAAACTGCTCAGTCTGGGAAGGAGTCGAATTCAGTATTAATCTGTAACCTACCTTACATGTATCACCTCCCCAAACTCCAGCTGCAGTACAGTCATGAATGGATGCAAGCCTTTCACTACAAACTAGTTACAGCTCCGTGTGCAGCGGCCAACAATGGGGAACGGAGGGCAAGCAGGTTGGTAAAACCTCAGAGCTACTTGTTGCTGTCATCGTTTAAAAAGAATGAGATCATATTTGCATATCAGACATTTTTAGCTGGGTTTTGTGAGTTAAAAACAGGTTATAATTGGCCTGCAAGGCTGCTAACATTGCACTAATATATCACCCTATCACTATAAAATTAAGAAATCTCTGTGTATCTGTCTGTCACGATCAAAGGACAACATAGGATGGATTATGATGTCTGCCTGATGTGCTATGACGTTATGATCTCAGGCTACATAGGACTCGTGATGCTGTCATATAGGCGATGCCATCATATAGATAATAGGACATGGCTACCTATGATGTAGTGTCCTATGATGCCTGCCACAGGAGGAGACCCTTCACCAGCATAGGGTACGACAGACAAGGGATGCAGAGACTTGCTGTTTATGTGACATCATATAGACATCATATCGACGGTCCTATGATCGCCGACATCATAGGGACATCATAGGACATCCTATGATGTCCCTATGATTTGCTATGATGATTCTATGATCTCAGGCTACATAGGACTCGTGATGCTGTCATATAGGCAATGCCATCATATAGACAATAGGACTGGCTACCTATGATGCCTGCTTTGACGTCTTTATGATGTCATATAGACCATCACTCCCGATGCCTGCCTACCTATGATGTAGTGTCCTATGATGCCTGGCATAGGAGGAGACCCTTCACCAGCCTAGGGTACGACACACAAGGGATGCACAGATAGGAAACGTGTGGCAGTGCGCGATGCACGTGCTGAGTCACTTGAAGCCCGAAATGCCCACAAAGCGAGCAACGCTGCACACCAGGCAAGGCACAGACAAGCTGACACCCAGGAGATGCGGAATAGTCAGCTAGCCGCCAATGCTGCACGCCAGGCAAGGCACAGAGAAACTGAGACTGAATAGGAAACACTACTTTGAACCACAACCATTTGAGGCAGTAAATTTGGAAATCCCACTCAGTAAGGCAGAAGGCACTCTAGAAATTCAAGAAATCTCTGTCAGTGATGCCTGCGGCATGACTGTCAACAACACAGCCATCTCAGACAGGAGGAGACCCTTCAGCAGCAGGCATGCAGAAATACTTGCTTATACTTGGTTTCTACAGGCATGGACGAGTATGCACAGATATGTACGAGTTAATAAAAATAATAAGCTAATATTACTGTTACTAATGGAGGTGTGTGCTGTTTGGGAACCAGGTGCGGGCGCACTTTGTAGACTGTCGAACACATTGCAGTTCTTCCATTTTATTCTGGTGAGAACTGTGAGGAAATGCCATCTGACTTCTGAAGTGGCTGCAAATTTTATCAAGGTTTTAAATGACACTCCTACTGAGATTTTACCTGCATCATGTGATTTTATTACTGACAGTTTTAATCATAAACTCAAAAACCTAAAAACTAAAAGCACTGGACTTGGTTGCACCAATACAGACTAAAAATGCAAAAACTAAACCTGTCCCACCCTTGTAGAACGGAGATATAAAACAGCAGAAAAGAGCAGCAGGGAGAAAGTGGAGAAAAAAAATTAACTGTTCACTACCAAATTTTACATGAACAACTGAAACTACATAACAGTCAAACAACCCAGAAACTCCCACTTCTCCAAAACAATAACTCCTCAGAAAAATAATCTCAGAATCCTGTTCTCCACCACTGATCACTTGATCAACGCTGATCAAAGTCCACATGATTTCAATGTGTGAAGCACTGTGCGTTACAAACTTTTGTATGAAAAGTGCTATATAAATAAAGCTCTGATTGATTGTTTGATTGATTGACCTTGAGCTTTTGACCCCAAACTCACCGTCAGAGGTCAGGATCCCGAGGTGAACCTGTGTACCAGGTTTGGTGGCCCTAGCTTGACTGAACGTCAGCAAAACCAAGGAGATGGTGGTGACCTTTTCCAGCAAGCAGAGGGACCTGGCTGCAGCAGTCACCGCCATCATCCATGGGAAGCCAGTGGAGCTAGTTGAGGAGTATAAGTACCTGGACACCGTTTCTAACCACATACTGAGATTCTCCTCCAACACAGAGGAGATTCTTAGGAAGTGTCAGCAGTGGCAATACCTCCTTAGGAAGCTCAATTCCTCTGGAGTAAGGAAGGACATCTTATTGACTTTTTACTACTTCTTCATAGAGAGTGTCATTCAATTCAATTCAACTTTATTTATATAGCGCCATTTCACAACAACAGTCATCTCATAGCACTTTCAACTGTAGAGGAAACCCCCACAACTGCAGAAAGACCCCAGCAATCAGGTGATCCCCTGTGAGCAAGTGTTTGGTGACGGTGGAGAGGAAAAACTCCCTTTTAACAGGAAGAAACCTCCAGCAGAACCAGGCTCAGGGAGGGGCAGTCATCTGCTGCGACTGGCTGGGGGTGAGGGGATAGAGAAGATGAAAAGAATAGACATGTAGAGAGCAAACAGCACAATGGGGACTCAATCTATGGGAGAGAACAAACAGATGTTAATGACCAGCAAAAAAATAAATAAATATATATTTCATTGAGAGTGAAGAAAGGAGTGAAGCCCAGTGCATTGTTGGAGGTCCCCGGGCTGTCTAAACCTATTAGCAGCATAACTAAGGGAGGGTTCAGAGACACATGATCCCTTCCTAATTGTAGGCTATATCAAAAAGGAAGGTTTTAACCCAATTCTTAAAAACAAGAGATTGAGTCCGACTCCTGAATCCAGATTGGCAGCTGGTTCCACAGAAGAGGAGCTTGATAACTCAAGGCTCTGCCCCCCATTGTACTTTTGGACATTCTAGGTATTACAAGTAATCCTGCATTTTGGGAGCGTAGTGCTCTTTTAGGATAATAGGGTAGTATCAGATCTTTTAAATAAAAAGGGGCCTGATTGTTCAGAGCTTTGAAAGTGAGAAGAAGGATTTTAAACTTAATTCTAAACTCCATGGGAAGGCAATGAAGGGAGGCCAGAACTGAAAAGATATGATCTCTCTTTCTAGTACCCGTTAAAACTCTTACTGCAGTATTTTGGATCAACAGAAGGCTTTTTAAAGATGTTTTAGGACAACCTAATAATAAAGAGTTACAATAATCTAATCTAGAGCTAACAAAAGCGTGGCTCAGGTTCTCAGCATCACCCAGAAACAAGAAGCTCCTAATCTTGGCAATATTACGCAAATGATAGAAGACAGTCTTAGAAACAAATTTAATATGTGAATTGAAAAACAGATCTTGTTCAAAAATAACTCCTAGGTTCCTCACAGAGCTATTAAGAGAAAGAGTAACCACATCCAAACTAAGAGTTTGATTTGGAAAGGTATTTCTAAGATTTTTTTGGACCAACAAGAATGACTTCAGTCTTATCTGAATTTAATAGCAGGAAATTACAAGTCATCCAAGCTTTGATTTCCTTAAGACAGGCTTCTAACTTGGCTAATTGATTACGATCATCTGGCTTCACTGACAGGTATAATTACATACGTGTCATCTGCATAACAATGAAAATGTATACAGTGCTTTCTAATAATGTTGCCTAATGGAAGCATATATAAACTAAAAAGAGTAGGGCCTAGCACAGATCCCAGTGGAACTCCGTAACTGAGCTTGGAGTTGAAAGAAAACTCATTACTGACATGAACAAACCGGAACCTATCAGATAAATATGATCTAAACCACTGCAATAAAATTCCATTAAGTCCAACATAGTGTTCTAATCTATCAAGTACAATATTATGATCGATAGTATCAAAAGCTGCACTAAGGTCTAAAAGGACAAGTACAGAAACCAGCCCATTATCAGATGCAATAAGGAGGTCATTAGTGACTTTCACTAAGGCTGTTTCAGTACTATGATGGATTCTGAATCCAGATTGAAACTTCAAATAAACCATTTCCCTGCAAGTGGTCAAATAATTGCGTAGCAACAGCTCTTTCTAAGATTTTTGAAATGAAAGGGAGATTAGAGATTGGTCTATAGTTAGCTAAAACCCCTGGATCCAGCGTTAGCTTTTTGAGTAAGGGTTTAATTACAGTAGTTTTAAAAGCCTGCGGTACATGGCCTAAAGTTAATGAAGAATTGATTATTTGAAGAATAGTGCTACCAATAAATGGGAAGACTTCTTTAAATAACCTGGTAGGAATAGGGTCTAAAAGGCAAGTTGAAGGCTTGGATGAGGAAGTTATTTTATCTAACTCTAAAAGATCAATTGGAGTAAACTCATCCAAACAGATATCAATTGAAGGAGTTGTAGTAGGTACTGTATTTAAGTTAACGGTGGGAAGAATCTGATTGATTTTAATTCTGATAGATGAAATTTTATTATTGAAAAAGTTCAAAATGTCCTGACTAGTAAGCTCTAAGGGAATGCTAGGATTGACAGAGTCCTGACTCTTTGTCAGCCTGGCTACAGTGCTGAAAAGAAACCTGGGATTATTCTTGTTCTCTTCTATTAATGCAGAATAATAACTCGTTCTAGCTTTTCTCTGAGATTTTTTATAAATTAAAAGATGATTTCTCTAAGCTAAATAGATTTCATCTAAATTAGTGGAGCACCATTTTCTTTCTAATTGACGAGTCTTCTGTTTTAAGCTACGAGTTTCTGTGTTGAACCAAGGAGGTAGAAATCTCTGATTACACTTTTTCTTTTTTAAAGGGGCCACCATGTCTAGAGTCTGATGCAGAGAAGCTGTAACACTATCTACCATGCTATCAATTATAGAAGAAGCAAGCTGTCTATAGCTTATTTCCATTGTGTTGACACATGGCATAGAGGAAACAATCTGCATAAATTTGGTAACAACATCATCTGAGAGGCCTCTACTGTAGTAATATTTTTCTTTAGGAGCCAAATAGTCAGAAATAGTAAAATCAAAGGTTAATAGACAATGGTCTGACAGTACAGGGCTGAGGAGACACTACCAGATTTTCTATTTCTATGGCACATGTCAGAACAAGGTCCAACGTGTGGTGGAGATAATGGGTAGAATTTCCTACTTTCTGAAAAAAACCCATTGAGTCTAATATTAAATTAAATGCCTTACTAAGACAATCACTATCTACATGTACATGTATATTAAAGTCCCCTACTATAATTATTCTGATTTCAGCACTAAATCAGCTAAGAATTCAGCAAATTTGGATAAAAATTCTGAGTAGGCTGAGGGAGGATGATAAACTATGGCAAATAAAATTCGGTTTAACCTAAAATTGCTAACATGTCCAATACTGAGGACTGAGCCCTCAAAGGAATTAAAATGTGTTTTTTGTTTTACAATAACTAGTAATTTGGAATGGTATATTGTTGCTACTCCTCCTCCATGACCAGAACTTCTGGGATTTTGACAGTTTAAATAACCAGAGGGAGTTGATTCATTCAAACCAACATAATCCTCTTGCCCTAACCAAGTCTCTGTAAGGGATATTTAATCAATCTGATGATCAATTAACAGATCATGGACTAGCACAGACTTGGGAGTTAGAGACCTAATATTTAACAAACCCCATTTAATTTTTATATCATGAGGAGGAAGAGAGGCCAAGTCATTAAATCTAGAGACTTCATGTTTAATTTGAGTTTTACCAACTTTTTGTTTAATCACTTTGGGATGCTTATACATTATATTTTTATTTACTTTGGAGGGAGCAGACAATGATTCTCTGATGGGGAAGACAGAGGCTCAGTTGAGGGGTGGTGGATGAAGAGGAGCTGCAGAGAGGCGTGTAAGACTGCGACTCTGCTTCCTGGTCCCAACTCTGAGTTGTCAAGGTTTTGGAAATTTGGATAAAAATGATGCCAGATTACGTTCATCATTACGTTCTCCATCACCAGCTGGTCCCACTCAATCAGCCTGCAGTACAGAAACCGCCTACAGAGCACTGTCGCCACGTGCTGTAAGGCAGGGATGGGAAACTGGTGGCCCCTGACGTCATCCACTACGGCCCACCAGTTCATTTCTAAAAATCAATTATTTGTTTGTTTGTATCCCTTTTGAACACATTTGGAACTGCATTCTTAAATGCAGTTACAGAGTCCACCAGCAGATGGAGCGCTAATCAAAACCTGAGCGGATGAGGGAGAGTGAGGGAGCTACAGATTGAGGGAGCAGTGTGCCCCAGAGTACGTCTTTTAAGGTATGTACAGTGGGGCAAAAAAGTATTTAGTCAGCCACCAACTGTGCAAGTTCTCTCACTTAAAAGATGAGAGGTCTCCAATTTTCATCATAGGTATACCTCAACTATGACAGACAAAATGAGAAAAAAAAATCCAGAAAATCACATTGAAGGATTTTTAATGAATTGGTAAATTCCTCGGTAAAATAAGTATTTGGTCAATAACAAAAGTTCATCTCAATACTTTGTTATATACCCTTTGTTGGCAATGACAGAGGTCAAACGTTTTCTGTAAGTCTTCACAAGGTTTTCACACACTGTTGCTGGTATTTTGGCCCATTCCTCCATGCAGATCTCCTCTAGAGCAGTGATGTTTTGGGGCTGTCGCTGGGCAACACAGACTTTCAACTCCCTCCAAAGATTTTCTATGGGGTTGAGATCTGGAGACTGCTTAGGCCACTCCAGGACCTTGAAATGCTTCTTACGAAGCCACTCCTTTGTTGCCCGGGCGGTGTGTTTGGGATCATTGTCATGCTGAAAGACCCAGCCACGTTTCATCTTCAATGCCCTTGCTGATGGAAGGAGGTTTTCACTCAAAATCTCACGATACATGGCCCCATTCATTCTTTCCTTTACACAGATCAGTCGTCCTGGTCCCTTTGCAGAAAAACAGCCCCAAAGTATGATGTTTCCACCCCCATGCTTCACAGTAGGTATGGTGTTCTTTCTCCTCCAAACAAAACAAGTTAAGTTTTTACAATAAAGTTCTATTTTGGTTTCATCTGACCATATGACATTCTCCCAATCCTCTTCTGGATCATCCAAATGCTCTCTAGCAAACTTCAGACGGGCCTGGACATGTACTGGCTTAAGCAGGGGGACACGTCTGGCACTGCAGGATTTGAGTCCCTGGCGGCGTAGTGTGTTACTGATGGTAGCCTTTGTTACTTTGGTCCCAGCTCTCTGCAGGTCATTCACTAGGTCCCCCCGTGTGGTTCTGGGATTTTTGCTCACCGTTCTCATGATCATTTTGACCCCACGGGGTGAGATCTTGCGTGGAGCCCCAGATCGAGGGAGATTATCAGTGGTCTTGTATGTCTTCCATTTTCTAATAATTGCTCCCACAGTTGATTTCTTCACACCAAGCTGCTTACCTATTGCAGATTCAGTCTTCCCAGCCTGGTGCAGGTCTACAATTTTGTTTCTGGTGTCCTTTGACAGCTCTTTGGTCTTGGCCATAGTGGAGTTTGGAGTCTGACTGTTTGAGGTTGTGGACAGGTGTCTTTTATACTGACAACAAGTTCAAACAGGTGCCATTAATAAAGGTAACGAGTGGAGGACAGAGGAGCCTCTTAAAGAAGAAGTTACAGGTCTGTGAGAGCCAGAAATCTTGCTTGTTTGTAGGTGACCAAATAAGATAAGATTAGATAAGATAAGCCTTTATTAGTCCCACAATGGGGAAATTCCAGGATTGCAACAGCACAGGGATAGCAACACTCAGAGCAACAATCAGAAGGCAAGAAAAAACAAGAACATCTAGTAAACATATGTACATATTACTATAAATGTATATATATATATATATATATATATATATATATATATATATATATATATATGTATATAGACACACAGTGCGGAGCATTATGGTTGGTTGGTGAATGTGCAGCAGAAAGTCTAAGCTCTCTCTCCGTGGATGCGGCGGGCCAGCTGGAAGTCTTTGGGCATGATGGTGACCCTCTTGGCGAAGAAGAGACCCACCAGGTGGGCCTCGCTGGTCTCCTGCAGAGCCATGACGGCGAAGCTCAGGAAGCGCAGGACGGTCTTGAAGTCCTGAGCGATCTCCCTCACCAGGCGCTGGACGGGCAGCTTACGGATGAGCAGCTCCGTGGATTTCTGGTAGCGACGGATCTTTCTCAGAGCCACGGGCCTGTGACGGCGAGGCCTCTTCACTCTGCCGGTGGCCGGAGCGCCTCTCCGAGCAGCCCTGGTGGCTAGCTGTCTCCTGGGGGGCTTCTTCCTCCAGTAGATTTTACGGGCGGTCTGCTTGGTTCTTGCCATCGCTCTTTATTATTCTGTCTTATATTTCTTGCACGCCGCCTAAACACCAGCCCGGCACCCGCGTCGTTTTCGCTACAGCTCCCGGTATGTCGAGTTTCCCATTAGCACCGGGCGGCGGCCAAGTGCTAGCTAGCACCAGCTCCTCCCCGCTGTAACGTCTCCCGCTGCAAACAGTGGCTCCGTCCGCCGACCCGGGAGACCCCCGGGGCGATCCGTGCGTCCGTGATATATATACAGAGTGAAAGGTGTAGAAAGAAGAAGGAAGATTAAAAAAAAAAGGCTGTTGCAACGGGCAGCCGACTCGTGCAGCGCCACCGGTCCGGTGGAACCTGAACCGGGAAAAAAAAAAATACTTATTTTACCGAGGAATTTACCAATTAATTCATTAAAAATCCTTCAGTGTGGGGACTTCCGGGAAGATGGCGGAGAGACATAACGCTTAAACAGAGAGCTCTCCCTAGCCGGAGAAAAAAATCATCGGTAAATGGCCAACTCGACATAAGCGGATCAATAAACTAAGGGATGAAAACACGAAGGAGCCGGGCACAAGGACAAAAGCAGAGTAAAATTAAAGAATTCCTCTTCAACAACGCAGGAGAAACTGCTGAACACGGGGCCCAAAAAAACGAGGTGACCGCAGCAGAGAAAATGGAGGACACAAAACTCGATACCATGAACGCTGGCATCGCCAGTTTGGGTAAAGAGTTGAGAGACTTCAAACGGCAGCTACAACAGGATTTAGCGGCTCTTAAGGAGGAGCTGAAAAAAGAGATTAAGGAAGAAATTATGGGCCTCCGAAGAGAAATGGAGCGCAAGCTAGCAGAAAACATGGAGGAGCTGCGCTCCCAGCGGGCGTGTATGACAGAAGCGCAGGCCCGAATATCAGAGCTGGAAGATTGGAATAGCGAGGCAAGCGAACAGCTGCAGACCCTGACGGCACAAATGCAGAGGATGCAGGAGAAAGTAACCGACTTGGAGAGCAGGTCCAGACGGGGCAATATACGCATCTTCGGGATCCCGGAGGGCATTGAAGGCAACTCGATGACGAAATTCATGGATCAGTTCTTAAAAAAAGAGCTGGAACTGCCCAGCGAAGCGGATCTGCAGATTCAACGAGCGCACAGAGCCTCGGCACAGAACCCGAACCCACGCTCTACACCCAGGTCAGTTGTGGTAAACTTTCTGAAATATGATGTAAAGGAAAGAATCCTGACACGAGCGTGGAAAAAAAAGATACGAATCGGCGACAAGCAGATATTCTTTGATCATGACTACCCGGCGGAAATTGTGCAGCAGCGGAAGAAATATGCCAACATTAAAAAAACGCTGAAAGAAAAAAAAATTAGATTCCAAACGCCGCTAACGAAGATGAGGATTCATTGGGAGAACGGCGTAAGAACCTACAACACAGCCAGAGAGGCAGCGCAGGACATGATGGAGCGGGGCCTTGAGGTGTACGTGCCGGAGGAAACGGTAGGAGCAGCGGAGGCCCTGAACGCATCACGACAGACGGAGTGGAGGCGAGTGAACGGCAAAAGACGGGGGGAGACGTGGCGCAGCGGGCCCAGGAAAGACTACAAGGCTTTCAACTGAAAGCCTAGATTATAACAAAGATTAAGAAAGATACAGAAGAAATGAAGGCCAAGAAGACAAGGTAAAAGAGAAACAGACGGCTAGGAGAGGTTTAAGTGATATTTGTTGGACATTTCTAGACTAATGACTATTTCTTGGATAGTAAATACAGGTCTAGGGAGGGCCCTACACTCGGTGAGGACAATCCTTCCACCCACCAACAGGGACCAGTGGGCAGAAGAAAGGCCCAAAGTACGGAGGTCGAGATTTTTTAATGTGTTTTTATATAAATATGTGTTATTTTTGTTGTTAAAGGGGCTAGGAGCACAAGTTAAAAAAATGGAAAAACATGATTATGGGTAAAAATCTTAAGATAATAACACTAAACGTGAATGGTCTGAACTCACCTGTTAAAAGGGAAAGAATAATAAGAAAATTCAAGAAAGAAAAAGCCGAAATTATATTTATGCAAGAGACACATTTGAGCAAGACAGAACATGTGAAACTAAAGAGATTTGGCTATAAGAACTCCTACTACAGTTCATTTAAGGGAGGAACTAAAAGGGGGGTTATGATACTAATCTCAAATAAAATACAATTTGAATGTGAACAGGAAATCCAGGATAAAGAAGGCAGGTATGTAATAATAAAGGGTAGCATAGATGGAATGCAGATCACATTAGTGAACATCTATGCCCCACCAGAAAGTGACAAGGGTTTTTTTCAACATCTGTTTGATCTCATAGCAACACACAGTGAAGGAGTCCTAATTTGTGGAGGAGACTTAAATGCTGTCATGGATCATGAAATTGATACAACAAGTGTTAAGAAGACAAAAAAACATGTAACAAAATTCATAAGAACCTCACTGGCAGAAATGGGTATGGTAGACATTTGGAGGGACCTGCACCCACTCGAAAAAGACTATACACATTATTCAGCAGTCCATAAAGTACACTCTAGAATAGATTACTTCCTTATGAATGAAGATGACAGACACAGGGTGAGAAATTGTTGGATTGGAGGGGCAGAAATATCAGATCATAATCCTATATACATGGAAATAAATTTAAACAATAGAAAACGACAAACAACATGGAAACTTAATGTAGGACTGTTAAATGATGATAAAATGAAAGAAAGAATAAAAGTAAACATAAATGAATATATCCAAGAGAATGACAATGAAGAAGTGGACCCAACAATACTATGGGATGCACTAAAAGCCGTGTTAAGAGGTAAATTAATTGTTGAAACAGGAAAAGCAAATAAGACTAAACTGGAAGCATATGAACAAAGATGTGAGAGACTGAGGGAATTAGAACATAAACATCAAAGCACAAATGACCCAAAAATATATCAAGAAATTAAAGAAGAAAAAATAAAGATAAAAGAAACACAAATGGATGAAATTGAAAGGAAAAATAGATATCTAAAGCAAAAATATTATGAAACGGGACCAAAAGCCACAAAACTGCTGGCAAAACGGTTAAGAAAACAACAAACAATGAATAATGTATATAAGATTAAAGACCCCACCACAAATAAAACCACAGTTAACCCAGAAAACATCGAAGAAATATTCCATAATTTCTACCAAGAACTATTCTCGCAACCTGAAGAAACAAATACTAAAGATATTAAAAAATTTCTATGCACATTGGACTTGCCATCAATAGGAAATCAACAAAATGAAAAGCTAACAGCAGAAATAACAACACAAGAGATTAGAGATGTGATTAAGTCACTTAAAAACGGTAAATCACCAGGTAGTGATGGATACCCCTCTGAGTTTTATAAACTGTTTATAGAAGAACTCACACCACAGCTTCTAACGTCATTTAATTGGACGTTGAACAACAACAAAATACCTCCATCATGGAACGAAGCCATTATTTCAGTCATTTTAAAGCCAGGGAAAGATAGAGAACAATGCGGAAACTATAGGCCAATCTCTTTATTAAATGTGGATTATAAAATATATACAACAATTATATGTAAACGAATAAAGACATTCTTGACGGAATTGATAGAAGATGATCAAACTGGTTTCATAGAGGGACGCCAAACACATGACAATATCAGGAGAACAATACATATAATTAATCAAATACATAAAGAAAAGAAAAGCGCAGTAATAATGAGTTTAGACGCAGAAAAAGCATTTGACAGGGTTAACTGGAAATTCCTATATAGTGTACTGGAGCGCTTTGGATTTAACGAAAAATCAGTACAATGCATAAGGACGCTGTATCAAGAACCTGTGGCAAGAATCAAGATAAACGGTAGCTTAACAGACGAAGTAAATATACAAAGATCAACTAGGCAGGGATGCTGCTTATCGCCCACCTTGTTTGCTCTGTTCATAGAGCCACTGGCTCAAGCGATACGACAAAATAAGAAATTAAAAGGTGTAACAATAAAGGGGGCGGAACACAAGATTGGGCTATTTGCAGACGATATTATAGTTTACCTTGAACAACCAGATGAATCAATAATGGAAATGATGAACTTGATAGAAAATTTTGGAAAATTATCAGGATACAAGATAAACATAACAAAAACACAAATACTGACATTCCACTATAACCCTCTAAACCAGATAACTGATAAGATCAAACTAAACTGGAAACAAAAAGAAATAAAATACCTTGGAGTGAACATACCTAAAGATCTAAGCAAAATCTATAAAGCAAACTATGATAGGTTGGAACAAGAAATAAAAAAAGATATTGATAGATGGTCAATCTTAAATATGGATCTGAATTCAAAAATTGAGACAGTCAAAATCAGCATACAACCTAGATTACTTTACCTCTTCCAGGCTATACCAACAGAGATTCCAGATGCCCAATTCTCAAAGTGGGACAGGATGATATCGAGATTTGTTTGGGGAGGTAAAAAACCAAGAGTGAAACATAAAACTCTCCAGTTACCAAAAGAGAAAGGAGGCATGGGCCTACCGAGTCTAAAGGAATATTACTACTCAGCACAAATAAGATATATCATATGTTGGTGCGACGAGGGATATGAGGCAAAATGGAAAGAAATGGAAAAGGAAATTGAGGGACTCCCAGTACAAAGCATAATAGGAGATAAAGATGCATATAAGCAAATCAAACAAATAGACCCAATCACTAAATTTACTTTAGAACTGTGGTATAAAATAGTACAAAAGTATAATATAAAGGAAGACATAAAACTATTGAAATGGGTAGCATTTGACAGTCAGTTTGAACCGGCAAAACAAGATAGGGGATACAAAAATCTGGTGAACAAGGGAATCACAGCATGGGGCAATATCGGAAAAAAAGATCTCGGGAGCTTTGTAAACATCAGGAGAAAATTTAAACTAGAAAGATCGGAATTCTTCAGATATCTGCAGATGAGAGACTATTATATGAAGAAGATTAGGCATAACCTCCAAACAGATGTGAGCGAGATTATACAATTCATTTTAAGCTCATATACAGGAAATAAAACAAGAATTATTTCAAAGCTATATCAGAAACTTATGGCAAACAATCATTCAAGTAACTATATAGATCCTCAACTCAAATTTAATCTTCATATAAAGAAAATTTCAAAAACAGTAAAAAAAAATCTGAACTGCTTTAAATTAATTAGATATTACATACCTTACGAAGCAGCTGCACTGTATATGCATTCTATGGTTTTTTCTCATATATCATACTGTTTGACAGTCTGGGCTCAAGCAGCCCCTTCCACAATAAGACATATAGGTTCATTATATAATCAAACCCTAAAAATCTTGGACAAAAAGCCCATTAGGTGGCATCACTGTAATGTTTTAAAAAATACAACCTATTGAGTTTTGAGAGCTTCATTGACCTCTGTCTTCTGAAATTAACGTTCAAATGTTTCCATAAATCAGCACCCGAGCCACTTGCTGGTTTCGTCCAAAGACAGGACAGCAGCAGAGCCACCAGGAGTTCTGTTAACAATAACTGTAAAATATTCCACCGCAGAACCACATTTGGACAAACAGCTTTCTCTATAAAGGGCAGTCACATCTGGAACACAATGCCAAATGAAATTAAAATAATAACGGACTTTAAAACATTCACTAAAAATGTTAAAAACTGGCTGAAAAATAAACAAGAATGTACTCATGTATGAATTAATTGTCTGCAAAGTGAGAGTGAATGAAGGGAAGGAATAAATGTGTTTGTTTATAGTGAGTGACGGAGGGAGGAAGGCCTGAAATAGGCAAATGTGAGTTATGTTATATGTGTTAAATGTGAGTCAGGCTGTTATATTTGTGTATTTATAATATTTATAATATTTATGTTAAATGTGAGTCAGGCTGTTATATTTGTGTATTTATAATATTTATAATATTTATAATTGTGTATTTATAATTTTTCTGCATTGATGTATGTGGTTATTGTGTATATTTTTTATCTTGATTCTTTTTTCTAAAGCCCATCCAGGGACAAGAGTTGCAAATTAGCTAATAGCTATACACTCTATGTGCAACACATCAGATTGATTGTCTTTGATTAATTGTCTATGTTTATTGCACTGTCCCTGTCAAATAAACTAATCTACTACTACTATAAAGGAGAAATGGGAGAAAGAGCTCAATTTAAACATAACAGAAGAAAGCTGGCAGGAAATATGGAAAACACAACACACGTCAACAAATTCAAGAACATGGAGGGAATTTGGATGGAAAAACCTGATTCGCTTTTTCATTACACCACAGATTCAAGGAAAGTATACAAATACCCAATCTATATGCTGGAGGGGATGTGGGGCTCAAAATGCAGACCACTCGCATATGTTTTGGAAATGCTGCAAAATCTCATCATTCTGGAAATCTATACATGTGACAATACAGAGGATATTAGGATATAATATACCAATGAACTGTAACTTGATGTACCTATGTGATCTTAAAAGAGACAATGTTATACAGGCTGAGGACAGATATCTAGTTAAAATCTTGTTGATTGCATGTAAAAAAACAATCACAAAAAAATGGCGATCAGAAGTTCTTCCTGACCAAGAGCAATGGACTGACATTATTGAGGACATACGTATGATGGAAAAACTAACATATCGACAAAGAATGCAAGAAGGACTATGGGAAAAAAAATGGCGGAAATGGACACACTACAAAGTGCAACAACGAGACAGATATTGAAAGAATAACCAAAGACGCTGGAAAAACCAGAAGAATTAAGAGATGGAAACTAAAAACTTGATGCTCCAACATTTGTCCCCCCCCCCTTTTTTTTTTTTCTCCTTTTTCTTTTTTACTCTAGCCCCTTTGTTTTTTTTAAATGTAGACTGTGATCTGAATGCAATATATATAATGAAAAATGAATAAAAATCTTAAGTTACAAAAAAAAATCCTTCAGTGTGATTTTCTGGATTTTTTTTTTTCTCATTTTGTCTCTCATAGTTGATGTATACCTATGATGAAAACTGGAGACCTCTTTCATCTTTTAAGTGGGAGAACTTGCACAATTGGTGGCTGACTAAACACTTTTTCCCCCCCACTGTATGTGTTGCCTCCAGTGTCCATGACACTGGGTATGAATGTGTATAAATGTTCAGTAGTGGTAGAAGAGGCTGTTGGCATGAATTGGCAGCCATGTTTCCATCAGTCTTCCTCCAGGGCAGCTGTGGCGACAGTAGTAGCTTACCACGATCAACACCTGTCTGGAGTGAATGAATAATGGACTCACTGTAAGCACTTTGAGATGTGACTTGACATGTAAAGCGCCATTTAAACCTACTCCATTATAATTATTATTACCGCATTTTTAGGCTGTGAACAGCAGTAAATGTACAGAGTGGGCTGTTTTTAAACAACAATAAATGCTACAGCTCCTCACTGAGGAGCATTTGCAGTAACAACTTTCAAACCTAAAGGCAAATTTATATAAGAAACAGCAAATCTATGACAGAAAAACTCACTAATTTAGAAAAAGCCCAGCACAACTAAAAAGTTATAACTTTTTAAATAAAATGCTGCAAATTTATCAGTAGACGCTTGAACATCTAATACCAAAATAAAATATAGATAAGCAAAAAAATGGCTCATTTAAACCAGAAATGTAGCACACTTATGAGCAAAACTATTTTCTACTCTGATCATTTTCTTCAAATACTTTAAAAATATTTTTCTTAATCGTCGTATTTCCTTTTCTTCTTGGCTTTTTTGTTAACTACCGTCCGGAATTTCTCTTTGCTCATCCTTTTGATAGAGTTTTAAAAATTAGGTCATGATATAATTTTATCAGCAATGTTAATTCTAATATGATAAAACACTGAGTAGCTTTTATTTTCATTTGCATTTTCAGTTTTAATAGTGAAACTTTTCACTTTGAAGAAAATATCCCCCCCCCCCCCCCCCAGGTTTACATATAAATCTGGCCCTTGGGAAGTGAGGAAAACAAATTGTGGCCCCCACTACCATCAAAGTTGCCCATCCCGGCTCTAAGGTCATGGGACTGTCCGTGAGAACTGTAATAGACATAAGTGACCAGCAGACATGCAGGCTGGCACACAAAATCACTGAAGCCCCTTCACACCCACTTCACTCTGTCTTTGAGTGGCTTCCCTCCAAACGCTGGCTCCAATGCCCTGGCTGCAGGACCCAGAGGAGGAGGACCACCTTTGTTTCCAAAGCTGTCCTGTTCTTAAACTCCTGATCCCCCGCCCCCACCCCAACCACATGTACCTCAAATATTCACATTTCTTCTGTTCTTCAATTCTTCTATTCTCCCCACAAACGCAGATCCCTACAGACTGTAACTCCTTCGGGCTGAGCCCAGCCGGGTCCCATTGGTGGAAACCCGGCCACCAGGCGCTAGCCCCTCCCCCAGGCCTGGCTCCAGGGTGGGGAACCCCAGTAACCCCATACCGGGCAGGGTACACTGAATCCTTGTTTTAACATTCATCGTGAGAGTCTGTTGGATAGTTCTTAGTGTGGCCCCTCACCCAGGACCAGTTTATCTTGGGTGACCCTACCAGAGGCAAACTGCCCCGGACAACATAGCTCCTGGGATCACTAGGGCACGCAAACCCCCCACCACGATAAGGTGACGATCCATGGGGGACCCTCCTTCGTAGGATTGCTGGACTCACCCTCAGAGATAGGGTGAGGAGCTCAGTCATCTGGCAGAGGCTCAGAGTCGAACCGCTGTTCCTCCATACTGAAAGGGGAATTGGTGGTCTAACAGATGACAGCTGCGTTTGACGTTGACAGCTGTGTCTGACACTCACTCGCGTCAGAATACTTTTTTTTTCTCCGTTTTTGTTTGTTTTTATTGATTGTTTTTATCGATTTTATTTATTTACTTATTTATTTTTTATCCCTGTTTGTTGTTATCAGTTTTATTCACTGTTATCTCAGCATTGGCCTCGCCTAATAGTCCGTCCAGACGCACGGGTAGCGGTTTTTGGCTAGCTGCGGGCTACCCATCTCAGCGCCTGGAACGCCATGGCTCCTTCTCCATCATGTTCCCGCTGTTCATCGCTCCTGGAGAAGGTCTCTGAGCTGGAAACGAGGCTCTCCAATCTTTACAAGATTCGGGAGGCTGAAGACCATATCGACACCATCATTCTCAGGCGATCATCGGCCCCGGCCACTGCCTCGCAGCTGGCGGAAACTGCTACTTATTTGGGTGAGCTGAGCGCGTCTCCACCTACCTCCACACCTGCTCCAGCACCTGCTCCAGCCTCCGCAGACGTCCATGACCTCAGCAACAATCACTGGTTTCGTCTCGGGGCTAAACCAAAAGCTTCGCTTGGTCCCTCTCATCCTCCATCTGCACCTTGGTTCGACCAGCTAATGGCCATTGTCGATCGACCGGAATGGGCCGCGCCTCTTCTCTTCCGGTGTCCTTGGATAACAGATTTGATATCCTTTCCCTGGAGGATTTTCCCCACCTGGATGCTGGCCGCCCGCCCGTGGATGCCCCTCATCTTCCCTCCCCTCCTTCAGCGGCAGCTCACGTCCGCAAACCCCGGATAAAGACCACCCAGGGTGTGTCAAACTACACACCTGCTCCAGACAGAAGAAAAGAGCACATCTCCCCGCCTTCGCAACAACAACATCATCCTCTTCAGAATACCTATCCACATCAGAATCCACCGACAAACCCCCCCAGATGACGCTGGTAATTGGTGACTCGATCGTGAGGAACATCAGAAGCAGGTACTGTGTTACTCGATTTTTTCCCGGGGCTAGAGTCTCTGATATTGAGGCTCTTATCCCTGACCTGCTGAATGAATTCCCTCACGTTCATACTGTTGTTGTGCATGTGGGATGCAACAACATCCCAGATGAAGCATCTGAGATTTTAAAAAGTGACTTCAGGAGCCTTCTGTCCACTCTCATGAACTGTGGCAGACGTGCGCTCATCTCTGGGCCTTTGGCACCTCTCAGGTGAGGCTGTAATCGTTTTAGTAGAACTCTCAGCCTTAATTCTTGGCTGTGTTTTACTTGTCCTATTTTTAACATTGGTTTTGTTGACAATTTTAATTTATTTTGGAACCGCCCATCACTTATGAGGCCTGATGGCATCCACCCAAATAGACATGGTGCACGTGTTTTAACAGACAATCTTTTCTATTTTATTCGGTGTTTTCTGGTACAGTGACTGAAATTTGGTGTGTTTACTCACTCTGAAGTTTCTGGGTTTGCCAATCTGCCCTTTTTTGGTCCTGTTCCCACATATTGTATCGATCCCGTTAACTCGGGTGGTCTTTACCGTTTGGATCAGCTTTTCATTTATAATCCTTCAGAGACTGAGTCTGTCTCCCGTTGCCCTAAATATTGTAACCCAGGACTATTACAACACAACCTGAAAAACACTTGCACTTCTGCAGCTCCTCCTCATCCACCACCCTTCAACTTTGCCCCTCTCTCCTCCCTTAGAGAACCTTTTTCTGCTCCCTTTAAAATTAATAAAAAAGTTTAAAAAAAAATAGAATGCAAAAACTTCCCAGATTGATTAAACAAAATGTTGGGAAAATTCTAGTCCAGCCTCAAGTCTCTAAAATTAATACAATTAATAATTTGGCCTCTCTTCCCCCCCAAAGTTTAAAAATTAAATGTGGCTTATTAAACATTAGGTCTCTATCTTCCAAGTCTCTTCTGGTCCACGATCTATTAATCGATCACCAGATCGATCTACTATCCCTCACAGAGACCTGGCTCGGGCTTGATGATTATGTTGGTCTGAATGAATCAACTCCCTCTGGGTATTTAAACTGTCATAACCCCAGAGGTTCTGGTCGTGGTGGTGGAGTGGCGGCAATTTTCCATCCTAAATTGCTGGTTAATGTTAAGCAGAAATTATGTTTTAATTCCTTTGAAGGTTTGGTCCTCAGTGTGGGGCCTGTTGGCAATCTTGGCTTGATCCCAGTTCTCTTTGGCATAGTTTATCGTCCTCCCACGGCCTATTCAGAGTTTCTATCAAAATTTGCCGAATTTTTAGCTGATTTGGTGCTGAAAGCCGATAGAATAATTATTGTAGGAGACTTTAATATACATGTTGATGTTGAGAGTGACTGTCTTAATAAGGCTTTCAATTCAATTTTAGACTCAATGGGGTTTTCCCAAAAAGTAAAAAATTCTACCCATTATTTCCACCATACATTGGACCTTGTTTTGACATATGGTATAGATATCGAAAATCTGGTTGTGTCTCCTCATAATCCTGTACTGTCTGACCATTGTCTGTTAATTTTTGATTTCATTATCTCTGATCACTTATTTCCTAAAGAAAAATATGACTACAGCAGATGTCTTTCTGATGACGTTGCTAAATTTTTGCAGATTGTCTCCTCTGTGCCATGGGTCAACACAACAGAAACACCTGAAATAAGTGACGGAGAGTCTGCTCCATTCGTGACTGATAGCATGGTTGATGGTGTTACTGCCTCTCTGCATCGGACTCTAGATTTGGTAGCCCCTTTAAAAAAGAAAAAGTCTAACCAGAGATTTCTTACTCCTTGGTTTAACTCAGAAACTCGTGGCTTGAAACAGAAGGCTCGTCAATTGGAAAGGAAATGGCGTTCAACTAATTCAGATGAATTCTACTTGGCTTGGAGAAATCATCTCTTAATCTATAAAAAAATCTCTTAGAAAAGCTAGATCAAGCTATTATTCTGCATTAATAGAAGCAAACAAGAATAACCCCAGGTTTCTCTTCAACACTGTAGCCAGGCTTACAAAGAGCCATGACTCGGTCAATCCTCGCATCCCCCCTGAACCTTCTAGTCAGGACTTTCTGAACTATTTCAATCTTAAAATTTTATCTATTAGAGATGAAATTAGTCAGATTCTTCCTACCGTAAACTCTAGTACATTAACTACTGCTGCTCCCTCAATTGATATCTGCTTGGATAGATTTACTCCAATCGACCTCTTGGAGTTGGATAGGGTAGTTTTCTCTTCTAAGCCTTCATCTTGCCTTCTGGACCCTATTCCTTCCAAGTTATTTAAAATTATTTTCCCAATTATTAGTAGCTGTATTCTTCTTATCATTAATTCTTCTTTAACTCTAGGTTATGTTCCACTGGCTTTTAAAACTGCTGTAATTAAACCTTTACTTAAAAAACCGACGCTCGACCCTGGAGTTTTGGCCAATTATCGACCAATCTCCAATTTGCCTTTCATTTCAAAAATCCTGGAAAGAGTTGTTGCTGTGCAATTATCTGACCATTTGCAGGGAGTTGGTTTGTTTGAGGTGTTTCAATCTGGGTTCAGAGCTCATCACAGCACTGAAACTGCCTTAGTGAAGGTCTCTAATGACCTCCTGACTGCATCTGATAATGCACTTGTCTCTGTTCTTGTTCTTTTAGATCTCAGTGCAGCCTTTGACACTATCGATCATGCCATTCTACTTGATAGATTGGAACACTTTGTTGGACTCAGTGGAACTCCGTTGCAGTGGTTTAGATCTTATTTATCTGATAGATTTCAGTTTGTCCATGTCAATGATGGATTTTCTTCCAGCTCTAAGCTCACTCACGGAGTTCCACAGGGATCTGTGTTGGGCCCTACTCTTTTTAGTCTATATATGCTCCCGCTGGGCAACATCATCAGAAAGCACTGTATACATTTTCATTGTTACGCTGATGACACACAACTATACCTGTCAATGAAGCCCGATGATTGTGATCAGTTGGCCAAGCTAGATGCCTGTCTTAAGGACATCAAAGCTTGGATGACTTGTAATTTTTTACTATTGAACTCTGATAAGACTGAAGTCATTGTTGTTGGCCCAAAACATCTTAGAAATTCCTTTTCAGATTATGCCCTTAATTTAAATGCTGCCACTCTCATTCTGAACAGTTGTGTGAGGAACCTTGGAGTGATTTTTGACCAGGATTTGTCCTTTAATTCACATATTAAAACTGTTTCTAGGACCGCCTTATATCATCTGCGCAATATTGCTAAGATCAGGAGCATCTGGTCTCTGGGTGATGCTGAGAAACTGATTCACGCCTTTGTCAGTTCGTGATTAGATTATTGTAATTTGCTATTATCTGGTTGTCCTAGAGTATCTTTAAAAAGTCTTCAGTTGATTCAAAATGCTGCTGCTAGAGTTTTAACTGGTTCTAGAAAAAGAGATCATATTTCCCCGGTTCTGTCCTCCCTCCATTGGCTTCCCATTGAATTCAGAATCAAGTTTAAAATCCTTCTTCTTACTTTCAAAGCTCTTAACAATCTGGCCCCCCAATATATAAAAGATCTGATATTACCTTACCATCCTAACAGAGCATTACGCTCCCAAAATGCTGGCTTACTTGTGGTGCCCAGAATCTCCAAAAGTATGGTGGGAGGCAGAGCCTTCTGCTACCAAGCCCCTTCTCTCTGGAACCAGTTACCACTCTGGGTCCGGGAGTCATTATAAATAAAGCTGAATTGAAAGGAGCCAGTTGAGGTGGTTTGGGCATCTGATCAGGATGTTTCCTGGACGCCTCCCACTTGAGGTGTTTTGGGCATGTCCTACTGGGAGGAGACCCCAGGGCAGACCCAGGGCTTGCTGGAGAGACTACGTCTCCCAGCTGGTCTGGGAACGCCTTGGTATCCTCTCTGAAGAGCTGGAGCAGGAGGATGAGGAGAGGGAAGTCTGGGCTTCTCTGCTTGAACTGCTGCCTCCGCAACCCGTACCTCCAGAAAAGCGGTAGAAGACAGATGGATGGATGGCATCTATAGGCATGGGCCATTAAAAGTTATCAAATGTGAGTCACAATCTGAAAAGGTGTGGCCACGACACCATGGAGAAATTTGAGTCCACCCCTTACAACATCAGAAAGCTGTAACTCGAACAAAACTTGTCCAATGTCCACCAAAGTTTCCATGATGGATAATAGTACTGTCCCAAACGTGTCTCTATAAAAACTGAAAAGATATAGCGCCACTGAGTGGTTAAAGGAAGAAAGCTGTTTTATTTATTACTCACGCCCTACTTGCCAGAATGACGTGAAATTTTCTGAGGTTTCTCAGACCACAAGGATGATCATAACTGCACATCAACTTTAGCACGGCATTACTGCAATTACCATGGATACGCCTTCCTTTCCTCGCCATTCAATCCGTGATCTTGTTGGGAGGGTTGGGAATGTCCTGGAATCGTGAAATTTGGAACATAGGTAGAGGTGGCTGTCATCTGTAATCCTGGGTCATCAACACATAACTGATATATAAGTTTTGCCATGGCGAAGGTTGACTCCTCGCCATGGGACATCGGACAGTTTTAACTTTGAAAAACTGTCTGATTTTCACCAAATTTTCTATGATTTATATTAGTCCCACCCCACACACTCCTACATAAAAATGATTGACATAACTTATAGCACCACCTACTGCTCACAGGAAGTACTGCGTCAAACGGTTTTCTTTATTATTCACGTGGTGCTTGACGTGACGAAAGGAAATTTTTCGAGCCAGCGGGGTCCGACGGCTGGCACGGTCCATGGGGGCGCGGGGGGGGGCAAGGGCCCACTTACAGCTGCTTGCAGCTTTCATTATTATTATTATTATTTAGTTTTATCTATTATTTAATATTCAGACCCAACACCTTACTTTGCACATATTTACTGTTTCATTATTATTCATTATCTCATTTCATGTGTTAATTGTATGTCTTTGTGTGGCACTTGTATTGTTTTTGTTGCTATTGCGCTACTCTACTGTGCCTTTTAAATTGTCCTTTGGAGCCAAATGAAGTGTTTTTGAATATGAATTGAAGTACTCATTGTACAGTAATAAGGCATAAGGAATGTTAACCTTGACCTCTGACATGTTGACCCAAATCCCAACATGAATCTGTGTACCAGTTTGGTGCCCCTAGCTTTACTTGTTTTATAGTAATAGTAAATGTAGCATTACCATAGTGCAACTGCAATGTTAACTTTGAACTCTGACCCCTTAACCCCAAAGCCACAGTTAGATCAGGGTGTAAATCGTCCAAGATGTCTATTAGACACAAGTACTGTATTGATTTGAAAAGCCTACATCATTTATTTCAGTAGTTATTGTATTTAGAAGAGTTAAGGAAAATGTGACCTCTAACCTTTGACCTCAAGGTCATCCAATGAGAGTGAAATTGTAATATGCGGATCATCAGAACGTGGGGAAAAACCAAGGAGACTGTGGTCAACTTAAGGAGGGGTCACAAACAGCACCCCCCTCTGATCATCCAGGGTGCAGCTGTGGAGAGGGTGAGCAGCACCAAGGTCCTTCACGTACTTCTCTGCTGCAGTGTGTTGTAGCAGGTCAAGGGGAGTCCTCTCCTCGTCTAGGAAATCTATGTCATCTGCATACAAGTGGCATGCCAAGCTCTGATACAGGGGGATTTGGTCTTACTGACTGCTGACATACTTGTCTTAAGGAAGAAGTGAGGTAACAGGTGAAAAGAACTGGTGAAAGACTGCCCCCCTGTGGTGATCCAAGTGTTGTTTGAAACTAACTAATAACTTTGCAAATTTGGACAGTTTTGTTACAGTTTTTCTATAGTGTGTGACAGATTTTATAGTCCGTAGTACTAGTAGTGGAAATATGGTGTTTTGACTTATTTACTGAAAGCTGCACCTCCACATATTTGGGGGTGGAGATGTTTATTTGTGCCTGTTGTATGTTGTTGATGTGATATATTGAAAGGTTTCCTTCAGTTTTAAGATTGCACTGAAAATGTTTTGAGAGGGCTTTTTTGGGGGGGAGGCAACCAAAAGTTATGCTTCGGGAACCAAAATAGTTAGCAGCGGCTCTGCTCACAGTCAAACGTTAATCTCCTACTTAGCAGCGCCTGTTGATGCTACAGCAGTTCCTTTTAGTTAGTGAATGAGGCCCACTGTTGTTCTACTGTGGCTCAGTTAATCATCTGTTACTCTATACCATCCATTAGATTTTTCTGTAATTCTAATAACAAAAATGTCATCAAAAACAGAAGTTGCGGACTTCCGGTCTGGACGCCATGGCGACTGCAGCTTAACACTGAAGCTCTCAGACTCAATCCAGGATAACACCTTGAAAATCAAACTTAACGGATTTTTGGAGGAGTGAAAATCAAAAGACAAAATCATCATGTCTAAAGGAAAACAGAAGAAACTGAAATTCTCCAGGCTAGGACACGTATCGGCCGGAGAATCTGAACTGGAAGATCCCCGTTCAGAAGACGAGGAGCTGGTGATAGCTAACAAAAGGGTTAGCCTGAAATCACTATTTGAGGAACTACGACGATTTCGCCGAGATGTTACGGCCGAATTTCGGGAATTCAGAGAAGAATTGAAAAGGACAAACAGCAGAGTGGACCAGGCCGAGAACCGAATCTTGGAAACAGAGGATCGAATAAAAGTGCTCGAAGATTCTGTGCTGGACCTACGCAAAAGACAAGCAGCTATAGAGGCTAAGCTAACCGACCAAGAAGGAAAACAAAGAAGAGACAACATAAGAATTCATGGTCTGATAGAAGGAACCGAAAATGGTTTTAACTCAATGGCAGAATGCGTGGAATCCTTACTAAGAGAGAAATTGGATATTCCACAAACCACCGACTTGAAGATAGAAAAGGCACATCGTTCATTAGCCGCTAGGCCGGCGGCGGAAGCGCCCCCACGTTCGGTGTTGGTAAGATTTTCCAATTTCAAAATAAAACAAGAGGTTGTAAGACTGGCCTGGCAGAAAAAAGGATTTATGCACCAGGAGAGAAAAGTCTACGTGGAACACGATTACGCCCCGGAGGTCCTTAAAAAGCGCAGGGAATACAATGACGCGAAAAAGGTGTTAAGAGAGAAGAAATTGCGCTTTCAGACACCATTTCCTGCGAAGTTAAGGGTCTTCTACGGCGATGAAACGTGTCTCTATAATTCGGCGGAAGAAGCAACAGCTGACATGGCGAGAAGAGGGCTCCCGGTAACGGTGTTTAAACCCGCAGCAGACCCGAGTGAGAAGATCAAAGCGCAAACATGGACAACACAAAGACCCTCAAAATCCACGGACCAGCAGCGGGAAACCCAGCACCAGAGCGTCGCGGATAAACTATCCGTTTTCAGGTTGGAATAGCGACCTTTTTTTTTTTTTTTTTTTTTTCCCCCTTTCTCTTGAATCAATCCGCACATCCAACCCCCCTCATACAAGGTAACAAACATTAAAGGAGATGCATATTCAGCATGTGGTAAAACATTTCATGGAACAATTATATTATTTGAAACAAATAAGTCTTTGTAATAAAAAAAAAAAAAAAAACTTGTTAAAATAGAAATGTGACAATAATCCACATGTTCTCCTCATACTAACAAATACTGTTTTTGCGTGAATGTTTGATGTGATGGGGGTGGGAGGGTGCACACAATTTCACAGGGTTTAGGCATAAAAGGAAAAAAAAAAAAAAAATCATTACAAGTTTGGATTGGGTTCTGAAACTCACGTTAAAAGCATGGGACTACTTTCAGTGGTAAGAGAGGGCCCTCAACACGTAACAGAGTGTGAGGAATTCCCCTCAGAGCCTTCACTCCATCAAGGCTCTTACAGGGTCTTTAAAAAGACCTCAGCTCAGGAAGTTCTTTTGACAGTTTTTTGTTTTAAAGTTTTTTACACTATGTTCTTAATGTTTTTCTTGTTTTTAATGTTCTTTCAGTTTCTGAGTAGCACAAAAGAGGGCCACCACACAGTTATACTAAACAAAACAACACAATGGAGAAACAGGGTGTAACCAAAATAATTTCATATAATGTAAAAGGGATCCTGAATCCAGTTAAAAGATCCAAGATTCTAGGCAAAATGAAAAAAGACAAAGCAGGAATAATACTTTTACAAGAAACCCACCTAACAGACGTGGAACACAATAAACTCAGTAGACAAGGGTTTAAAATGATCTCTTCATCTTCATATAAATCAGGGAGGAGGAGGGGAGTAGCGACATTGATATCAACCAAAATTACATTTGAAAAAAAATCAGAACACAAAGATAAAGAAGGGAGATACAGTTTGGTAACTGGGCGGCTAGAGGGAGAAGATATCACCCTGCTGAATGTGTATGCTCCCCCAGGGGCTAACTGGAAATTTTATAAAAATGTATTCGACCTAATGATAACTAAAGCTCAAGGTTTAGTGATATGTGGTGGGGACTTCAATCTTAGACTGAATCCATACTGGGATGCTTCTGGTAATTCCCCACATCAAAATAACACCCAAAACAGGAAGACTCGGATGCTACTAAAAGAAATGGGAATCTGTGATGTGTGGAGGGAACTCAACCCCAGTGTAAAAGACTATACATTTTACTCAACTCCACATTCATCTTACTCAAGGATTGACTATTTTTTTATGTTTAATAGAGACATTGGTAGAGTAAAAACATGTAAAATAGGACTGATGGATCTCTCCGACCACAGTCCGATCTACATGGACTTAAATATCCAAAAATACACAAATAATACATTTTCTTGGAGGTTAAATTCAAATGTCCTGAAAGGACCATTGAAAGATGAATTGGAGTCAGATATTCTCAGATATTTGGAAGATAACGATAATGGAGAAGTATCCCCTTTAATACTGTGGGATGCATGTAAAGCTGTAATAAGAGGAAAGATTATTGCAAAACTGGCAACCCAAAAGAAACTAAGACAAGAAAAACTATCCACATTAGAGTCAGAACTTAGGAACCTAGAAAAAGAACACAAAGGCAACACTCATTCTACTGACTCGCTCAAGATTAAGGAAATTAAAAACCAAATAAATGAGATCTACACAATAGAAATCCAGAAGAAACTTACATTTCTGAAACAAAAATACTATGAAGCAGGCAGTAAATCGGCAAAATTGCTAGCCTATAAATTGAGGAAACATCAAACAGAAAGAGCAATCTACAAAATCAGAGACCCAGTATCAAAGGAAATAAAATTCAGAATTCAGGATATTCTTAAAAACTTCGAGAATTACTATAAGAACTTATACTCCCACAAAAAACATAAAAACGCATCCGAGGCATTCCTAAACACATTAAACCTTCCCCAACTTACGGAGTCACAAAATAAAACACTACTGTCAGAAATACATCCTAAAGAATTGGAAAAAGCAATTATGAAACTTAAAGCTAACAAATCCCCAGGAGCTGATGGCTATACAGCAGAGTGGTACAAAACCTTTAAACAGCAACTATCTCCTCTCCTCCTGAAAACATTTAATTATGTCCTCCACACAGGGGAAATCCCCCCCTCCTGGAGAGAAGGGGTCATTGCAGTTATACCTAAACCTGAAAAGGATAAACTAGAGTGCTCCAACTACAGACCAATCAGTGTACTAAATCAGGACTATAAGCTTTTTACCATTATCCTTGCCAAAAGGTTAGAGAATATACTGACAGACCTAATTCATTTAGACCAAACAGGTTTTATAAGACAAAGACAGACACAAGACAACATTCGACGCACTTTACACATAATTCATCATATAAAAAAATATAACTTAAATGCAGTCATATTAGGATTAGATGCTGAAAAAGCATTCGATTCGGTTGACTGGTCTTTTCTATACAGAATCTTATCCAGTTTCAATTTTCATAACAACTTCATTAGAACTATACAGGCATTATATAAAAAACCAACAGCTAAAATAAGGATTAACGGTAATTTATCATCATCTTTTGAACTGGAAAGAGGATGTCGTCAGGGCTGCCCCCTGTCTCCACTGCTCTTTGCAATCTTCATAGAACCTCTGAGCCAATGGATAAGACAAAACCAAAAAATTCAAGGTATTACACTTGGTCAGAAGGAACATAAAATAGCACTCTTTGCTGATGACATTTTAATATACCTAGGGCAGCCGGACACTTCTTTACCAGAACTAACCTCAGTTTTTTCAGAGTATGGAGATTTATCGGGGTACAAATTAAATATGCATAAAACCCAAGTTTTAACATTCAACTATGACCCAAATCATTATTCACTAAGCAAACTCAAAACTAACTGGGAGTCGGAATCTATGAAATATCTGGGGGTCAATATCCCGAAACAACTCAACAAAATTATATCACTAAACTATGATCCACTGGTGACAAAAATAAAATCTGACCTAGCAAGATGGAATATGATACCATTCTTGGGTATTGCACAAAGAATTGAAGCAGTCAAAATGAATATACTTCCACGTCTTCTATACCTTTTCCAAACAATACCGGTAGAACCTCCCAAAAAAACATGGCAGGAGCTGGACAGAAGGATCTCAAGATTCATATGGCAGGGCAAGAGACCTAGAATCAGATATAGAACCCTACAGCTAAACAAAGACAAAGGTGGGCTCGCGCTGCCAAATATCAGGGACTACTTTAAAGCCGCACAAATTAAAACTTTAGTAGAGATATGTAACCCAGTCTACTCTGCACAATGGAAGGAGATCGAATGCCAAATAACAAGTGACATCCCCCTACAGGCGATAATAGGGAACAATGTCTTACCTAAGCTTTTGAATAACACTAACCCGTGGATAGAGACCCCGCTAAAAATTTGGTTTAAGATAGTCAGAGAGAATCAAACTAAAGAGCCCTATCGACTTCTGCAATGGATCGCCTATGATCAGGACTTTACTCCTAATAAAACAGACACCAGATTTAAAAAGTGGAAGGAGAAGGGGCTGATAAAATATTACGATTTTTTTAAAGGGCAAATCTTAAGAAGTTTTGAAGATTTGAAAAAACAAGGCCTAATAAATCAAGACCTTTACAGGTTCTTCCAGCTTAGACACCACATAAACAATATACTTTAAAAAGAGGTTTTGGAAAGGGCCCAGTCAGGTGTTCTGAAGGTCTTCTTAATGGCATATAAAGGGATCCCAGGGATCAGATACATTTCTAAAATATACCAAGGTCTTCAAGACTTAAAAGGAGACAACACATCTTATATAAAAGAGAGATGGGAAAAAGAGGGGAATTTCACTTTACATCTGGAAATATGGGAAAAGCTAAATAAACAGCAATGGAAAAGTACCTCATCCCTGCAGTGGAGAGAATTTGGATGGAAAAACTTGGCAAGATTTTTCAGAACACCTGCACAAATCAAATTTACCCATAAGGGATTGAACTGTTGGCGCTTGTGTGGTGAAAAGACTGCAAATCATTTTCATGTGTTTTGGTCATGCCCAGTTATCCACCAATATTGGACCAATGTACAGACAATATTGGGGAAAATATTCAAAATTACAGTTCCCTTTTCTTTTGTAACTTTGTATTTGGGTTTACTACCGGACTCACTGGAAAGACGAGGAGAAAAATACTTATTCAATGTTTTAATATTGGCAAGCAAAAAAGCTCTAACTAAAAAATGGATGTTGAAGGACTGTCCTACACCTGAAGATTGGACTAACATGATCCAAGACATTTACTCGATGGAAAAGTTGACATTCGCACTGAGACAGGACATGGATGGGTTCATGAACTTTTGGCAACCCTGGACCGCATATGTGTCTTCCATTAGATCTAATCTTTGACAAATACCATTTCAATAATGGTTCCGCTCTTTGTTCCAACGCTACTCAGATGCTCTTTTATCTTTATTTACTTACTTTTTCTTTTTGTTTGTTTTTTACTGGTTTGTTTGTTTTTTTTATTTGTTTTTTGTTTTTTTTTTCTCTTTAATTTCACTTTTTCTTTCACTTTAAAAAAAAAAAAAAAAATAAGGGGTGTTGTAAGAATTAATCTTCCAATGTTGTCAGATATCAGAAAATAAGGGAACATGTGATGAAAATGTAAACACTGCATTGCTGTAACGACCTGTATACCCTTTACAAAAACTTAAATAAAAAAAAAAAAAACAGAAGTTGCTGCACCAAAACAATGTAAAAAAGTAGATGATGACGGACCACGAGTGTACCCATACCTGTCCTTCCTGGATGGACGTCAGCTTCCTCTCAGGCGACATGGTGGTGAAAGAAGTTCAGATGAGCGCGTTGTGTGGTCTCCGCGTCAGTGCTGCTCCGATACCAGAGGAATGATGGGTTCTCAACCAGAAGAACCGGGCAGAGTGTTCACTGTGTGAGAAGAGAAAAGGAAAAGGATGAAGACATTTCCCCACACTGTTTTATCTTTGTCATCAGTGGCATTGGATTTTGGCTTTGGAAGGTGAAAAGTTGAAAGAAAAAGGTTGTAAATTTATTGGGAAAATGAAATAAAGTGTCATCAGTCAGTGTTTTATTGAAGCTTCTGTATGGTGACAGAAGCAAGATCAACAGGACACTTGGTTCACAAAAAAGAAAGTGAGGCGCAGTTCAGAAATCAGAGACTTTTATTTCTATGGCACCACCTGACTTTAGCAGCACTGCTGCTAACAAACACTGTCACTATAGAAACACCTGGAGGAAGAAACTTTCAGGGCTGACTGACATCACTAGTTTATGGTGAAAGGGCAACACTGAAAATCAAACCAATTAAATACACTACAAAGACAAGATACTGAATCTTCAAACTGAAAAACTTTGTTTTGTAACAAATATTTCCTCGTTTTGAATTTAATTCCTGCAACGTTCCAAAAAAGCTGGGACAGGGTCCTGTTTACCACTGAGTTGCATCACCTTTCCTTTTAACAACACTCATCAAGTGTTTAGGAACTGAGGACAACTGTTGAAGCTTTGTAGGGGGAATTCTTTCCCATTCTTGCTTGATGAACGACTTCAGTTGCTCAACAGTCCAGGTCTCCATTGCTGTATTTTGTGCTTCATAATGCTCAAAATGGGGTGTGAAGGGAGAGGTCGTACCTTTGAGGGTGATACGGTCGCAGCTGTACTGCTACTACGTCAGCTGGTTGATCCTAAACTGGTCCTCACCAACACCCAGCCCTCGTCTATGGCTTCAAGTAGCAGAATTTCTGTGACCACACCACGGTAACCTGCTTTGACCAGCAGGCTAAACTAGACAAGGGTAGGCAGGGGTCTTTGATCCCCTGGTGAGAGACTGAAGAGGAGAGAGGCCCCACCAAGCTAATTTGCCAAATGAAATGTCATGATGGCCAGCTACATGCCGGATCAGTCGAGACTCTGAAAAACATGGTTAACAACCACGCTGTCCACTGTTTTGCCCCAGAGTAGAGCCAATAAGTACATTACTGGGACAAGATCAACAATCAGCCTCCCAAAGAAAGATACCATCACTGGGACATGGAACGTTCACACCCTGTATGCCTGAGGGAAAGATAAGGAACTGACCTATATAGTCAGGCAGATAAGGGCCAATTTTCATAAGAATCGTTCACTTCTGGATAGAAGCATGAAATTTGGCACAAATGTAGTCCAATAAGTCCTGTTTCGTATAAGATTAAGACCCACTTCGGATCTGGCTTGGTACTTGCATTATTCAAGATGGCGTCCAAATACGGCCGCCAAAAAACACGTTTTTGCTTATAACTAGAAAATGTGAGCTTTTAGAGCATAATAATGTATTGTTGACTAATATAAATGTGTACATTCCGCACATTTTGAGCCAAAAATCAAGTCTGTATGGCAAACGGTTCTTGAGATATGGCTTATTCAAGTAATCACAATAATGCAACTTCTTATGTTCATTTCAGGTACAGCAGTGGGAGTGTCAGTATTGAGATACAGGGATGTCCAGATTGCTTTTTTTTCCAGGCCTAACTATGATTTCTTTTTTTTTTTCCAGGTATCCCAAGTTGTTATTGTAGTGCTGTAGAAGTGGTGGTGGTGAAACCAATTAATCTAACGTAGCATACCAGGAACCGAGACAACATGGATTCACGAGAAGACAGTGCCTGCTTAAGTTCTGGAAGTGACAGTCAAGTGAATGTGATGGATTTTACAAAATGTATCATTTGCCAGTTGGAAACTGTAGAGAAGCTAATCTGTCCTGCCAAAAGCACAAGAGCATCATATGGCTCAGGCTATGAAACTTTTGCTGAAAACATTATGAAATTTACTGAGGCTGGTGAAGTTCCAGTAACAATTGATTTGAAACTTTTGAATGATGGGCAAGGGATTGCAGAGACTCTGAAGTCTAAGAAAGCCTTATGGCACAAATCTTGTTTCAACAAGTTCAGCAATTTAAAACTAGAGAGGGTTTTGAAAAGAAAGAGCTCTGAGAGTGCAGATAGCCCTGTGAAAACTCGTTCCAAAGTCACCTTTAGTAGTGGCAGTAACACTTGCTTCTTCTGTGAAAATGGGGGTGGTAAAGTGCATAGGGCACGGACCATGGAAGTCCATGAAAATGTTAAATGGTGTGCAACAGAAATAAATGATACCAAGCTTCTTGCTAAACTTGCTGGTACAGACCTGCATGCACTTGATGCAATGTATCACAATACTTGCTTGGTTCGTTTGTACAACAAAATACGTGCTCAAAAGAGAAAGAGTACCAGTTCTGAAAATAAGCAAAAGTGGGCTGAAAGTATTGCCTTAGCAGAACTGGCAACATACATTGAAGAAGAAACAAGTGAAACTGCTCAGAGTTTTAAACTGTCTGATTTGGTCAAGCTTTATGAATCACGCATCAGTCAGCTGGGTGTTTCTGTTCAGCAGAAAATTAACTCTTCAAGGCTGAAAGAACGTTTATTGTCAAATGTGCCTGGATTACAGGCTTACAGAAGTGGTTGAGAAGTTCTCTTGGCTTTTGAAACAGATATAGGTGAAGCGTTGAGGATTCTAAGAGAGAAACATTATGACTCTGACAGCTTGATTTTGGCAAAAGCAGCCAAAATACTTAGGCGAGAGATGCTTGGATACCAACACCAGTTTAGTGGTTCTTTTGAGAAAGACTGTCATGAGCAAAGCATTCCCAAGTCCTTGAAAGCAATGCTTAGCATGATTCTTGGAGGCCCAAATATCCTTCACCAAACTGAAATCAGAAGTAAATCTTTGGTGACCACCATTCTGTCTGAGTTAATCTTGTTCAACACTGTTAAAAGGAGGCGTTCTTCCAATGTAGAAACTTTGAGGCACAACACTGACAAAGAAACTCCTATAGCTGTCTACACTGCACTGCTTATTCATGCAGAAACCCGCAAAAGGGATTTAATTGACAAGTTTCACAAACTTGGTCTTTGTGTTGCTTATGATCGTGTGCTTCAAATATCAGCCAATTTAGGCAATCATATCTGTGAGGAATATGAACAAGAAGGAGTGGTATGCCCTCCAAATTACTATTGTTCAGCATTTGTATCTCTGTAACTTTTGATATGATTAAGATTATACAGTTTGTGGCAATTTTCAAAATGTTATATCTCAAGAACCGTTTGTCATACAGACTTGATTTTGGGCTCAAAATGTGTGGAATGTACACATTTATATTAGTCAACAATACATTATTATGCCCTAAAAGCTCACATTTTCTAGTTATAAGCAAAAATGTGTTTTTTGGCGGCCATATTTGGACGCCATCTTGAATAATGCAAGTACCAAGCAAGATTCGAAGTGGGTCTTAATCTTATATGAAAGAGGACTTATTGGACTACATTTATGCCAAATTTCATGCTTCTATCCAGAAGTGAACAATTGTTTCACCTATCTGCCTGACTAATAAACTAGACCAGGGGTCGTCAACACGTGGTCTTCAGCCCCCAGAGTTTAATTATGTGTGGACAGATTCATTTGTCTTCATGTATGCTAGTTATGTGGAGAGAAAATGGTAAAATATTGTAAAAAATGGCAAATAAAAAAATCTACCATTTTCAGGGCAATATGACAGGCTTTGTGGAAAAGTTGACGACCTTTAACAGATGTTATTTTTGGAAAAGAGAGAGAACCTTTTTGATTTAGTTCTCCAGTGTAGAAAGAATAAATTATACAGTGTATATAAAAAGTTTACACACCCCTGTTCAAATGCCAGGTTTAGTCGTAGGCCTGTCGGTCTATGATGACCATGGAAGAGAATCTTAAACGTCTACTCTGCTGGAACAGCACCGCCTGTGGCTGAACAGGCCGATGCGCGAATGGCAGTCCCTGTTACACAGGCCGCACTTGTGGGTGGTCTCCGTGCTGCTGGAGCTGTGGTGGTTCTTCCTGCGGGTCCTTTTTTCATCTGCTGCAGCAGTCAGTCTCTCTACACCCGCCTTGAGCTGTCTGGTCAGGGTGCCTCTTCATTTGGAGCGGTCCGTTGCAAGGTCCTCCCAGCACTCTGTGTTATCTCCAGCGCCTTCATGTCTCGCTTGCAGACGTCTCTAAAGTGCAGCTGTGGGCGGCCAACGTCTCTCCTGCCAGTCGCCAGTTCTCTGTAGAGGACGTCTTTGGGGATTCTGCCATCCTCCATACGGTGAACGTGGCCTAGCCAGCGGAGCCTGCACTGCCTGAGTAGAGTGAACATGAAGGGAAGGCCGGCGCGGGACAGAACTTCTGTGTTGGGCACTCTGTCCTGCCAGGATATGTCCAGGATGCGGCGAATGCAGCGCAAGTGGAAGGAGTTCAGTCTCTTTTCCTGCCGGGTGTATGTTGTCCACGTCTCACTCCCATAGAGCAGTGTGCTGATGACGCAGGCGTTGTACACTGCCATCTTCGTCTTGACAGAGAGTTTGGGATTCTCCCACACTCGTGTGGTGAGGCGAGCAAGTGTGAAGGCTGATTTTCCAATCCTCTTGTCGATCTCTGTATCAAAGGAGAGGTTGCTGCTGATCGTGGACCCCAGGTACGTGAACTGATTCACGACCTCCTGCTCGTAGTCGTCGATGGTGATGGTTGGTGGTGCTTCCGTGCCTTGCGCCAAGACGTTAGTCTTCTTCAGGCTGATGGTAAGCCCGAAGTCCTTGCATGCCTGGGAGAAGCGGTCCATCAGGGTCTGAAGCTCCTGCTGTGTGTGGGTCGCGACTGCAGCGTTGTCTGCAAACAGCATGTCTCTGATTAGAGCCTCGCGTACTTTGGTTCTGGCTTTCAGGCGGGTGAGGTTGAAAAGCCTGCTGTCAGATCTTGTGTGCAGGTAGATTCCCTCTGTTGCTGCGCTGAAGGCATGCCTCAGGAGCATAGCAAAGAAAATCCCAAAGAGGGTTGGCGCAAGTACACAGCCCTGTTTCACTCCGCTGCGTATGTTGAATGGCTCTGAGACGTTGCCGTCGTGCTGCACTATCCCCTGCATGTTGGTGTGAAACGATTCGATGAGGCTTTGCAACTTTGGTGGGCATCCTATCTTTGGCAGGATCTTGAAAAGGCCCTCTCTGCTGACCAGATCGAACGCTTTGGTGAGGTCGATGAAGGCGACGTACAGGGGCATGTTCTGTTCTCTGCACTTCTCCTGGAGTTGGCGGATGGAGAATATCATGTCTACCGTCGATCGCACAGCGCGGAAGCCACACTGAGACTCGGGGTAGACACGTTCTGCAAGCTTCTGTAGACGAACGAGAACAACTCGTGCGTAGACTTTGCCAACAACGCTAAGGAGGGAGATGCCCCTGTAGTTGTTGCAGTTGCTTCTCTCCCCTTTGTTTTTGTAGAGGGTGATGATCTTGGCGTCCCTCATGTCCTGTGGTACGGCACCTTCCTTCCAGCACTGACAGAGGACGTCATGCAATGGCAGCAGTAGGGCGGTCTTGCAGTGCTTGATCAGGTCGGGGGGTATGCCGTCGTTGCCGGGTGCCTTGCCAGCGGCCAAGCTATCAATGGCCTTGCTGAGTTCATCGATGGTTGGCTCGGCGTCAAGTTCGTCCATGGATGGCAGGCAGTCGATGGCATCAAGGGCTGACGGTGTCACGATGTTCTGTCTGGAGTAGAGGTCGGAGTAGTGTTCCACCCATCTCTCCATCTGCTTGTTTTTTTCTGTGATCATCTCCCCAGTGGAGGATCTGAGGGCGGCCGTCTTGCTCTGAGCCGGACCAAGTGCTTTCTTGATGCCATCGTACATACCACGAATGTTCCCTGTTATGGCAGTGGTTTGAATGTCTTGGCTGAGCTGAGTCCAGTACTCGTTGGTGCAGCGCCGAGCAGTCTGCTGAACTTTGCTTCTCGCAGCCCTGAGAATCTGGAGATTCTTCTCGTTTGAGTACTTCTTGTATTCAGCAAGTGCTGAGCGCTTGGCTTCAATGACGGGGGTCATCTCTGTCAACTTGGCATCAAACCAGTCCTGTGACTTCGAGGTCTTCCTCCCAAAGGTAGCCAAGGCTGTGCGGTGGATGGTGTTTCGCAGTTCTTCTCACTTCTGCTTTGCAGATTCTCCTTCTTGTGGCACACCAAGTTCCTTCTCAAAGGTGGAGGCAAACTGCTCAACAAGTTCTGGTTGGGCCATCTTGCTGGTGTCAATCCGTGCCTTTCCAGGCTGTCTGGCACGATGGAATTTCTTCAGCTGCAGCTTGACCTTGCAACACACCAATGAATGGTCTATGTCGCAATCTGCACTCTGTAACGAATGGGTGATTAGCACATTCTTCAGTGAGGTGCGCCTGGTCAGGATTAAGTCCAGCTGGTGCCAGTGCTTTGAGCGCGGATGTCGCCAGGAAACCTTGTGTTGGGGCTTGGTCTTGAAGAACGAGTTTGTGATGCACAGATCATGATATGTGCAGAACTCGAGCAGCCGCTGTCCGTTGTCGTTCATTCTGCCCACGCCAAATGGTCCAAGACAGGAGGGCCAGGAGTTGTGGTCAGCACCCACTCTGGCATTGAAGTCTCCAAGGAGAATGAGTTTTTCAGAGTTGGGGATGATCCTGACAGTTGTTGCGAGATTCTCGTAGAACTCGTCTTTTGCCTCTGGTGTGGCTGTCAGTGTTGGGGCATACACACTGACGAGGGTGACTGGGCCTTGAGTGGTGTTCAGGCGGAGGGTGAGGAGTCGTGCAGAGCCAGTGCTGCCCGGTTCCACCATCTTCAGCAAGGTGTTCTTCACTGCGAAGCCCACTCCGTGTTCCCTGTGTTCGTCACTGCCCTTTCCCTGCCAGTAGAACGTGTAGTCCTTCTCTCTCAGTGTGCCTGCATCAGCCAACCATGTTTCCTGGAGAGTGGCGATATCCACTTCCAGTCTCTTCAGCTCATTATTGATGATGGCAGTCTTCCTGGTGTCACTGATGTCCTTGAGGTTAGCAGCGAGTCCTGTCATCACAGTGCGGACGTTCCAAGTTCCCAGTTTTAGAGTTGGTCTCTTTTGTTGTCTTGCCTGGTGCGAAGGTTCTCAGCCTGCCGTTCAGACTTCTCCTCATCCCCATGCACCCAATGAGGAAAGCAGGCTGTGGTGGGACAACACCTTATTGGCTGGGGGCTGCCCAGCTTGAGGCGGGTGGTAGCTGTCCAGTGAGATCCGCTGATCCCTCCCACCGTCGGGAACAACCCCTGGCGCCGCGCTCTACGCCAATTGAGCGGTGGCTTATAATCGGTTAACTGTCATTTTCCCGTGTTTTGTCTACGCCAAAGGCGAAGCTGGAGTGTCCTCTCCAGTGATCCGGTGTTCTACCTTCCAGCGTTGGGCGTTGGTAGGATTCAAGCCTGGGCAGGAAGATATGGAGGACAAGATGTTGCCCATGCAGCATGTCCCCCCTCTCCACGTCACTGATGAATCCAAAGGAAGAGCAGGGCTGCTACAGTTTGGCACCAGCGCCGTCACAGGAGCTGCCAGAACGATGTTGAGCACAACAGAGAAGTGCCTTAGGGACTCCGACTCCGGATTTTTCCTCAGGGTTGACTCCCGAAGCCTTTCCCATGACTGGGTGTGCCGCAAGGCAGCGGAGGTTTGAAATCAGGGTTTACCTTCCCCTAGATGGGCTACCTTCCCAGGTTGATGAGCCACCATCTACCCAAAGCATCTGGTTTTAAGGCGCCAGAGATCCGCCCTCGCCCCTTCTCCTATTAGTAAAAGCAGTCCGCCGGGCTTAGAGACTAAACCACACGGGCAGACGAGGAGTTGGACTTAGTTGTCAGAGGCTTTTTGAGAAGCACACCATAAGGAGCATTTGCACTGGGAGCTTAACCCCAGTGGCGCTCCTGGCTATCACAACCTTGGAACCATGCCAGGTTTATGTGTTGTAAAAAAAATGAGACCACGATAAATCATTTCAAAACTTTTTCCATCATTAACCCCTTGCACTCTGGTCAATTTCCCTAAAAACACCAAAAAATAACGTACCCAAAGTAAATCAAAAGCTGTTCTTCAACCCTTTGCAGCATCTTCATGGGGTTGGTCTCATTTAAAAGAAAACACTTTGAATTTTTTGGCAAAACAGTCATAATCTCTCTAAGTGCTCCGGCCACTGAGTAACAGTCATCTAAACATACTGAACTTGAAGAAAATAAATTTTGCCTGGGTGGTTTTTGGATACAAATGCTTGCAAATAACACACAGCTTCAGATCCGGGCTGGAAAATGCAACAGAAATGTAGAACCAAGTGTTATCCAGCTGAGGTCAAAAATTTTGTAACAATACCACAAAAAATGAATATATTACACGCATTTTTCTTAGGTTGTTCCCAGGCGTTTTTGAACTGTGCCAAATTGTGCCAAATGGCACAGTTTGGAAAACGTCTGTAACTTTGGAATGATTCAATATAGAAGCTTGATGTGGGCTCTAATGAAAGGTGACACTCAGGGCTCTGTGTGTGTGTGTGTGGGGGGGGGGGGTTGTCCCCCCCCCCCCCGCAACAGAGGACGGACATCGCCCGGTGCGCCGCGGTCACGTGCGCCCGCGGTCTACTACGCACAGTTGTAATTTACCAATCGGTCAAAAGTCATTGTTGATTACAATTTTCAGGGATAAAGAATAATTTAGCTTATAACACTTACCTGTTCACAACAGCAGCGTAGCTGGCAAACTTCTCTTCCTCATTGTCAGGACCAACATGAAGCTGGTCCACTTGTTACGGACCTCGTGGTTCTGGTCTCGCGACCGGTCAAACCATAATTCCATTATTGCGGTTTTGCGCCTTCCATGATTGCGGGTTTGGCAAACGATTTTCAAAACAATAAGAACAGTAATAAGAAAAAAGACTGGCGAACGCCTGTGTGTCACCCAGCTTACACAAAACTGCTTTAGAACTTCTGTGCTTCAATTGGCTGGCTGTATTCGCAGCCGTTGGTAGGCGGTCCTTCTTGCTAGGTTTTCAGTCATTGGTTCTTCAAGGTTTCAGAAACCCCAATTCAAGGCTCTATTAGTCGAATGAGAGGTCAATCACATCTAAACCAATCAAAGCACTCCTTTGGCTTTCTGTTCGCGTCTGTGTCTGTAGTGGAAGAACGGAAATGCAGGTGTTTGTTTTTTTCAGTGCCCTTTTTTCAGTGCCTAGGATGCCCTCGTGCGTCCTAGGACGCAGAGACCGTGCCCGCCCGCGGGTAAACCGAAGTGCAACAGGTTAATCGTGACCTAAAACCTGACAACGCAATTGAAAAACAAACTGAAATCTCCTTAAGGGGAAAAATTAAAAAAAAAAAAAAAAAAAAACTTCCAACAACCTGGTTGCATAATATGCACACCCTGAAACTAATACTTTGGTGCAGCACGTTTGGCTTTTATTACAGCACTCAGTCTTTTTGGGGGAAGAGTCTATCAGCGTGGCACAATCCTGATGGTGGCAATATTTGCCCACGCTGCTTTGCAAAAATGCTCCAAATCTGTCAGATTGCGAGGGCGTCTCCTGTGCACAGCTCCTCTTCAGATCAACCCCACAGATGTTTGATTGGATTCAGGTCTGGACTCTGGCTGGGCCATTCAAAACCTTAATCTCGCTTCTGGTGAAGCCATTCTTTTGTTGATTTGGATGTGTGCTTTGGGTCATTGTCGTGGCTGAAAGATCAAGTTCCTCTGTCAATCTTCAGCTTTCTAGCAGAAGCCTGAAGGTTTTGTGCCAACACTGACTGGTATTTGTAACTGTTCATAATTCCCTCCACCTTGACTAAGGCCCCAGTTCCAGCTGAAGAAAAACAGTCCCAAAGCATGATGCTGCCACCACCATGCTTCACTGTTGGTATGGCGTTCCTTTAGTGATTTGGGAGATTTCAAATGTGTTTTTGCAAAATGTAGCCGGGCTTGGATATTTTTCTTCGTAAGATAAGGCTTCCATCTTGCTACCCTACCCTATAGCCCAGACATATGAAGAAGACGGGAGATTGCTGTCACATGTATAAACAGCCAGTACTTGCCAGGAATTCCTGCAGATCCCTCAATGTTGCTGTCGGGCTCCTGGAAACCTCGCTGACCAGTTTTCTTTTCGTCTTTTCATCAATTTTGGAGGGACGTCCACTTATTGGTAATGTCACTGTTGTGCCATATTTTCTCCACCTGATGACTGTCTTCACTGTGTTCCATGGTATATTTAATGACTTGGAAATTCTTTTGCACCATCCTCCTGACTGATACCTTTGAACAACGAGATCCCTCTGATGCTTTGGAAGCTCTCTGCAGACCATAGCTTGTGTTGTAAGATGTGACTACAAAAATGTCAGGAAAAGCCTACTAGAACAGAACTTTATTTGGGGTTAATTAATGAGAGGCAGTTTAAATGGTGGCAGGTGTGTGCTGACTCCCATTTAACATGAGTTTGAATGTGATTGGTTAATTCTGAACACAGCCACATCCCCAGTTGTAACAGGGTGTGCATATTTATGCAAACAGGTTATTGTAAGTTTTTTTTATTTTTCCCATTAAAAAATTTCAGTTTGTTTTCCAACTGGGTTGTACAGGTTTTAGGTCACATTAATGGTGAAAAAGTTTTGAAATGATTTATCTTGGTCTCATTTTTTACATCACAAAAACCTGGCATTTGAACAGGGGTGTGTAGACTTTATATCCACTGTATTTCTCCACAAACACACAAACAAGGTGAAAAACAGTAAAATGAGCTCAAATGAGTGAAAAGAGGAGAGAAGATTCTCTGACAGTGATGCCGAGGTGAGCCTTATATTTTATTTTAAGGATATTTTCAGCTTTTTCTCTCCAGGATAACTGCTAGTTTGTGACCTGATGTTAACTGGGCAAACAGTGAATTACATGTGCAGATTATCAATACCATTGGTGGAGTCATAACATTTAGCTCAGCAGAAGAAGGAACTTTTAAACAATTTTTCACTCTGCTGTTATTATTTCTAATTAGCTTAATTTGCACCAAATGATTGTTTTAAGGTTATATTAATCAGAAAGTTGTATTCTTTTTTCATTTTTAATCAGACAACCAAACCATGAGTTATCAAACAGAGTCTAGAGAACTGGTGAAGGATTCAGATTTATATCATCTCTCACATCTTTTAACATTCACAGTCATTTTAAACTCACTTTCATACACAGAAGACAATCCTGAAATGTTGGATATTTGGGTGCAGAGAACAGTCACATCAGTGTTTAAATCAATTAATAACATTGTTAAAACAGAACATCTTTTACTTTCATTCATTTTCAACCATAAGATAAGATAAGCCTTTAATAGTCCCACGATAGGGAAATTCCAGGATTACAGCAGCACAAGGATAGCAGCACTCAGAACAACAATTAATAAGATACGATAATATAAGAACAAATCAATCTACATACAGTATGTACATAGATATATACACAGTGCGGGAGCATTGCAGCTAGATGGTACAGACAGCATTACGGTCTGTTAAGTTACACCGCAGAATATGAATATGTACCCATACAGTATGTTTTGTATTTGAATCAGCCGTGTTGTCACCCTCGGTAATAATTGATATTGTCCTAGTTGTATAATGGAGGGGACCATTTATTGTGCAAGGCAGATACGTTTTGTACATTTAATATGACCTCTATGAGCAGCCCTGGTAAGGTTGTAAAGTGTGACAGCTGTAGGTAGGAAGGACCTGTGGAACCTCTCCGTTGTGCACCTAGGATGGCACAGCCTACCACTAAATGAGCTCCTCAGTGCATTCAGCGTGTCCTGCATGGGGTGGGACTCAGACTCCAGCAGAGATGACAGCTTAGCCACCATCCTCCTCTCTTCTATTCCCTCTACTGGATCAAGGCGCCGCCCCAGAACAGAGCTAGCTTTTTTGATCAGTCTGTTCAGTCTCTTCCTGTCAGCTGCTGTGATGCCACTGCCCCTGTAGACCACTCCTAATGTGATGGCTGATGCCACCACCAAATCGTAGAAGGTCTTCAGGAGTACCCCTTACACTCCAAAAGACCTGAGTGTCCTCAGGAGGTACAGCCTGCGCTGTCCCTTCTTGTAGAGTGCATTGGTGTTGTGTGACCAGTCCAGTTTATTGTTCAGGTGAACAACCAGGTAACTGTAGGATGTCACCATCTCAATGTCTGTTCCCTGGATGTTTACTGGTGCTGTGGGGGGTTTCCCTCGCCTGCAACAGTCCAACACCAGTTCCTTAGTTTTCCTCGCACTGATCTGGAGGTAGTTCCGTTGGCACCAGTCCACAAAGTCCTGTATAAGTCCTCTGTACTCCACATCATCTCCATCAGAGATGAGGCCAACGATCGCAGAGTCATTAGAGAACTTCTGTAGATGGCAGTGTGGTGTGTTGTGTGAAAAGTCAGCAGTACAGAGGGTGAGCAGGAAGGGAGCCAGAACTGTTCCCTGGGGGCCCCTCCCGTACTGCAGATGATGGTGTCAGACACACAGTCCTGGATTCTCACAAACTGCGGTCGGTTTGTGAGGTAGTCCAGGATCCCCGATGACAGGTGCTGGTCCACCCCTGCGCCCAGTAGCTTGTCCCTCAGGATCACCGGTTGGATGGTGTTGAAAGCACTGGAGAAATCAAAGAACATGATCCTCACAATGCTCCCAGGCTTCTCCAGGTGGGACAGGGAACGATGTAGGAGGAAGATCACTGCATCCCCACCCCAATGCCATGCTGGTAGGCAAACTGAAGTGGATCCATCGCTGGTCCCACGAGGGGGTGAAGGTGGACGAGGAGCAGCCTCTCCAGGATTGTCATCAGGTGTAATTTGAGGGCCACTAGTCTGTAGTTGTTCAGGTCCTTGGGGTGAGGGGTCTTTGGTACGGGTACCACACAGGATGTTTTCCACAGCTGTGGTACCCTCCCCAGCTTCAGGCTCAGGCTGATGATGTGCTCCATGATCCCACACAGCTGGTCTGCGCAGGACTTGAGAAGCTTCGAGCTGATGCCGTCCGGACCCAAGGCCTTCCGCACCTCGATCTTCCCTAGCTCCACTCTCACCTGGGTCTTAGTGAGGGTCAGGTTGGGGCAGGGGGGCTGTGTGCTGGGAGTGGGGGTGTTGGGGGGAGGCTGTGGACAGTGGGACTAGATGAAGGTGGAGGCAGTAGTGGTTGGTGGGCAGGTGGAGAAGAGGGCAGTTGGTCAAACTTGTTAAAAAAAGGTTAAGGTTGTTCACCCAATCCCTGCCCCCGGTGGCCTGGGAGGAGGTATTCTGGTGCCCTGAGATGGTTTTGAGGCTTCTCCAGACCCCAGTGATGTCACTCTGCTGCAGCGTGTCCCCCATCTTCTTCCTGTAGCTGTCCTTCCCCTCTCTGATCTTCCTCCTTAGCTCCCTCTGTATGGATTTCAGCTCTTCCTCGTTTCCCAACCTGAAGATTCTTTTCTTCTCCTTTCAGTAGTGACTTTATGTCAGGGTTGATCCAGGGTTTGTTGTTTGAGAAACACCGTATGGTCTTGGTGGGTACGGTGTTGTCCACACAGAAGTGTGGACAGAAGTGTGTGTGAGGCTGTCGATGTCCTCACCATGTGGATCACAAAGCTGCTCCCATACAGTGGATTCAAAACAGTCCTTCAGAGCATTCATCGCCTCCTCAGACCATATCTTCACTGTGCGGGTAACAAGAGGTTGTCTGTGTACCAGGGATTTGTACACAAGTAGGAGGTGAACCAAGTTGTGATCCGATCTCCCGAGGTGGGGGAGTGGCGATGAAGTGTAAGCCTCCTTAGTGTTTGCGTAAAATAAATCCAATGTTTGTTTCTGGTGTGGCACGTGACATACTGGGTGAACGTGGGCAGAATGGACGACAGTGTAGTATGGTTAAAATCATCCGAGATGAAGAGAGCATTTGGGTGTTGTGTCAACAGCCTGCTTGTGACTGAGTGGATGGTGTCCTGCGCTGCCTCAGCGGTCGCGGAGGGGGATACATAAATAACAATGCCGACGACATGTGAAAATTCCCTTGGGAGGTAAGCCGTGGCATGCTAACAGCTAGCAACTCAATCAGTCATTGTACCTGACAACGAGTGCTGTTTATTTCATATAATCAACTTCTTCAGCCAGAATGCAGTAAATGCAGATGTGGCTCTGTGGCTTGTTTGTGTTTCTTATCAGCACTAATATGGTGTCCGCACTTGGCCACCTAAAACTAGCCTGGTGTCGGGCTGGGTGATATGGCTTTTAACATGTATCGCGATACACAATATATATATCATGATATCTTGAGATCTCCTCCAGCCACTGTATAAATGTAAAACTTTTACATAAAATGACACCGGCATGATTATAGAAACAGACCCGTATATTGCATTTTTTTTTAATTGCATACAAAAAGGGGGCGATAAACTCATGTTAAACTTAGCAAACTTTATTGAACCAATCAGACAACCCCACTCATAAATTTGCAACAAATCAGAATAAATAATGGCAGGCCTTCCTAGTATGGTCCGTCATAAAACCAATAAAACCAAACCAAAACAATAAAGGACTCAACACAACAAAAAGTGCATTAAGCAAGAATTCTAGAGAAAGATATTTTACAACCATATAAATTAAAGTCCACGTTTTCTGATTGGTCATGTTTTTAACAATAAGGGCCATGTCTGTGCCAGTATAATTTGTGACTGCAGTTGTGATCTCGTTCTATTTTGCACTTTTGTTGTATAGGAAAAAATTTCCAAATGAAGGAAAATTAGGGCTGGTTCCTTTAATTATTTTGTAGGGGCTACCTGGGATGTTGAGAGCGGATTTTAATGCATTCTTCATATTACAGTGGATGGCATCTCAAGTGGTGAAACAAATTAGTGCTGCTACCTTTAAAGACAACAGCTTTGTGACATAATTTGCACTTTTTGTTCAGTTTCAACCTTCCTAAGTCCACTGCCGGCCAATGGAGCTGATGCTGTTTTTCTCCTCGAAAAATAGTTTGTTCAAGTCTGCTTCCACTGCAGCCAGTGTGTCATTTCATTTTTCCCCCCTTTCTCTGCACGCTGCCAATGTTGCCAGATTGTGCATAAAAAAACAAGTGCATCTGCTCAACGAAAACAGGGTCAAAAGAAGCAGTTTCTAAAGAAAACAAGTGCAGGGAAAAAAACAGACCTGGCTACGACCCTGATATGAAATATGGTACGGGGAGGGGTGAGGGGGAGCAAGTGGGTGCAGCTGTGTGAAAGCAAAGGAGAGAGAAGCTTCAACCAGACAAATAAATGCTGACAGTTTACACTGTTGTGACAATTGATGCTTGATATTCACGATAAAGGCACTGTATGTATTGCGCACAGTAGAATGCATCGATATACTGTACTCTAACAAATATATTCGGTGTATCGCCCAGCCCTAGCCAGGTGGCTAGCGATGAGCACTCTAGCGGCAGTGGCTCAGGAGGTAGAGCAGGTCATTTAATAACCGGAGGGTTGGTGGTTTAAATCCCGCTCTCCCCAGCCATCCTGCCGTTGTGTCCCTGGGCAAGACACTTTACCCACCTTGCCTCCAGTGTCCATGACACTGGGTATGAATGTGTATAAATGTTCGGTAGTGGGCAAATAAGTTGTTGGTGTGGATTGGCAGCCATGTTTCCATCAGTCTGCCCCAGGGCAGCTCTGGCTACAGTAGCAGCTTATCAGTGTCTGGTGTGACTGAATAACGCACCCACTGTAAAGCGGCTTTGAGTCCTGAAAAAAGCGCTATAGAAATCTCATCAATTATTATTATATTTCTGTGCTCCTAATCGGGTCCTGCACCTTTTCATTATGTCACACAATACGAATGGCTGTTAATAATGTTAGATTTAATATTTGTATTATAAATATTTCTGTCTTTGTAATCATCAGAACTTGTGTTGTCTTCATCTGTACTTTATAATTAAACCTCAAACATGTCATTTCCTACACATTCACTCAGTACTCAGCCTTTGAACTTAAACAATGATTTGAAGTTTATAGCAATAATTATTGATTCAGAATGATATAAACATTTTTATTGTCATTAATATGGTTAATTAGTCATCAATTTGCTAATATTTTCAACAGTTTCTTCAGGAAAATATATGAAATTTGCAATCTTTGTGCAATCAATATGAACGTTTCTTTTAGAAATGTATTGGAAAAAATATAAACAATTTCCACAATATTCTAGCACACCGAGACTCACTAGCGTTACCTAAACCATTCACATTCCAGGTGGAGAGACGGATACAGCTTACATCAGGAGACACCACACTTTATCCCTTAATGTAGCACAACCCCGGGAGAATATGTTAAACTAAGGATGGTCACCGGAACAACCACCAGAGCAACCACTAGAGGAGACTGTGAGGTCCCCCACAGATGCACCACATTTGCTCAACCTATCCTATCAGTGAGGGACACCAAGATCTGGAATAATATACCATCTGTTATCAGAGAATATACCACATGAAACACTTAAGACTCACTGTAAAAATTGGCTTTTAAACAACCAAAACTGTACCCATAACTAGTGGTTTCTCTGCGACATACGCATATACACTACTCACAAATAGCTAGGGATATTTGGCTTTCAGATGAAATTTATGGAAAATGTAAAAAGTTCATGCTACAGTGATACTATATCATGAAAGCAGGACATTTAAGTAGAAGCATGCAATGGTAATTTCCTCATCTCAAACAAATTATTGAAACAAAAGCCAACAACAGTGGTGGGTATACCACAACAAAAAATGTCAATGTCTCAATAACTTGTCATGTGCCCTTGAGCATCAATTACACCTTGACAACGATGTCTCATGCTGTTCACAAGTCAAATTATTGTCTCCTGAGGCATGGCATTCCACTCTTCTTGAAGGGCGGCCCTCAGGTCATTGAGGTTGTGGGGTGCAGGGTTACAAGCCTCTACACGATGACTCAGCTGATCCCATAGATTTTCTATGGGATTCAGGTCTGGAGAAAGTGCAGGCCACTCCATTTGAGGTACCACAGCCTCCAGCAGCTGTTCCCTAATGATGTGACCTCAATGAGCTGGAGCATTGTTGTCCATGAAGATGAAATTAGGCCTGTGTTGTTCATGCAGGGGCACAATGACTGGACATGCAGGGGCACAATGACTGGATTAATTATGTTATTCAGTTACTATCGGCTTGTCACTGTACCATTCACAAGGTGTAGGGCAGTTCTGTATTGACTATAGACACACCTGTCCAGACTCTAACTCCACCATCATCAAAGGCTCGTCTGGTGACAACAGTGGCTGATGCATAGCGCTCTCCTTGACATCTCCAACATCGTTGGCAGCCATCATTTCTACTCAACGTGAATAGACTTTCATTAAAGAACAGCACTGAGGCCCACTGGTCCCTTATCCAGCATAAATGCTCCCTGGCCCATGTAAGATGATGCCTGTGCCTGATGGTGTGGTCAGATACCCTTGCAGGTTGTCTAACACACAAACCCTGCTGATGTAAACGGTTTTGAATGGTCTGATGTGATACTTGGGTGCCTCTCACCTCTGTTAAATGTTCCTAGAGTTGAGTAGCATTCATCATCCGGTTTTGCAGGACACTGTTCACAATGAAGCGGTCATCAGTGTGGCCAAATGACGTCCACTTCTATGCCTTTCTGTCAATCTTCCAGTCTCTCTGTATCTTTGTTGCAACCTGCTGATGACACGCTGTGACACTCTAAGCTCAGTGGCCACTTCCCTCTGAGAACATCCTGTTTGAAGCCTTGCAATGAAGAGGACTGTTTACATACCAAATCTCATTGAACCAGAAAATTTATTGGTAGGTTCATGGATCAAAAACATGCTGTGAATTTTGCCATTAAGCACCTTGTTGGAGAACAAGTTATGCAAAAAGTACTGAAACATTGAACAGTTGGACATGTGCATTCAAAAGGTAAGAGAAGGTCAAATTAAGTTCACCTGTAAAGGTTGTAGTGCATTTTAGGTACATCCTGAAATTTCACTAACTTTTTGTGAGTAGAGTATATGCCCGTGTGTCACACACATATGCCCCACCTCTTGTTTGCTGCTGTTTGTCGTTGCAGTGAGGTGCTTGGGTACATGTGTGTGTGTACGCATACACAGCACTTCACTTGTGTGACATCTGAATGCTTTGTTTTGTAGCACCTTAACTCTTGCACTTTAGCATATACACTTTGTACAGTTTCATTGCAGTTGCTCTTCTCGTGGATGATTGTTTTTGTGACCCGCCGGGGACTACAGATGCAAGTCAGCAGCATTGCTAAATCTGGCATACTACATTTGTATTAATGTTCATTAGTATGTAATGTCCCTTTCAAATAAACATTAAATTTAAACCATAACAATGACACATTTACATATAATGGTGATGACTAAAACTACTATAATCAAAACTGTGCAATTTAACAGAAATGGTGCACATACTAATCCCCCCCCCAGCATCTCTCCAATGGAGATCCGACGGTCCATGTCTCGACTTCTCGACTACAAGGTTCCATTTCCCATACCCCCTCACATTCTGCTCCCATGAACATGACTTCAAACCACTATTTCACCTTAACGTTCTCACTTATGTATAAGAAAAATAAGGATCACCCCATATTGTCCTCTTTATCTAGTCCCAGCCTGGAAGTTAGGGATGGGAATTGTGAGGGATCTCGTGATTCGATTTGGATAGGGATTCTTGGGTCACCATTCGATCCTATCATGATTCAACGATAATAAGATAAGACTTTATTAATCCCACACTGGGGAAATTCATTTGCCACAGCAGCACAAAGTCAGAAAAGAAGAACAGAAAACAAAATTTAAAAAAAACAAACAATGAAAACCTACTAAAAACACAAGATCAAAAATGTGTACAAATTGTACTATGTACATCAGTAAAAAATAATATATTTACCTTTTTGTTCTGATTAAAGACAGAAATAGAAAGGAGATGTTTTTACCTTCATTACATGTTTCGACTGTTCACTGCAGCCTTCGTCAGTGAACAGTCAGAAGCCTTCTGACGAAAGCTGCAGTGAACAGCCGAAACATGTAAAGAAGGTAAAAACATCTCCTTTCTATTTCTGTCTTTAATAAGAACAAAAAGGTAAATAATTAAAAGAAGACAAAATGAACCTACTTGAAAAAATAATATACATATATGCACGTTTATGGCAAGTATTTATCCTATGTGTACATTATACAGTCCTACAGTAACGTTCAGTCCTACACAGTGGCTGTGACAGTCTACTACTAAAGGAACTGCTCATGGCCTCCACAGACTCATGTAGGGGGAAAGAGGTGTTGTTCATAATAGATGTTAGTTTAGCTAACATCCTTCTCTCCCCTACCACCTCATACCTGCCAACTTTTAAAACCTGAAAAGCCTAGTAGCTAGCCGGGGTCCAGGGGCCACAGGCTCCGGTAGGTCCAGGACAAAGTCCTGGTGGGGGGTTCAGGGGGGCGAAGCCCCCCGACGGCAAACAAATATTAGCATTAAATCAAGTTAAAATGTGGCTAACAACCTCATATTTCTTCAGTAATCATGTTTCTATTTTTCTTACGAAGAACGTAGAAAGTTTGCCGCTGGTGTCACTGGCATTGGCATTCGACTTGTTTTTTTTCGTTCCCACGTGGTCTTTCACATTGCTGATTCCTCCATGTCTGATCGAAAAATCTTGTCTACACGAAGTGCAGTTGGGGTAATTTTCACCCTTTCTTGAGCGAGTAACAATTCCTGGAAATGCTTTGGAGTATTCCTCGTGAAAAGACTGTAATTTTCGTTTGTTTTTCACACTCATTTGTGATTTTTCTCCGGCAGATTCCATGATGAAAATGTATACAATGCTGACCTAATTCCTTTGCAATTCCAAATGGAAACAATGGCTCCAGGGATGTGATTTGGGGTTGGGGAAATTATCTGAAAATTTAATTGAAAATTTAGTAGGGGGTCTGGGGGACATAGTCCCCCAGCGGGGTTCGGGGCAGAGCCCCGTTGGGGGGGCACGGGGGGCAAAGCCCCCCGAAGCTCCTGGGTTTTGCCAGGAGCTTCAGAAAAGAAGAACATGCCACTTTATTACTGTATAATATTGACTTATGTTCCAAGAAGATAGCATTCCTAAAATATTCCAACAAGCATTATCCATCACATGCTTTAACACCTGATCAAATCAAAATCAGTTAATTTTATCTATTCCATAATAGAAATAAAATTCCAACATACCATTACTTTTTATAATTCCAGCATTCATTTCAGATCACCAGTTTCAATCTCCATTGAGTCTTGAGCAGTTCATTTTGCACAATAACTGATGTAGCTAAGTCTTAGAAATATTCAAAAGTTATGAGTCAATGTCCACTGTGCACTGTCAATTTCAAACTGTTTGGAATCATAAAAGTAATGTAACTAAATTGTTTTGCTATTTTTTTCTCCTTCACATCAATGTCAGGGCACTGCAGGAGTTTTTGGGGATGATTAACTTTTATAACCGTTCCCTCCCCCGCGCAGCCCAGCTCATACAGCCGTTGTACGCCGCACTCAAGAAACAGAAACCGGCAGACAGAGTCGACTGGACTCCTGTCCAGTCGACTCCCGTTCTGAGGTTAAAACAGCTCTGGCGAACGCTGCACTACTGGCGCACCCAGACCCGGTGGCTCGGATAGCGCTCACTACCGATGCCTCGGACATGAGCATAGCGGCCGTCGTGGAGCAATGCGTCGCCGGTTCTTGGCAGCCGCTCACCTTTTTAGCAGGTTTTTGCACTACAGTGAGCGTTTCTGCACTATAGTGAGCGTAAATACAGCGTGTTCGACAGAGACGCCACTTCCAGTTCTGGCTGAAAGGGCGCACCCTAGGCTCAGACCTCTCGCACATGCGCAATACACCTACAGGAAGCAGTGCCGATTGCCTTTGTTCTAAATTTAGATACGATTCCTAGTGATCTCGTGTTTGGAATTGCTTTCGTGTTTTTTTTACGATTGAAAATTTTTGACTGAATTTTTAGTGAAAAACCGTAATTTTCATTAATAAAGCCGTAACCCGGAATGGGGTCTTGAAAACCGGAACCATTACGGCAAAACCGGAGTAGTTGGCAGGTATGCCACCTCAATGGTGTCCAAGGGACCAGCCAGGGCAGAACTCGCCCTCTTGACCAATCTGTTCAAGTGTTTCCTGTCTCTCTTTGTGCTACCACTACCCCAGCAAACAACTGCATAAAAAATTGCAGAGGCCATCACAGTGTTGTAAAAAGTCCTTAATAATGACCAGCAGGTCCCAAATAACCTGCTTGACAGATGGAGCCGACTTTGGCCCTTTTTGTACAGAGCTTGGGTGTTATCTGACCAGTCCAATTTGTTACTGAGGAGAACACCCAGGAATTTGTAACTATCCACCACCTCAATGTCAAGACCATGGATATTTACTGGTACAGTTGTTGATGGTTTCCTCCTAAAGTCAACCATCTCCTTTGTCTTACTGGAGTTGATGTGAAGGTGGTTGAATTCACACCAGATGATGAAGTCAGAGATGACCCTCCTGTACTCCAGATCGTTTCCCTCTGACACACATCCAACAATAGCTGTATCACCAGAAAACTTCTCAAGGTGACAGCTAGTGGAATTATATCTGAAATCTGATGTGTAAAGAGGAAAGAGGAAAGGGGAGAGCACTGTTCCCTGAGGGGCCCCTGTACTGCATACCACCATCTCAGACACACAGTCATGCAACCTCACGTCTGTTGGTGAGATGGTCAATAGTCCATGCAATAAGGTGGCAGTCAGCTCCTGCTCCCTCCAATTTCTCCCTCAGTAATGCCAGTTGAATTGTATTGAAAGCACTCATCATCATCATCATCATCATAGCAGTCTGTTGGGGGTGGCAATAACTGTTTCATTTAGGTCTGATCAGATTCCTCCACGCAGCTCTGTCCTTCGCCTTCCACTGCCAGGAACTCCTGACCTTGTTAACCCAGGCGACATCCGAGCCAGTATGAGTGGAGATTGGAGAAGTCAAAAAAATGACTCTCACAGAGCTTCCAGTACTCTCCAGGTGAGACAGCAACCTGTGTAAAAGATAAATAACTGCATCCTCCACTCCAATCCTGGGTCAGTAAGCAAACTGCAGGGGATCCAGCAATATGTTACCAGGGGTCGGAGGTAACTGAGGATGATCCTCTCCAGAGTCTTCATCAGATGGGAAGTTAAGGCCAAAGGTCTATAATGGTTTGGCTCCCTGGGGCGCACAATCTTTGCCATTGGAACCACACAGGAGGTCTTCCACAATACAGGAACCTTCCCCAAGCTAAGACTCAGATTAAACATGTACATGGCCACCCCACATAGCTGGTCTGCACATTCCCCTAAGCAGTCTGGAGCTAATGCCATCCGGGCCCGTCGCTTTTCTGGCTTTGCTCTTCCTGAGTTCCCTCCTCACCTGATGAACAGACAAGGAGAGGGGAGTGGGAGATTTCCCTGTGCAGGGAGCAGCCTCAGATGGTGTAAAGAGGAGGCAGGGTGGCTGATGTGGGCAGGGGTGGGGGTGGCAGTGGGACCTGAGTCAAACCTGTTAAAAAATAAATTCAGTTCCTTTGCCCACTCCTTACTGCCACTAACCCCACCATCACCACCTTTTCCATGTCCTGAGATCTTCTTCAGCCCTCTCCAGAAATCCCTACTGTTATTCTGCTCCACCTGGTGCTCCAGTTTCCTCCTGTAGCTGTCCTTGCCTTTCCTTATTTTCCATTTCAGTTCTCTTTGGACTCTCCTCAGATCTTCTTTATCTCCCGATCCAAAAACCCCCTTCTCGTTCAGCAGGGCTTTAAGCTCAGGGGTCACCCAAGGCTTGTTATTGGGAAAACACCCCACTCTTAGAAGGAACAATGCTCTCCACACAAAAATTAATATAATCCGTAATGCAATGGGTCAAAGTGTCAATGTTCTGTCATGAGGGCTACAAAGTACATCCCAATCTGTGGTTTCAAAGCAATCCCTCAACCTCTTGCTGGACTCCTCCGACCAAATCCTCACATGCTTCACCACAGGTGGTTGTTTATTCACCATGGGATGTACTGCAACCTGGAAGCAGGTGAACAAGATTATGATCTGAGCGGCCCAGCGGAGGAAGGGAGTATATGCATCCTTGATGTTTGCATATAATAAGTCCAAAGTTTTATTAGCTCTGGTATGGCATTTCACATACTGGTTAAAAGTAGGGAGGACAGAGGACAGGGAGGCAAGGTTGAAGTCCCCCGATATAAGGCGGAGGGACTCTAGGTAGCGGATCTCTATCTGAGAAACCGCACCATGTAGGAGCTTGTATGCAGCAGTTGCATCTGCTGAGGGATGAATGTACATAGTTACTGCCACAATACGCAGTAGTTCCCTAGGAAGATAATATGGGCGACTGCTATCCACTAGCAGTGGCAATCACGATAATCATGATATCCGAGTATCGCAATCCCATATATTTCAAATTTTTTTCACCTTATTCAACCCCAAATCATGCTCCAAAGTAAAGCTGTTAACATCTCTTTCATAAAATAAAGCATTCTCGGAGCTTCATTTTCCACAGAGACACGTCTTTGCACACAGGAAGGGTGGTGGACGGTGCAGTTTGGAATAGACTCCCACTCCAGATACATATAGCTGACTCTGTGGACTCTTTTAAAAAGCAGCTGAAAACTTTGTTGTTTAATGAGGACTTCTGTTGAGTTTCAGCTGTTTTTTAATGGTAAGTCTGATATTTTTTTTAATTATTTTAAGCTTGTGTTAACTTGTTTTAGTATTTTAAAATTATTTTTATCCATCAACTTCCTTTTATTCCATTTTATTGTACAGCGCTCTGTGACTACATGTCTGTGAAAAGCGCTTCATAAATAAACTTTACTTACTTGACGCTCGGAGACAAAGTTCCATGCCGGTGTCTCTTTAGCTTAGCTGTTGCTAATGCTGCTCTGAGACGTGTGCTGGCCCACCGTATTCTGAGTGTTTTTTTCTTTTTTTTTGTGCAGTGCGTCTTGTGGATTGTGTGTCATGTCGTCTTTCCTTTCATCTTTGTTATAAAATCCTAAAAAGGCCTGACATTCGAGGTAACTTTGAGCCACCTGCTTCCTAACTTTCAAAGCTGGCTGCAAATCACGGAGACAAGCTATGACTTCACTTGACTGGGTGTTTGCTTTGTGCCATCTAGTAGACTGAAAACGCCACTGATTAACTGATAAGCCCTTTTAAAATAAAAGATCGATCCGTGCGTTTATGTACTGATGCATTGTCACCAGTGAAAAGTATCTCGATCCATCACTGAATTGATCTTTTTCCCACCCCTACTGGAAGTGTTAAAAAAAACTCAGATATTTTGTCTGTTTTCAGGAGGTTGGTGCCACATGTTTTCTGACCATCTCTCTGACTGCTGGTGGGAGTGTGATCATCTATCTTTGGCCTGACACAAAGACGAACCACCACAGTTATTATTAGGGATGAACCAATCCGATCTGCCGTATCAGTATCATGTTCAATCCAGGAAAAATAGCTGGTTCAGTATCAGTAAGGAATAAAAGTAATTTACCGATCCAATACACTAATAACAATAAAATGAAGGCGCAACCATGTTCTCAGCCATGCTGTGCACGGCTTCTGCAAATAGAGGCAATGGGTGTCACATCACTGGAGCATGTCTGTGGGACTGGCCTCAGTATGTTGCTGTGTGGTACCAGCATTTACAATTTTAACACCACCAACTTGATAAAACACTTGCAAAAGTATCACAGCACCAGCAGAATGGTGGCCTAGCTGGTCGAGCATCCACCCCACACCCAGGAGGACGGGGTTCAAATCCCGGCCGGGTCATGCTGAAGACCTGTCGTTCAGCTTGGTGCTCAGCAATAATGAAACGGCGGAGGGAATTTGTGGCGGCGCCTTGCATGGCAGCGACCCCTCTGATTCTAGATGTGATTAACATTGTAGAGAGGAGAAACGCAGTTTTGTTCTACTGTACATGATTGGCTGTATGGACTGAATGACAATAAAGTTGGCTTTACCTTTACCAAAGAAGTATGCTGAATTCTGTCAAGAATCAAGCAGAAACAAGTGTGTCATGCAGCAGCAGCTGCTGTTTTACTGCTGGAATCCACCTTATTCCTGGGGGTGCCGCTCTAGGAACGATTATGGACGGAACTTCCGGTCTCAGCTGACCCAGTGTAAGTATCAGTTTGAGTGGAGTCGTGGGGGCATTTAAAATAGTGTTTTTAAAAGTTTTTCAAATTCATTTTAATATATAGTCCACATATGTGTTTTCCACTCAAGTGGCAGCTAATTTCAACACTTGTAGTTTTTGCATTTTTGGATGTTTAGTTCTGGTACTTGCTGCTGTTCGTGGTGTGTGAGGCTCCTCAGAGATAAGCACAGCTCAATGTGTGGCTTCAACAGCAATGAGTAGATCATGCACTGAAAACAAAAGGATGTACCCTGCCTCTCGCCCAAAGATGCTGGGATAGGCTCCACCCCCCACCCCACCCCGCCCCCGCGACCCGAAAAGGATTAAGTGGAAGATGAATGAATGAATGTTTGTGAGATCGGTGGGACAGACACAGGACAGACACCAAGACAAGAGCCAGGCATGTTTTCACTTGTATGAATGTCACAGATCTGACATTTTACCCTGAATTTAAAACGCCCAAGCATGGTGTTGAATGTGCGCCGTGCCATCACGAGCTTTACAGGCACAAGAAGTCATTAATCGTGACTTTCTTTCTTTCTTTGCTAGCGGCAAAGTCCAAAGAAACCCCAGAATGTCTGGTATCACTTTAAAGCTTAGAAATTGTACTTTCTAAAAATGCCTATGGTTTTGAGGAAGACATAAATCCCAACTGATCGAATGCAAGTTTTCAACCTAGCTAAAATATTGTTTACGTCGTTAGTATCTTAGCAGTGGTGCTAACTAATGGAGCGACTGTGTATGAGGCCACTTTTTAAGATCATCTTTCCATCCCTTGATAGTCGTGGGAAGTGGTATGATTGTGTTACTGTTTTGAGGTGCAAGAGCCCGTGTTCCCACATTTCTGATGCTGAAGTCATTGTTTTTTAACAAGGAAAGGTGTCCCGTTTCAGTGACAACCATATGTTCTAAACTAGTACCGGAAGTTGCTATCATAATTCACACAAGGCATCATGGGGCCTAGGATTAAGGTGGATATGCTAAAAATGAAACTAAAAGTAAAAACCAGAGGAGCAGGAATGAAGACATAGCATGGGCTTACCTTTAGATGGACAGTTACAGCTGATGAGAGGCAGGTGACGGAAACATAAACAGCAAATTATAACTTGTGAATTGGAAGCAGGACTATACAAGGACTAACAAGGCCACATGAAAAGAAACAGGGATGACTTCAAAATAAGAGCAAACCTAAAACCTATGGACAGAGAATAAACTACTAAATAAACTGAGCACCAAGAGAATACTTATAATAATAATAGATGACAAAAATACAACTTAAAGGGTTAGTACCTTTATTTTCAGATCTACAGCATTTTTTTACCTCATGCACAGTGACACTTTGAATTTCATCTGAATGTTTAAATACTCAGCTTTAAAGTTTTGCCATGAACTTGCACTTAAAACTTCAGAATGCATGTTTACATAGTGCTGACCAGTGAAATGCTGCCAATGTTGCAAAGTTTAAAATTAAAAATTTATGTTTTTATATGTATGCAAAATGCAACCAGTCATCACCAAAGTATATTCTGAACTGTTGTTTTAAATAAGAGCGACGGTATCAGGTTTGGATCTGTATCGACCGATACGCAAAGTCACAGTATCAGTATCAGTCTTGAAAAAGTGGTATCGGCTCATCCCTAGTTATTCTATTCAGTGATACCACACTCCCTCTCCTGTAATAATGCTAAATTAACTTGACCTTCAAGGGGGGCGGGGGCTGCTGCTGGGGAGTGGGGAGTCCAACTAATAATAGTAGAGGAAACACTGTAATATTGGGATACCACCTACCCAGACCATGTGCTGCCATATATTTAGGTCATCTGACACAGGAAAATATTCAAAACTAGAACAGCACTCAGAGAGCACAGACCTCCGCCAAGGCTCCTTCCCGTCATCCATCCATCTGTCCATACCTCTCTGACTCCACTTCTCCATACATTACAAGATAGGGTTTTGGTGGAGGTATGCTCTCATGGATCACCTCCAAAATCTAAGGGGTTCATCGTTGGGCCAAGGACCACCTCTGGTGAAAATTTGATCCAAATCCGTCCAGTAGTTTTTTGCGTAATCCTGCTAACAGGCAAACACCAGTAAAACCATAACCTCCTTGGTGGAGGTAACAGAGAGCGTATCAGACTAAAACACTCCTGGCAGCTTTAAAGAAAACCGTCACTCTGAGATGGTATCAGGAGGCTCCGCCTACTCTGAGTAACTGGTTGAACATTACTGAGGGAATTCAGGACATGGACAGACTCACACTCGCCATCAGACTACAGAGACCTAAATGTGAGGACAGATGGAGAAAAGGAACAATCTACAAACATCAAAAACTGAGTGGATTTATAATGAAGGATGCTGACAACTGACACTTTGTTCTGTGTGACTTTAGAGAACAACGTGATCAAAACTAACTAGAAATGAAACAATAAACTGCAACCTTATTCTGGTATAATGGTAACTTTTTCCAGAGTCTCAGGAAGCCACAGGTTTGATCAGCTGTAGTAGTGACCAGATTTTAATCCAAAGATTCTCAGACAGATTCAGAGTTTTCTAAATCCTCATTCAGCCCACGATGGTCCCACATACCTGCTGTGGGGATTTAATCTGATGAAGAAAAGTCTCTAGAAAGCAGAAGCAGAACCTCCTCTGGGTCAGCTTGGTGTCGCCTCACAAACATTCCTCACATCTGTTGGTGACACACAAAAGTCTTTTGAACCGTTTTATCACCAAGTCAGACTTTACACAGGAATCAAAAACAGGTGAACATTTTGTTTCCTCTAATTTTATCTAAACTGGTATGGAAAGACCAAAGACTTAAAATACCAAGAAAAAGTTCTCGATCTAGAACAGGGGTGTCAAACTCATTCCATGGAGGGCCAAGACCCTGCATGTTTTACTTCCACCAAGTGTCTTCAGCAGATGTTTTATGAAGACTATGAAAACCATCAATATTATATTGCAGAGTATTATGCAGGTATAAAATAAGGCCTCTCCCATGGCTACATTCCAAATTTCTTTCTTCAATCCATCTTATTCCTGGGGGTGCCGCTGAAGGAACGATTACACTGGTCAACACCAAATTTATTAAGGTTTTTTTTTTAGCTTATTTAGGTCAGTTTTGATGTGCCGAATCCAAAAATCACTTCAGTTTTGCTCAGTCAGGTCAAGTTTTTGAATTATGGTCACATGTTTTATACGTTTTTGTTTACATGGACGGGTATTTTTGCTTTATATGATGCAAAATTCTTTTTTATGTCTTGAAATTCTCTGAATTTTGAACAATGATGACGCATCATTCAATTTACATGTGCTTACCTTTATATAAAGGTAAGTACGTGCACAGGACTAAGTAACTACAGGTTTTATCTTAGCACCTGATTGAGAGAAACGGATGTCATTTTTGGATTTAGCAGTGCAAAATTGTCTTAAATCAGCTGAAAAAACACAGACAGCTTACAAAAAATTTATTTTTGGAACCCTGTGTTATAGGCAGAGTTTCCGGTTTCGGCTGAGTTAGTGTTAAATCAATCAGTATTAGCGTAGTAGGGGCATTTAAAATAGCGTTTTTAAAAGTTTTTCAAATTCATTTTAATGTATAGTCCACATACGTGTTTTGCACTCAAGCGGCAGCTAATTTCAGTTTTTGTATTTTTTGAATGCTTTGGCGTAGTTCTGGTACTTGTTGCTGGTGTTGCTGGTTGGGGCAGACTGGATAAATGGAGGCTTCTCAGTACAGATGCAAGAACACCAGGCATGTTTTCACTTGTATGAATGTCACAGATCTGATGTTTTACCCCGAATTTAAAACGCCCAAGCACGGTGTTGTGGTTATTTGTGGCTCTGACTAGACTCTACGTCTGCTCTGAGGTAAATATGATTATGTCCAACATATTTTAACAGAATGCAGCCCACCTGAAACACTGATATACCTCAGAGCTTTTATTCGTTTACAGTGTTAGTGTTAGCATTAGCAGTGGTGCTAACAAACGGAGCTATGGTCTGCCAGGCCACTTTTTAAGGTCATCTGCCCATCCTTAGATAGTCGTGGGAAGTGGTATGATTATATTACTGTTTTTGAGGTGCAAAGTAGCCGTGTTCCCGAATTTGAGATGCCAAAGTCATTGTTTTTTTTACAAGGAAAAGTGTCCCGTTTCACTGACAGCCATATGTTCTAAATTAGTACCGGAAGTTGCAACCATAATTCACGCAAGGCATCATGGGGCCTAGGAATGAGGTGGATACAATAATTATCTAAGAGATAATCATTTACCGTCACCGCAGATTTATAGTTTTTTGGTTTAACTTCAGCTATTGCAATAATGTCAACAATATAATCCAGTTGACCAAGACGTGCTAAAAGTTCATGTTTTTTCTCTCTAGTAAAAACATCAATATTTGTATAAATACAAGTTGTTATTTTACTACCAGCTGACTGACTTAGGAGTGTAGTATTCCTTATCTTTGTATTTCTGGGTTCAGTGATAGCATTGAGCTCATGCTGCTGATCACCTAAAACCTTGTTTTTAAAATATTTATTCTTATTGGTCTCCTTTTTCTTTATTCCACTGACCTTCTCTTCACCTTGACCACCTTGTGATCCCAGGTTGACCCCTTACCACGTACAAAAATCCTGAATCCTTATCATCATTAGTTAACTACTTAGCTTCTGATTTGAGTTCATTATTTTTGCTCCTTTCCTTGTAAGTCATGTCATGTGTAACGCTGATTTGTCCGAACGGTGCCTCTATGCCTTTGAGTTTATATAGATTCTTCATCACCTCACAATTATCATCTGATGTAATACAGCAGATAATCAAGGGTCAACTCTCCTCCTCATTTTCAGCAGCAATTACTCTTTTGCTGATTCTCTTAGCATTTACTTCCAATCAGACACCAGCTGTTTTTTTGACATGCAGTCAGTACAATCTAGCTGTTGTAATGGATATTGTGTTAAAATCTGTATTTGCTGATGACTTCCGGGAAGATGGCGGAGAGACATAACACTTAAACAAAGAGCTCTCCCTAGCCGAATTAAAAATCATCGGTAAATGGCCAACTCGACATAAACGAATCAATAAACCAAGGGATGAAAACACGAAGGAACCGGGCACAAGGACAAAAACAGGGTAAAATTGAAGAATTCCTCTCCAACAACGCAGGAAAAACCGCTGTACGCAAAGCCCAAAAAAACGAGATGTCCACAGCAGAGAAAATGGAGGACGCCAGACTCGACAACATGAACGCTGGCATCGCCAGTTTGGGTGAAGAGTTGAGAGAATTCAAGCGACAGCTACAACAGGATTTAGCGGCTCTTAAGGAGGAACTGAAAAAAGAAATTAAGGAGGAAATCATGGACCTCCGAAGAGAAATGGAGCGTAAATTAACGGAAAACATGGAGGAGCTGCGCTCCCAGCGGGCGTGTATGACAGAAGCGCAGACCCGAATTTCGGAACTAGAAGATTGGAAAAGCGAGGCAAACGAACAACTACAGACCCTGACGACGCAAACGCAGAGGATGCAGGAGAAAATAAACGACTTGGAGAGCAGATCCAGACGAAGCAATATGCGCATCTTTGGAATTCCGGAGGGCATTGAAGGCAACTCGATGACAAAATTCATGGATCAGTTCTTAAAAAAAGAACTGGAAATACCCGGAGAAACGGATCTGCAGATTCAACGGGCGCACAGAACACCGGCACAGAACCCGAAAACAAACTCTCCACCCAGGTCAGTTGTGGTAAACTTTGTGAAATATGACATAAAGGAAAGAATCCTGACGCAAGCATGGAAAAAAAAGATACGAATCGGCGACAAACAGGTATTTTTTGACCATGACTACCCGACAGAAATCGTGCAGCAGCGGAAGAAATATGCCAATATTAAAAAAACGCTGAAAGAGAAAAAAATTAGATTCCAAACGCCGCTAACGAAAATGAGGATTCATTGGGAGGAAGGCACAAGAACCTACAACACGGCCGAAGAGGCAGCGCGGGATATGATGGAGCGGGGCCTTGAGGTGAGCGTGCCGAAGGAGACGGCTGGAGCAGCGGCGGCCCTGAACGCACCACGACAGACGGAGTGGAGACGAGTGAACGGCGGAAGAAGGGGGAGAGACGTGGCGCAGCGGGCCCAGGACAGCTACAAGGCTTTCAACTGAAAGCCTAGATCATAACAAAGATTAAGAAAGGCACAGAAGAAATGAAGGCCAAGAAGACAAGGTAAAAGAGAAACAGACGGCTAGGAGAGGTTTAAGTGATATTTGTTGGACATTTCTAGACTTATGACTATTACTTTGATAGTAAATACAGGTCTAGGGAGGGCCCTTCACTCTGTGAAGACAAACCCCCCACCCACCAACAGGGACCAGTGGGCAGAAGAAAGGCCCAAAGTACGGAGGTCGAGTTTTTTTAATGTGTTTTTATATAAATATGTGTTATTTTTGTTGTTAAAGGGGCTAGGAGCACAAGTTAAAAAAATGGAAAAACATGAATATGGGTAAAAATCTTAAGATAATGACACTAAACGTGAATGGTCTGAACTCACCTGTTAAAAGGGAAAGAATAATAAGAAAATTCAAGAAGGAAAAAGCTGAAATTATATTTATGCAAGAGACACATTTGAGCAAGGCAGAACATGTGAAACTAAAGAGATTTGGCTATAAGAACTCCTACTACAGTTCATTTAAGGGAGGAGCAAAAAGGGGGGTCATGATACTAATCTCAAACAAAATACAATTTGAAAGTGAACAGGAAATCCAGGATAAAGAAGGCAGGTATGTAATAATAAAGGGAAGAATAGATGGTATGCAGATCACATTAGTGAACATCTATGCCCCACCAGAAAGTGACAAGGGTTTTTTTCAACATCTGTTTGATCTCATAGCAACACACAGTGAAGGAGTCCTAATTTGTGGAGGAGACTTAAATGCTGTCATGGATCATGAAGTTGACACAACAAGTGTTAAGAAGACAAAAAAACATGTAACAAAGTTCATAAGAACCTCACTGGCAGAAATGGGTATGGTAGACATATGGAGGGACCTACACCCACTCGAAAAAGACTATACACATTATTCAGCAGTCCATAAAGTACACTCTAGAATAGATTACTTCCTTATGAATGAAGGTGACAGACACAGGGTGAGAAATTGTTGGATTGGAGGGGCAGAAATATCAGATCATAATCCTATATACATGGAAATATATTTAAACAATAGAAAACGACAAACAACATGGAAACTTAACGTAGGACTGTTAAATGATGAGAAAATGAAAGAAAGAATAAAAATAAACATAAACGAATATATCCAAGAGAATGACAATAAAGAAGTGGACCCAACAATACTATGGGACGCACTAAAAGCCGTGTTAAGGGGTAAATTAATTGTTGAAACAGGAAAAGCAAATAAGACTAAACTGGAAGCGTATGAACAAAGATGTGAGAGACTAAGGGAATTAGAACGTAAACATCAAAGCACAAATGATCCAAAAATATATCAAGAAATTAAAGAAGAAAAAACAAAGATAAAAGAAACACAAATGGATGAAATTGAAAGGAAAAATAGATATCTAAAGCAAAAATATTATGAAACGGGACCAAAAGCCACAAAACTGCTGGCAAAACGGTTAAGAAAACAACAAACAATGAATAATGTATACAAGATTAAAGACCCCACCACAAATAAAACCACAGTTAACCCAGAAAACATCGAAGAAATTTTCCATAATTTCTACCAAGAACTATACTCGCAACCTGAAGAAACAAATACTAAAGATATCAAAAAATTTCTAGACACATTGGACTTGCCATCAATAGGAAATCAACAAAATGAAAAACAGCAGAAATAACAACACAAGAGATCAGAGATGTGATTAAGTCACTTAAAAATGGTAAATCACCAGGTAGTGATGGATACCCATCTGAGTTTTATAAACTGTTTATAGAAGAACTCTTGCCACAACTCCTAAAGTCATTTAATTGGACGCTGAACAACAACAAAATACCTCCAACATGGAACGAAGCAATCATTTCAGTTATTTTAAAACCAGGGAAAGATAAAGAACAATGCGGAAACTATAGACCAATCTCTTTATTAAATGTAGATTATAAAATATACACAACAATTATATGTAAACGAATAAAGACATTCTTGACGGAATTGATAGAAGATGATCAAACTGGATTCATAGAGGGACGCCAAACACATGACAATATCAGGAGAACAATACATATAATTAACCAAATACATAAAGAAAAGAAAAGCGCAGTAATAATGAGTTTAGACGCAGAAAAAGCATTTGACAGGGTTAACTGGAAATTCCTATATAGTGTACTGGAGCGCTTTGGATTTAACGAAAAATCAGTACAATGCATAAGGACGCTATATCAAGAACCTGTGGCAAGAATCAAGATAAACGGTAGCTTAACAGACAAAGTAAATATACAAAGATCAACTAGGCAGGGATGCTGCTTATCGCCCACCTTGTTTGCTCTGTTCATAGAACCATTGGCTCAAGCGATACGACAAAATAAGAAATTAAAAGGTGTAACAATAAAGGGGGCGGAACACAAGATTGGGCTATTTGCAGACGATATTATAGTTTATCTTGAACAACCAGATAAATCAATAATGGAAATGATGAACTTGATAGAAAATTTTGGAAAATTATCAGGATACAAGATAAACATAACAAAAACACAAATACTGACATTCCACTATAACCCTCTAAACCAGATAACTGATAAGATCAAACTAAACTGGAAGCAAAAAGAAATAAAATACCTTGGAGTGAACATACCTAAAGACCTAAGCAAAATATATAAAGCAAACTATGATAGGTTGGAACAAGAAATAAAAAAAGATATTGATAGATGGTCAATCTTAAATATGGATCTGAATTCAAAAATTGAGACAGTCAAAATCAGCATACAACCTAGATTACTTTACCTCTTCCAGGCTATACCAACAGAGATTCCAGATGCCCAATTCTCAAAGTGGGACAGGATGATATCGAGATTTGTTTGGGGAGGTAAAAAACCAAGAGTGAAATATAAAACCCTCCAATTACCAAAAGAGAAAGGAGGCATGGGCCTACCGAGTCTAAAGGAATATTACTACTCAGCACAAATAAGATATATCATATGTTGGTGCGACGAGGGATATGAGGCAAAATGGAAAGAAATGGAAAAGAAAATTGAGGGACTCCCAGTACAAAGCATAATAGGGGATAAAGATGCATATAAGCAAATCAAACAAATAGACCCAATCACTAAATTTACTTTAGAACTGTGGTATAAAATAGTACAAAAATATAATATAAGGGAAGACATAAAACTATTGAAATGGGTAGCATTTGACAGTCAGTTTGAACCGGCAAAACAAGATAGGGGATACAAAAATCTGGTGAACAAGGGAATCACAGCATGGGGCAATATCGGAAAAAAAGATCTCGGGAGCTTTGTAAATATCAGGAGAAAATTTAAATTAGAAAGATCGGAATTTTTCAGATATCTGCAGATGAGAGATTACTATATGAAGAAGATTAGGCATAACCTCCAAACAGATGTGAACGAGATTATACAACTTATTTTAAGCTCATATGCAGGAAATAAAATAAGAATTATTTCAAAACTATATCAGAAACTTATGACAAACAATCATACAAGTAACTATATAAAGGAGAAATGGGAGAAAGAGCTCAATTTAAACATAACAGAAGAAAGCTGGCAGGAAATATGGAAAACACAACACACATCAACAAATTCAAGGGCATGGAGGGAATTTGGATGGAAAAACCTGATTCGCTTTTTCATTACACCACAGATTCAAGGAAAATATACAAATACCCAATCTTTATGCTGGAGGGGATGTGGGGCTCAAAATGCAGACCACTCACATATGTTTTGGAAATGCTACAAAATATCATCATTTTGGAAATCTATGCATGTGACAATACAGAGGATATTAGGATATAATATACCAATGAACTGTAACCTGATGTACTTATGTGATCTTAAAAAAGACAGTGTTATACAGGCTGAGGACAGATATCTAGTTAAAATCTTGTTGATTGCATGTAAAAAAACTATCACAAAAAAATGGCGATCAGAAGTTCTTCCTGACCAAGAACAATGGACTGACATTGTTGAGGACATACGTATGATGGAAAAACTAACATATCGACGAAGAATGCAAGAAGGAATATGGGAGAAAAAATGGCGGAAATGGACACACTACAAAGTGCAACAACAAGGCAGAAATTGAAAGAATAACCAAAGACACTGAAAAAACCAGAAGAATTAAGAGATGGAAACTAAAAACTTGATGCTCCAACATTTGTCCCCCCCCCCTTTTATTTTTTATTTTTTTTTATTTTTTATTTTGTTTATTTTTTTTTTATTTTTCCCTACCCTAACCCCTTTGTTTTTTAAATGTAGAATGTGATCTGAATGCATTATATATGATGAAAAATGAATAAAAATCTAAGTTACAAAAAAAAAAAAAAAAAATCTGTATTTGCTGTTGCACAAAACAGTTTTTCTGTTTAGCAAAAGTTTCTGCTTAATTTACAAATCACTGTTTAATAGGAAATGTTTGACAATCCCTGTGCTTTTCTTGTGGTGTTATATAGAATATCACTGCAGTGAACTATGGAAAAAAAAAAACAGTCTGCTTTAAACATTTGTAATTCTTTCCCACAACGTTAAGTGCAAAAAAACTTCTCAAAACGTTGCAACTTTTATCACAACTTTTTAAAAGGCTCCCACAAATTCTGACCTTTTGGGCAGCAACAATCATAAAAACATCCTGGGAGGGACTGGTAGACAGCCCTGTCATAAAAACTTGCCAATAAACACTAAAACCCCTAAAATGAATCACATTGGTAGGTCTCAACCTACAAAAATAATCAGTTTTACAAGATGCAGCAGAAGCAAAATATTAAATTAAGATCAGGCATCCAGCAGAAAACATATAGTGTGGTGACCCAGGCACAATGCAGACTGATACATTTCACACTCAACAAGGGTGGAAGGAAACGGAAGACAATTTTGGCATACAGAGACAACGCACAGACGGACAAAGAGCCAACCAGTGTCATGCTAATCATGTGTACTGACGGTTACGCTAATGTGCCATGCATTCTCTCTTCCTGTTTCTCTGAGAAAAGAGGCTGTGTGACAAGCTTCAAGAGGCAAAACCACAGCCAGCACGAGCGCTCGCATGTGCGTCTTCATTTTGATGGGAGGAAAATATTGCTCTGCAACCTTCCAGCTCGTCGCATCTCGCCCTGATCTCATTTCCTCCACAATATAGAAGCACTAACTGATGTTTCACTTCTGCGAAACAAGCTGAGCTAGGCCGCTTCTCTGATCTGATGTAATTCTGATTACATGCTGTGAGACCATCTTCCTGTTCCTCATTACATGCCCCAGTAAGTGAAGAGTTTGCCCTCTGGCAGTTTGGTTGTATTAATTATTGATAACCGCGAGGCAATGTTCACAGTCTCGTGACGGCTGCTGCAAAAATAGACCGCAGTGAAAACAAACCCACGAGTTCCGCTATCACCGCTTGCTTTCCACGCTACCATGGCGCACGAGTACAGCAATATGCTGCGATCCTACGGCGAAATCACACTACAAACGCCAAACTACAAACATCATGATGTTAACAGTATTCAAAACATTTATATATACGGGAGTTGGTAAGGGCCATGAACACACATGGAAAATAAAAACAGGGGATTTTAACCAGTATTGTCTTCAAGTTTTCTCCTCTTTTGTGTCCTCTCAGACCTCTGCAGTTGTTGTTTGGCATGCTCATAGCTACCTTTTGTGATGGCAATATACAGGGAATGTAGTCAGGATGCTCCATGTCCTTCTTGACTGGCTTCCCTGGAAATATTATTAGGTAAAAAAAAAGGGGGGTAGGATTGATGCATCTATATTACGCTTCCAGGTATCAACTTCAAAATGTGATGGCCCGAGAAATACCCACTACGGTGCCTACAAGTGATACAATATGCAATAACACTGCTGTAAAAGACTCCATCTTCATAAAGAACACAGACGAAAGAGAGGTCATTAAAATTGTTAAATCGTTCAAAGTAAAACATCTACGGACTGTGATGGTATTGACATGCTATTAGTCAAAACTGTTATCAAATGCATAGTAAAACCACTGACGTATATCTGTAACCTGTCTCTCCAATCAGGTATATTTCCCAATGCAATGAAAATAGCTAAAGTAATTCCGATATACAAGACGGGTGACAGAGGGGAACTCTCAAACTATAGACCAATTTCACTATTACCGCAATTTTCCAGATACTTGAAAAAAATATTCTATGAGAGAATTGACAACTTCATACTGAAGAATGATTTATTAGGTGAGGCAGCAATATGGGTTCAGACACAAGAGGACAACTGCATATGCCCTAATGGAATTTTACAGAAAAAATGTCAACAGCCATTGAAAATAATGAGTATTCAGTTGGAGTATTCCTAGATCTTAAAAAAGCATTTGATACAGTGGGATCACAATTTATTTTTAAAGAAACTACAAAAATTGTGGTATTAGAGGGGTAGCACTGTCCTGGTTAAGTAGTTACTTAAAGTAGTCACTTAAAGAATAGATATCAGTATGTATGTGTTAGCAACAAAAATTCAGAGTTACTGAAGGTCACCTGTGGAGTCCCACAGGGTTCAGTTTTGGGACCATTATTATTCAATATGTATATAAACGATATATGTAAAGTTTCAGAAAAAATTGACTTAATATTGTTTGCCGATGACACTAATCTGCTATGCAGTGGAAACAATTTGGAACAACTTCTGGATACACTCGAAAGGAATTAGGAAAGGCTTAAACTGTGGTTTGGATTCAAACAAATTAACGCTCAATTTAAGTAAGACAAAATTTTATAGTCTTTAACAACCATCACAACAACCCAGTACCCAAACTCAGTGTAAATGGTGTAGAGATTGAAAGGGTATCCGAAACTAAATTTCTTGGAGTAATAATTGATAACAAACTGTGTTGGAAGTCACATATTAATTATATTAAAGGTAAAGTATCCAAATCAATTGCAATATTACACAGAGTGAAATATTTGCTGAATCAACCCACACTATACACCTTGTATCATTCATTAATACTCCCATACATGACATATTGTAATGAAGTATGGGGAAATACATATAAAACAAACATATATCCACTCTTTATGCTTCAAAAGAGAGCTATTAGAATAATCAACAAAGCAGCTTACAGGGAACCAACAAACCCACTTTTTCTTAAACAAAAAACTCTCAAGTTGAAAGATCTGATTGACTTAAAACCGCAATAACAATGTTCAAAGTGAAGAATTTATCACTGCCCGCAAATATCCAAAAGTTGTTCCAAACAAGGGAGAAACGATATCACTTCAGAGGAACATGTATATTTCAAAAGCCAACAGTGAGAACAACTACCAAGCAGCACTGTGTTTCAGTGCAAGGAGTCAGATTATGGAATGATTTTGGACCTGAATTAAAATCATGTACAACGCTTGGACAATTCAAACAAAAACTAAAGGAAGAAATACTCCAAACATATTTACAAGACGACATGTAAACTCACATAAGGATTGACATTTCCAGCCTGTGTTGTGTTGTAGCTTAGTTTTTGTTTTTTTTTTCTCTGTGGACATTTTGTCTTAGATTTGTTTTTGAATAGTAACCGCTTAACTTAGCCTAGCTTAGTTTTCTTTTTCTCTCAGTCACATTTTGTCTTAGCTTTGTTTTAAATTGTAATCGCTCTTGTCTTGTTTTCTCTTTTTTCTCCTTTGAATTCTTGGATGGAATATGGGTGGGCAATATAAGCTGCGGCTTCAGCCATCACCCATTTCGGATAACTCATGTGGAATTGTATAGTAGGAGGAGTCTTTGTCTAATTTGACCTTGTTTTTATATTATACAGGTTTCTTTTTACCTGTACTGTACTATCCGAAATAAAATAAATTCATTCATTCATTCAATTCATGTATTTCTGGCTAATGCAATGATTGCATTCTTCACAAATTACACACACGCACAAAATAAAAACTAAGATTTTGCCCCATAAGGACTTACCTGTGATAAAGTGGGTCACAACACACAACCCTGCTTTTGGCTGGAGACCACTTGCTCCCATCATCATTCTGATGTTTGCATGATGCTATCCCATTTGTTTCTCCTCTCAGGGCTTCTGTCTCGACTGGGAAGCTTGTAGAAACTCAACTTTCTGTCTTTCATCATGTTGTGGTTGGTGCAGCCGTATATCACGCATGATGACGGCATTTTAACGCAGAAATCGACCCAATCCAACTAACTTATCACACCTCCGACACTGCAATGTGGGTTTGTTTTCACTGCGCTATGACTTTTCCGCGCCACGTGACCACGCAGTTACCCGGATGTGCCGCGGTTATCAATAGAATTATTCTACACTAGACTGTCCACCCAGGTAGGGGGCGGTAGTACACCGGAACAGCGAGTGTTTAAACCAAGAACAATTTCTGTAAAACTTCAAAATGCCTCTGTCTGTCACTAACAATGTCAGGAATATTTGTTAGCTGAACTGGAGAATGTTTTGGTGGTTTCTGCTTCCAAACGACTTTTCTTCTTCACCGCTGCTGCCCATGAAAATCCACAACAGGACACGTGGGACTATAATGCTCTGAATGAAGCTTTACAAAGTTCTGACTCAGTTTGGGAATCACTGGACTGGAAAATGTAGAAATCGGATCCCGACGCTGACTTGACCTGTTCACGTCAGTCCTCAACACTAGAGCGGCTATGCTCGGGCTAGTTCAGCTAGCTGCTGTTAGCTCAGTTCACCCTTATTTAAATCCCGTGAGAAAGCAGAACCGGAACCAGAACCTGTCTCCGGTAACATTAGTGTCATCTCCCAAACATTCCTCGCATCTGCTGTCACACACACAGTCTTTTGCACTGTTTTACTCACCAAGTCTCGATTGCAGCTTCTACTGGGCCCGCCCGCCATCTTGAGTCGAGGAGCGCATGCGCTAAAATGGCGTCACAGTCTACTCCTTCGTAGTGCAATGCATCAACAGACAGGCTGTGGCTGTGTTCAGAATAATGTTCACTCCCTCCCTACTCGCTGACTTTAAGTCAAAGACAAAGTGCCTTTATTGTCATTCCATTGCTAATAAACAATGCAACTAAATTGAGATAAAGTGACTTTAGATAAGATTTCGGGCACTACTGGGCTTGTTTTTGCGGAGCGGTTAATGACGTCATCGTGGAGCGACAGTAAAACATTGAGCATCCATCCATCCATCTTCTACCGTTTTTTCTGGAGGTACGGGTCGTGGAGGCAGCAGTTCAAGCAGAGAAGCCCAGACTTCCCTCTCCCCAGCCACCTGCTCCAGCTCTTCAGAGAGGATACCAAGGCACTCCCAGACCAGCTGGGAGACACAGTCTCTTCACCGAGCCCTGGGTCTGCCCTGGGGTCTCCTCCCAGTGGGACATGCCCAAAACACCTCAAGTGGGAGGCATCCTAATCGGATGCCCATACCACCTCAACTGACTCCTTTCAATGTGGAGGAGCAGCGGTTCTACTCTGAGCCTCTCCCAGATGACTGAGCTCCTCACCCTATCTCTGAGGGTGAGTCCAGCAATTCTATGGTGAAAGCTCATTTCAGCCGCTTGCATCCGCGATCTCGTTCTTTCGGTCATTACCCAAAGCTCGTGACCATAGGTGAAAGTAGGAACACAGATTCAGGTTCAGGTTACTTTATTTGTACCCGTAGGTAGATTTGTTTTGCAGTCTGGTGACATCTGTGGAGAGCGTGAAAAGATGAGGCTGAGTTTATTTCTCAATTCAGGTTTATTAATATTCACGTATCTTCAACATCCTCTCAAACAGAAAAGAGCACCATCCTCCCACATCTGTCCCTTTTATACCTGGGACCTCAAAGTACAGAGTCACATTGTCTTTAATCCCAAGACACAATACATAAACCCCCAGGTCTTCTACTCTCCCCCAAAACCCTGGTGGTCAGGAAGTCTCTGAAGGCCATCTCAAAAGATCACATTTCGCATCCTCCTGTTATCCCCAGGAGACCCAGACTTATTGTTCATTCTGAGACGTGGGCAACAGTAATATACATATGCAGCCAAAGCAACTCAAATATGTGTGCTACATGACCCCCCCCCCCAAAAACGTCTAAAATGAAACAATACAAGACAGTCTGCACATTATGGTAAAATCACAAACATCAGTCGAAGTGCTGTTTGGGTTTCAATCGTCTTCCAAACTTGCTGTAAGCGGGTTTTACCACTCCCGCGGCGCCATCCTGCTGTGAATCTGCTATCTGAGGATGAGAACTGTTAGTCAATCCCTGTGGGGGCTCTGGGGCATGCTCCCTGGAGGTCTGCTGCGTCGAGCAGCCTCTCGCCAACGGCACAGCCTCGTCAGCCATCACAAAAGCAGGTTTGAGTCTGTCTACACCAATTGTTTCCCTCCTGCCTCCCAAATCTAGCAAAAAATGCTTATCACCTGTTTCCAGCACTCTATATGGGCCCATCATAAGGAGGTCACAGGGTTGGGCGTTTGAGCATCGTGTCTGACAAAAACAAACTCGGCATTTTTTAAAGCCTTAGGTACAAAAACGCGCGTAAAAGTGTGATGAACGGGGCCCCGAAGCGTGCTCGCTCCCGTGTCGCTCATTAACCGCTGAGCAGGGGGGCACTCCAGCGCAGGATTATCTGGGAGAAACTCCCCAGGCAGCCGAAGCGGCTGCGCAAACACCAACTCAGCTGGGGAGGCTTTTAAATCCTCTTTAGGTGCAGCACGCAACCCCAATAAAACCCACGGTAGTCTGTTTACCCAATTTGCATCCGTAAGCGACGCTCTGAGGGCTGCTTTCAATGACCTATGGAAACGTTCGCATAAACCATTAGCCTGGGGGTGGTACGCGGTAGTGCGGTGGATCGTTACCCTCAGGCTGCGGGCCATCGCTGACCAAAGCTCAGAAACAAATTGAGGACCTCTGTCGGATATAATATCCGACGGAACTCCAAAACGCGCTACCCAAGCCGTTAAAAACACGCGCGCCACCTCCCCGGCTGTGGTTGACGCCAGTGGGACCACTTCAGGCCAACGCGTGGTGTGGTCCACCATTGCCAAAAGATGTGTGCACCCCTGTGACGGCGGGAGGGGGCCTATGAGGTCGACGTGCACATGATCGAACCTCTTGGCCGGGATGTGAAACGGCTCTAAGGGGGCTTTTGTGTGTTTGTGTATTTTGGCCCGCTGGCAAGCCATGCAGGCTCTTGCCCACTCCTTAACATGTTTGCGCAGGCTTGGTCACACAAACTTCTCTCCTGTGGAGAGCATGAAATGAAGAGGCTGAATTTATTTCTCAATTCAGGTTTATTAACAATCACGTGTCTCCAACATCTTCTCAAACAGAAAGAGAACTAACTTCCCACATCTCCCCTTTTTATACCCGGGACATCAGAGTACAGAATCACATTGTCATTCACTCCCCAGAGACAATACATCACCCCCGCCAGGTCCTCTCTTCTCCACCTAAACCCTGGTGGTCAGGAAGTCTTCTCAGAGCCATTTCTAAAGACACATTTCACACCCTCCTGTCATCCCCAGGAGGTCCAGACTTATTGTTCCTTCTAAGACGTGAGGTAACAGTGATATACATATGCAGCCTAAGCATCTCAAAAGTAATATACAGTGGGGAAAAAAGTAATTTAGTCAGCCACCAATTGTGCAAGTTCTCCCACTTAAAAGATGAGAGAGGTCTCCAATTTTCATCATAGGTATACCTCAACTATGAGAGACAAAATGAGAAAAAAAAATCCAGAAAATCACATTGAAGGATTTTTTTGTAACTTAGATTTTTATTCATTTTCATCATATATAATGCATTCAGATCACATTCTACATTTAAAAAACAAAGGGGTTAGGGTAGGGAAAAATAAAAAAAATAAAAATAAAAAAAAAATAAAAATAAAAAAAAAATAAAAGGGGGGGGGGCAAATGTTGGAGCATCAAGTTTTTCGTTTCCATCTCTTAATTCCTTCTGGTTTTTTTCAGTGTCTTTGGTTATTCTTTCAATTTCTGCCTCGTTGTTGCACTTTGTAGTGTGGTCCATTTCCGCCATTTTTTTCTCCCAATATTCCTTCTTGCATTCTTCGTCGATATGTTAGTTTTTCCATCATACGTATGTCCCTCAACAATGTCAGTCCATTGCTCTGGTCAGGAAGAACTTCTGATCGCCATTTTTTTGTGATAGTTTTTTTTACATGCAATCAACAAGATTTTAACTAGATATCTGTCCTCAGCCTGTATTACATTGTCTTTTTTAAGATCACATAAGTACATCAGGTACAGTTCATTGGTATATTATATCCTAATATCCTCTGTATTGTCACATGCATAGATTTCCAAAATGATGATATTTTGTAGCATTTCCAAAACATATGTGAGTGGTCTGCATTTTGAGCCCCACATCCCCTCCAGCATAAAGATTGGGTATTTGTATATTTTCCTTGAATCTGTGGTGTAATGAAAAAGCGAATTCAGGTTTTTTCCATCCAAATTCCCTCCATGCCCTTGAATTTGTTGATGTGTGTTGTATTTTCCATATTTCCTGCCAGCTTTCTTCTGTTATGTTTAAATTGAGCTCTTTCTCCCATTTCTCCTTTATATAGTTACTTGTATGATTGTTTGTCATAAGTTTCTGATATAGTTTTGAAATAATTCTTATTTTATTTCCTGCATATGAGCTTAAAATGAATTGTATAATCTCGTTCACATCTGTTTGGAGGTTATGCCTAATCTTCTTCATATAGTAATCTCTCATCTGCAGATGTCTTGAAAAATTCCGATCTTTCTAATTTAAATTTTCTCCTGATATTTACAAAGCTCCCGAGATCTTTTTTTCCGATATTGCCCCATGCTGTGATTCCCTTGTTCACCAGATTTTTGTATCCCCTATCTTGTTTTGCCGGTTCAAACTGACTGTCAAATGCTACCCATTTCAATAGTTTTATGTCTTCCCTTATATTATATTTTTGTACTATTTTATACCACAGTTCTAAAGTAAATTTAGTGATTGGGTCTATTTGTTTGATTTGCTTATATGCATCTTTATCCCCTATTATGCTTTGTACTGGGAGTCCCTCAATTTCCTTTTCCATTTCTTTCCATTTTGATCATATCCCTCGTCGCACCAACATATGATATATCTTATTTGTGTCTGAGTAGTATATATTCCTTTAGACTCGGTAGGCCCATGCCTCCTTTCTCTTTTTGGTATATTGGAGGGTTTTATATTTCACCTCTTGGTTTTTTTACCTCCCACAAACAAATCTCGATATCATCCTGTCCCACTTTGAGAATTGGGCATCTGGAATCTCTGTTTGGTATAGCCTGGAAGAGGTAAAGTAATCTAGGTGTATGCTGATTTTGACTGTCTCAATTTTTGATTCAGATCCATATTTAAGATTGACCATCTATCAATATCTCTCTTTTTATTTCTTGTTCCAACCTATCATAGTTTGCTTTATATTTATTTTGCTTAGGTCTTTAGGTATGTTCACTCCAAGTATTTTATTTCTTTTTGCTTCCAGTTAGTTTGATCTTATCAGTTATCTGGTTTAGAGGGTTATAGTGGAATGTCAGTATTTGTGTTTCTGTTATGTTTATCTTGTATCCTGATAATTTTCCAAAATTTTCTATCAAGTTCATCATTTCCATTATTGATTTATCTGGTTGTTCAAGGTAAACTATAATATCGTCTGCAAATAGCCCAATCTTGTGTTCCGCCCCCTTTATTGTTACACCTTTTAATTTCTTATTTTGTCGTATCGCTTGAGCCAATGGTTCTATGAACAGAGCAAACAAGGTGGGCGATAAGCAGCATCCCTGCCTAGTTGATCTTTGTATATTTACTTTGTCTGTTAAGCTACCGTTTATCTTGATTCTTGCCACAGGTTCTTGATATAGCGTCCTATGCATTGTACTGATTTTTCGTTAAATCCAAAGCGCTCCAGTACACTATATAGGAATTTCCAGTTAACCCTGTCAAATGCTTTTTCTGCGTCCAAACTCATTATTACTGCGCTTTTCTTTTCTTTATGTATTTGGTTAATTATATGTATTGTTCTCCTGATATTGTCATGTGTTTGGCGTCCCTCTATGAATCCAGTTTGATCATCTTCTATCAATTCCGTCAAGAATGTCTTTATTCGTTTACATAGAATTGTTGTGTATATTTTATAATCTACATTTAATAAAGAGATTGGTCTATAGTTTCCGCATTGTTCTTTATCTTTCCCTGGTTTTAAAATAACTGAATTGATTGCTTCGTTCCATGATGGAGGTATTTTGTTGTTGTTCAGCGCTCCAATTAATGACTTTAGGAGTTTGTGGCGTGAGTTCTTCTATAAACAGTTTATAAAACTCAGAGGGGTATCCATCACTACCTGGTGATTTTACCGTTTTTAAGTGACTTAATCACATCTCCTGATCTCTTGTGTTGTTATTTCTGCTGTTAGTTTTTCATTTTGTTTGATTTCCTATTGATGGCAAGTCCAATGTGTCTAGAATTTTTTGATATCTTTAGTATTTGTTTCTTCAGGTGCGAGTATAGTTCTTGGTAGAAATTATGGAAAATTTCTTCGATGTTTTCTGGGTTAACTGTGGTTTTATTTGTGGTGGGGTCTTTAATCTTGTATACATTATTCATTGTTTGTTGTTTTCTTACAACCGTTTTGCCAGCAGTTTTGTGGCTTTTGGCCCCGTTTCATAATATTTTTGCTTTAGATATCTATTTTTCCTTTCAATTTCATCCATTTGTGTTTTCTTTTATATTTGTTTTTTTCTTCTTTAATTTCTTGATATATTTTTGGGTCATTTGTGCTTTGATGTTTACGTTCTAGTTCCCTCAGTCTCTCACATCTTTGTTCATACGCTTCCAGTTTAGTCTTATTTGCTTTTCCTGTTTCAACAATTAATTTACCCCTTAACACGGCTTTTAGTGCGTCCCATAGTATTGTTGGGTCCACTTCTTCATTGTCATTCTCTTGGATATAGTCGTTTATGTTTATTTTTATTCTTTCTTTCATTTTCTCATCATTTAACAGCTCCCTACGTTAAGTATTTCCATGGTGTTTGTCGGTTTCTATTGTTCAAATATATTTCCATGTATATAGGATTATGATCTATATTTCTGCCCCCTCCAATCCAACAATTTCTCACCCTGTGTCTGTCACCTTCATTCATAAGGAAGTAATCTATTCTAGAGGTGTACTTTATGGACTGCTGAATAATGTTTGTATAGTCTTTTTCGAGTGGTGCAGGGTCCCTCCATATGGTTCCTACCATACCCAATTTCTGCCCAGTGAGGTTCTTATGAACTTTGTTACATGTTTTTTTGTCATCTGAACACTTGTTGTGTCAACTTCATGATCCATGACATGCATTTAAGTCGCCTCCATCAAATTAGGGACTCCCTTCACTGGGTGTTGCTATGAGATCAAACAGATGTTGAAAAAAAACCCTTGTCACTTTCTGGTGGGGCATAGATGTTCACTAATGTGATCTGCATACCATCTATTCGTTCTCCCTTTATTATTACATACCGGCCCTTTTTTATCCTGGATTTCCTGTTCACTTTCAAATTGTATTTTGTTTGAGATTAGTATCATAACCCCCCTTTTTGCTCCTCCCTTAAATGAACTGTAGTAGGAGTTCTTATAGCCAAATCTCTTTAGTTTCACATGTTCTGTCTTGCTCAAATGTGTCTCTTGCATAAATATAATTTCAGCTTTTTCCTTCTTGAATTTTCTTATTATTCTTTCCCTTTTAACAGGTGAGTTCAGACCATTCACGTTTAATGTCATTATCTTAAGATTTTTACCCATATTCATGTTTTTCCATTTTTTTAACTTGTGCTCCTAGCCCCTTTAACAACAAAAATAACACATATTTATATAAAAACACATTAAAAAATCTCGACCTCCGTACTTTGGGCCTTTCTTCTGCCCACTGGTCCCTGTTGGTGGGTGGGGGGTTTGTCTTCACAGAGTGAAGGGCCCTCCCTAGACTTCTAATTACTATCAAAGTAATAGTCATAAGTCTAGAAATGTCCAACAAATATCACTTAAACCTCTCCTAGCCGTCGTGTTTCCTCTTTTACCTTGTCTTCTTGGCCTTCATTTTCTTCTGTGCCTTTCTAATCTTGTTATGATCTAGGCTTTCAGTTGAAAGCCTTGTAGCTTGTCCTCCGGGCCCCCGCTGCTCTACGTCTCTCCCCCCTTCTTCCGCCGTTCACTCGTCTCCACTCCGTCTGTCGTGTGGTGCGTTCAGGGGCCGCCGCTGCTCCAGCCGTCTCCTTCGGCACGCTCACCTCAAGGCCCCGCTCCATATATCCGCGCTGCCTCTTCGGCCATGTTGTAGGTTCTTGTGCCTTCCTCCCAATGAATCCTCATTTTCGGTTAGCGGCGGTTTGGAATCTAATATTTTTCTCTTTCCAGCGGTTTTTTTTTTAATATTGGCCTATTTCTTCCGCTGCTGCACGATTTCTGTCGGGTAGTCATGGTCAAAAAATACCTGTTTGTCGCCGATTCGTATCTTTTTTTTTCCATGCTTGCGCAGGATTCTTTCCTTTATGTCATATTTCACAAAGTTTACCACAACTGACCTGGGTGGAGAGTTTGTTTTCGGGTTCTGTGCCGGTGCTCTGTGCGCCCGTTGAATCTGCAGATCCGTTTCTCCGGTATTTCCAGTTCTTTTTTTAAGAACTTATCCATGAATTTTGTCATCGAGTTGCCTTCAATGCCCTCCGAATTCCAAAGATGCGCATATTGCTTCGTCGGGATCTGCTCTCCAAATCGTTTATTTTCTCCTGCTATCCTCTGCGTTTTTGCGTCATCAGGGTCTGTAGTTGTTCGTTTGCCTCGCTTTTCCAATCTTCTAGTTCCGAAAATCGGGTCTGCGCTTCTGTCATACACGCCCGCTGGGAGCGCACGCTCCTCCATGTTTTCCGTTAATTTACGCTCCATTTGTCGTCTTTCGGAGGTCCATGATTTCCTCCTTAATTTCTTTTTTTCAGTTCCTCCTTAAGACCGCTAAATCCTGTTGTAGCTGTCGCTTGAATTCTCTTAACTCTTCACCCAAACTGGCGATGCCAGCGTTCATGTTGTCGAGTCTGGTGTCTTCCATTTTCTCTGCTGTAGACACCTCGTTTTTTTGGGCTTTGCGTACAGCGGTTTTTCCTGCGTTGTTGGAGAGGAATTCTTCAATTTTACCCTGTTTTTGTCCTTGTGCCCGGTTCCTTCGTGTTTTCATCCCTTAGTTTATTGATTCGTTTATGTCGAGTTGGCCATTTACCGATGATTTTTAATCCGGCTAGGGAGAGCTCTTTGTTTAAGTGTTATGTCTCTCCGCCATCTTCCCGGAAGTCCCACATTGAAGGATTTTTAATGAATTAATTGGTAAATTCCTCGGTAAAATAAGTATTTGGTCAATAACAGAAGTTCATCTCAATACTTTGTTATATACCCTTTGTTGGCAATGACAGAGGTCAAACGTTTTCTGTAAGTCTTCACAAGGTTTTCACACACTGTTGCTGGTATTTTGGCCCATTCCTCCATGCAGATCTCCTCTAGAGCAGTGATGTTTTGGGGCTGTCGCTGGGCAACACAGACTTTCAACTCCCTCCAAAGATTTTCTATGGGGTTGAGATCTGGAGACTGCTTAGGCCACTCCAGGACCTTGAAATGCTTCTTACGAAGCCACTCCTTCATTGCCCGGGCAGTGTGTTTGGGATCATTGTCATGCTGAAAGACCCAGCCACGTTTCATCTTCAATGCCCTTGCTGATGGAAGGAGGTTTTCACTCAAAATCTCACGATACATGGCCCCATTCATTCTTTCCTTTACACGGATCAGTCATCCTGGTCCCTTTGCAGAAAAACAGCCCCAAAGTATAATGTTTTCACCCCCATGCTTCACAGTAGGTATGGTGTTCTTTCTCCTCCAAACACGACACGTTGAGTTTTTACCAAAAAGTTCTATTTTGGTTTCATCTGACCATATGACATTCTCCCAATCCTCTTCTGGATCATCCAAATGCTCTCTAGCAAACTTCAGACGGGCCTGGACATGTACTGGCTTAAGCAGGGGGACATGTCTGGCACTGCAGGATTTGAGTCCCTGGTGGCGTAGTGTGTTACTGATGTAGCCTTTGTTACTTTGGTCCCAGCTCTCTGCAGGTCATTCACTAGGTCCCCCTGTGTGGTTCTGGGATTTTTGCTCACCGTTCTTGTGATCATTTTGACCTCACGAAGCGAGATCTTGCGTGGAGCCCCAGATTGAGGGAGATTATCAGTGGTCTTGTATGTCTCCATTTTCTAATAATTGCTCCCACAGTTGATTTCTTCACACCAAGCTGCTTACCTATTGCAGATTCAGTCTTCCCAGCCTGGTGCAGGTCTACAATTTTGTTTCTGGTGTCCTTTGACAGCTCTTTGGTGTTGGCCATAGTGGAGTTTGGAGTCTGACTGTTTGAGGTTGTGGACAGGTCTCTTTTATACTGATAATGAGTTCAAACAGGTGCCATTAATACAGGTAACGAGTGGAGGACAGAGGAACCTCTTAAAGAAGAAGTTACAGGTCTGTGAGAGCCAGAAATCTTGCTTGTTTGTAGGTGACCAAATACTTATTTTATCTAGGAATTTACCAATTAATCCATTAAAAATCCTTCAATGTGATTTTCTAGATTTTTTTTTCTCATTTTGTCTCTCATAGTTGAGGTATACCTATGATGAAAATTGGAGACCTCTCTCATCTTTTAAGTGGGAGAACTTGCACAATTGGTGGCTGACTAAGTACTTTTTTGCCCCACCGTACATATGCAGCTTAGGCATCTCAAATATGTGTGCCACATGACCCCCCCCCCCCAAACGTCGAAGATGAAACAATACAACATAGTCTAGACAACATGATAAAATCACAAACATCAGTCCATATGCTGTCTGGGCTTCAACCGTCTTCCGAACTTGCTGTAGGCGGGCTTCGCCGGGCTTCGCCGCACCATCCTGCAGTGAATCTGCTATCTGAGGATGAGAACTATTAGTCAATCCCTGAGGGGGCTCTGGGGCCTGCTCCCTGGGAGGCCTGCCGCGTCGAGGAGCCCTCGCCACTTGCACAGTTTCACCAGCCATCACAAAAGCAGGTTTAAGTCTGTCTATAGCAATTGTTTCCCTCCTGTCCCCTAAATCTAGCAAAAAATGCTTATCACCTGTTTCCAGCACTCTATATGGGCCGTCGTAAGGTGGTCGCAGGGTTGGGCGCTGAGCCTCGTGCCTGACAAAAACAAACTCGGCGTTTTTTAAAGATTTAGGTACAAAAACACGCGGAGAAGTGTGATGAACGGGGCCCGGAAGCATGTCCGCTCCTGTGTCGTTCAGTGACCGCTGAGCAGGGGGACGCTCTGGCGCCGGGTTATCAGGAAGAAACTCCCCTGGCAGCCGGAGTGGTTGCGCAAACACGAACTCAGCTGGGGAGGCTTTTAAGTCCTCTTTAGGTGCAGAACGCAACCCTAATAAAACCCATGGTAGTCTGTTTACCCAATTTGCATCCGTCAGCGACGCTCTGAGGGCTGCTTTCAATGACCTATGAAAACGCTCGCATAAACCATTAGCCTGGGGTGGTACGCGGTATTGCGGTGGATTGTTATCCCCAGGCTGTGGGCCATTGCTGACCAAAGCTCAGAAACAAATTGGGGCCCCCTGTTGGACATAATATCCGACGGGACCCCAAAACGCGCTACCCAAGCCGTTAAAAACGCGCGAGCCACATCTGCGGCTGTGGTTGATGCCAGTGGGACCACTTCAGGCCAAAGCGTGGTGCGGTCCACCATTGTCAAAAGATGCGTGCACCCCTGCGACGAGGGTAGGGGGCCTACGAGGTCGACATGCACATGATCGAACCTCTTGGCCGGGATGTGAAACGGCTCTAAGGGGGCTTTTGTGTGTTTGTGTATTTTGGCCCGCTGGCAAGCCATGCAGGCTCTTGCCCACTCCTTAACGTCCTTGCGCAGGCTCGGCCAAACAAACTTCTCTCCTACCATTTTTACCGACGCGCGCACCCCCGTGTGCGCCAGAGAGTGAATCGAGTCAAAAACACGGTGGCGCCACACGGCCGGCACTACCGGACGCGGTCGTCCTGTAGAGACATCGCAGATTAGGGGGTGCATACCATTTTGCAGCCTCCTGCTCTCCAGCCTTAACCCTGTTGGTCCAGACTGGAGCACGCACATGTCCGCGTCGCTACCTTGATCCGCAGCCATGGCTGCGTAATCTATCCCCATGTGGACTGGGGCCGCGTACGCTTCCGCGCTGCTATTTTGCTCTGCGGCCGCGGTAGTATAATCTACCTCTGCGCGGACTGGAGCGGTTACAGCGCGAGAGAGGCAGTCTGCCACCACATTAAGTTTACCCGCTACGTGTTGAATATCAGTAGTAAATTCTGAAATTGCAGCCAGCTGCCTCTGCTGCCGGCCCGACCATGGTTCCAAAACTTTGGCCATCGCAAAAGTGAGCGGTTTGTGGTCGACAAACGCGGTGAAACGCCGACCTTCTAGCCAGAACTGGAAGTGACGAATGGCTAAGTGGAGCGCTAACAACTCCCCGTCGAACGCGCTGTATTTTTGCTCGGCCTCGCGCAAAGTCCTGCTGAAAAAGGCCAGTGGCTGCCAAGCCCCGGCAACCTGTTGCTCCACTACCGCCCCTATGGCCACATCTGACGCATCAGTGGTGAGCGCTATGCGGGCCGTTGGGTCTGGATGAGCCAACAACGCAGCGTCCGCAAGGGCTTTTTTTACCTCCGAGAATGCGCGCTCCCGCTCTGGGGACCATTCGATTGCATTTGAGGGTTTTTTGTTTTTTAAGCGCGGCATACAATGGTTGCATGAGCTGCGCTGTGCGGGGGAGGAAACGGTTATAAAAATTCACCATTCCCAAAAACTCCTGTAGTGCTTTGACCGTTTGTGGCTGGGGAAAATCTGCTACTGCGCGCACTTTGTCCGGCAGCGGAACTGCTCCCTCTGGGGAGACGCGGTGCCCCAAAAAATCAATCTGCGCCACCCCAAACTGGCACTTCGCTGGGTTGATTATTAACCCGTGCTCCCCCAACCTCCGGAAAACTGCTGTGAGGTGCTTTTCGTGTTCTTCTTCGGACGCGCTGGCTACCAAAATGTCGTCCAGGTAGACGAGCACAAAAGGGAGATCGCGTAACACCGCGTCCATCATGCGCTGGAAAGTTTGCGCGGCGCCTTTAAGCCCAAACAGCATGCGCAAAAACTCAAAAAGTCCGAATGGAGTTATTACCGCTGTTTTGGGAATGTCCTCAGCGCATACTGGGACTTCATGATAACCGCGGACTAAGTCTATTTTAGAAAAAATGCGCGCCCCCGCCAGATGAACCAAAAAATCCTGAATATGGGGAATTGGGTAGCGTCCGTGTGCTGTGGCGTTGTTCAACCTGCGAAAATCACCGCAAGGTCGCCACGAGCCGTCAGCCTTAGGGACCATGTGAAGCGGGGAAGCCCATGGGCTATTCGAACGTCGGATGATGCCCAACCTTTCCAGGTTGGCGAACTCCTCGCACGCTATGGTCAGTTTAGCTGCATCCAAGCGCCGAGCTTTTGCAAAAACGGGGGGACCAGCAATAGTGATAAAGTGCTCCACCCCGTGTTTAGCAACGGCTGCTGAAAAAGTAGGAACCGTTAGTGGTGGAAACTGAGTGAGGAGTGTGTGAAACTTACCGCCTGCTGTGGCGACGTTGGCTTGTGCTGTGGGCGGGGACACTCGAGCTGCACAAGGGATAGAGTAAAACGAGAGTGCATTAACCAAGCGTCTATTGGGAAGATCAACCAACAACCCATGTGAGCACAGAAAATCAGCACCTAACATGTTGAAACTCACCGCCGCTATAATAAAAGTCCACTCATATATGCGGCCGTGCAGGGACAGAAGTAGAGTCCTTTCACCGAAGGTCTTAATGCTCGAGCCGTTCGCCGCTGATGCTCCGTGACTCCCGGGGCTCGCCAGCCGGTCAGCGTAGGTTGGCATGATGAAACTCACTTGGGAGCCTGTGTCCACGAGGAATTGCCTCCCAGAACGCGCATCCGTCAGGTAGAGCAGCTTGTTCTGTTCACCGAGGGCCGCAGCTGCTACCGACTCCCGGTCCTGGAGTTTCCCAAGCTCTTGAACTGACACGGCGGTATACACTTGCGTGCCCTCTCTGCGAAATGACGATGGTAAAAACAGAGGTCGTCTCCTCCGCAGTGTCTGGGCTTCACCGCCGCCGTTGTTGGTGTATCTGTCTCCGTCGCCTCTGGCCCTTTGCCGTTCCCGGTCGTGGCGCCGAGGTCTGCCGCTGCTGCGGTGGCCGTGTGCCGTCCGCTGGCGTTGAGGATCCGCTGCGCCTCCTGGGCTAGCGCTCGGAAGTCCCGCTGGGTCACAAACTGGGAGCCCGCCAGGGTCGCCCTCGTCTGCAATGGTAGAGTTCTCAGGAAGATGTGAGTGAAGAGGAAATCGTCGTTGTCTGAGCCTCTCAGCTTCAGCATGTCTTCCATCAGGTCAACAGGCGTGCTTTCTCCCAAGTCGTGCAGGGCCAGGAGTCTCTCAGCTCTCTCCTGGGCTGAGGGAGTGAAATGCTGGATGAGGGCAGCTTTCAACCCACCGTATTTGTCGCCAGCGGGTGGGCGCTGCACCAGGCTCCGCACATGTCGAGCTGTGCGGTTGTCGAGTTTGGCGATGACGTGGTAGAACTTTGTGTCATCTGCTGTTATTCCCCCGAGAGCGAACTGGGCTTCGGCCAGGAGGAACCATGAGTCCGGGTTGTCCTGCCAGAATTCTGGTAGCTTGACTGAGACTGCGCTTGCCCGGCTGGTCCCTGGCGAGTCTGGTTCGGGGGGAATTGTCTCTGCCCATTATACGTCTTAAGGTCACCAGTGTGGAGAGCGTGAAATGAAGAGCTGGATTTATTTCTCATTCAGGTTTTATTAACAATCACGTGTCTCCAACATCTTCTCAAACAGAAAGAGAACTAACTTCCCACATCTCCCCTTTTTATACCCGGGACATCAGAGTACAGAATCCATTGTCCATTCACTCCCCAGAGACAATACATCACCCCCGCCAGGTCCTCTCTTCTCCTCCTAAACCCTGGTGGTCAGGAAGTCTTCTCAGAGCCATTCTAAAGACACATTTCACACCCTCCTGTCATCCCCAGGAGGTCCAGACTTATTGTTCCTTCTAAGACGTGAGGTAACAGTGATATACATATGCAGCCTAAGCATCTCAAAAGTAATATACATATGCAGCTTAAGCATCTCAAATATGTGTGCCACACTCCTACCATTTTGACCGATGCGCGCTGTAGCATCATCGTTCTCCTCAAACCGAGACAGAAGATCACTTCTCTCCAGTTTACAGGAATTTCATTTTATTCATTACACAGGAATATCACCTTTCTGCCTTTTCAGGAATATCACTGGCTTTTATGTCGACTCATGCAGGCTTCTTCCAGGCCTGACCAAAGATGCTTGCTTTCCCAGGACCCCAATGTAAACAGTTGCCTCTTGCAGAGATTGTAAGGATCAGGATTTGCTTTTAAAGGCTCAAAGGAACATAAAACTCAGGAGACCAGACCTCTCAACGTGAACACTGCATTTGATAACGTACCTTTTCACAGGAAACCAATGTTTTTAAAAGAGTCATAAACCACTTAATCTGACGGGTTTATAGCCTATGCTGTCCAGGTACCTTCGCCCAGATACTAAAGGAAATCATCTACAGCTCAACAGTACCTCCTAGCGGATACCTACGGAATGTGTTTTCAGTATGTAGGATGACTTTTAATTTGTTCTAAATATTAAGTTTCTTTCAGCTTATCCTCTGGATCCTAAGGACACTGAAAATCATCCCTCTTTTATCACCAACCATGGTTTGCTGCATGTTTTGCTGCAAGTTGATCTAAATGTGAATGCATGTGTTATAATTATGTATAAGAAATGTTATATTCATGAGTGTTATTCAAACACATATTGGAATAGTGATATAAATGCATGATCACCAAAATATTAGCCAAGTCATTTAATTTAGTTAGATTTTATATTGAGCATTTATTTCATAAGAACTGACTGAGTGTTGATTTTCCCTCTGAAATTTCATGGGGTGGTGTCTTCATTTGATTGGCTGCTCTCAAACAAAGAAGTGTTCTCACATTGGATAGCAGCCATTTCAAACTGCTTCTGAAAAAGCCGATTGGTCAGTCTTGCGACTACATCATCAGTTTTACGACCCGGCGAGGTAACTTTAAAAGAGAGAAGTTAGATTTGAGTTTAGTTAGAAAAAGTCCGAGATCAGCAAAGAAACAGTAGGAACAGATCAGACAAAGAACAGGCAGGAAGATTAGAACAGCAAAACGGTAATAGAATTAAGAATTAGAAACACAGAAAGAAGAAAGAAAGAGATTTTGAGAAAGATTAGGAACTAAATTAAGATTAAAGAAGCAGAATAGTAATCTAGATCTCAGAAGAAGATTTTACTCCACCGTTTCAAGGCCCTGTGAAGTTTTATTTTATTCTCTGTGAGTTTGTCAAGTCTTTTCTTATATTCTGGAAACTGAGGAGAAACCATTTTTTCTTTAGAGCTCGTCCCTTTTAGAGAATCAAATTCTCAAACTTTTTCTTTCGCCTCAGAAGCCATTCTTATCCTAGTAAATGCTTTTCTAACATTTTTTTTATGACTTTTCACGCCATTAAAGTGGACCTGTAATTTGCCTAGTTTAAAGTGAACAGAGACTGAGAAGACTTTCCTTCAGTTTTTGGGTCGATCCCGCTACAAGAGACCCCAAATTTGGACTCTTTTTTTCAAAGGACTTTTCACGCCGCCCTGAGACAAACTATCCACGGCTGCAACTGTCTGCTTGAAGGGCCCCCAGCTGAGTTATCACCTACACGGCTGTGAGTGAGGACAGCAGCCGCTTCCTCCGATGTCCTAACTTCAAAACCCAGCGGTACCGACCCGCTGAAACGTGGATCACCGGCCGTTGTGTGAGTGAAACTCTTATTTCTCCTATCTACTGGGTTGAAACGTGATGTCCTAACAATTAAATTACAGTTGAATATGGCCCGTATTTCAGGGCTCAATTAGTCTTCTCAGCCTCAGATGGAACTGTTAAACTGAAGGAAAACTTTTAGTCATTTTTAAGTAACTGCCCTTAAAATTTTTGTAGATTAATTTCAGGAGCCATTTTTAGATAATTAGCTTATGAATTTTCCCTCATAACCATATTGCGTTGTTTTGTTAAAACATTCCAGTGTGGCGGTTCGGTTAACCCCCACAACAGATAACGACACTCAGGCCCTCTTGTCTCCTGTTTTTCCGCTGCACTACTGAGATGCAATGTGCCATTCATGTATTTGTGATGCAAACATGCATGTATTGTGATGTAATGCGCCATTCTGTATAGTGTTCATGCGTCTTGTCCTTACTGTGCTTTTAGCAAATAGGCAGAACAGTGTAATGTGTAATAATGTCTACAGGCAGACGCATTTCGTCTGGCGCACCTCTGTGATGTTTAATGATTGCCTTTCATCCATTGTACTCATGCGTCCTGTCCTCACTGTGACCTAGGGACTGAGAACAATATGTCTCTCAAATGCAAATGTCTCATGCCTGTTCTGTTATCTCTTTGATCGTACTAACTGCTGGGGTATGTTCCTTGATGTAGTTGTTATGTCAAGTATATAAGCTGCAACTCTGAAACGCAAACTCTCTCTCTCTCTCAACCTCTGCTGTAGGACACAAGCGTTGTGTTCCTCCTCTCCTTCTCTAAGAGCCGTGAGCTCGCTCACCGGCGCTCATGCACGGGCGCCGGGAGCGAGCTCGTGACGGCGGTATGATTAATAAAACCTGCTTAAAACTACCAGGTCACCGCTTATTTTTTTCATGCCGCCGCACCTGCCTCATTTACCGTTGAAACATAAGTCTAGTTCTCCTTGTTCTGCAGAGGTGTAAAGCTGGATTTTATGTTCAGGGAACCCAATATCAGTTGATGTGATATATTACGCTGTTATCATCTGAATCTGTTTATTCATCATTTGAACGCCATGACATGTAACCTGAATGATTTTAATAAAAGAGTGAATGAGAGCAGTTGAAAGTGTTTTCCTTTCGCATATACAGGTTTCCTAATCACGGCAGGACAAAAACTCACTGAAACTTTGAGACTGATTCATTAAGTAATTTAAGGTACAAAGTTAATTAAAATTAAAGTTAATATAATTGTCCGTCAGGACTGGTGCCCCTTTTACGAGTGCTTTTATTTAAATTAGCGGGTGTAGAAGTGACGGTTCAACTCCGCCCCCTTTTACACCCACTATTAAATAAAATAAATAATTCCTGTACCTTATGACAAATATTTTTATAGGCAAATCATCTTACAGCGCACTCCCGGGTGCGCCAGAGAGTGAATGGAGTCAAAAACACGGCGGCGCCACGCAGTCGTAACCAGTGTGGAGAGCGTGAAAAGATGAGGCTGAGTTTATTTCTCAATTCAGGTTTATTAATATTCACGTATCTCCAACATCCTCTCAAACAGAAAAGAGCACCATCCTCCCACATCTGTCCCTTTTATACCTGGGACCTCAAAGTACAGAGTCACATTGTCTTTAATCCCAAGACACAATACATAAACCCCCAGGTCTTCTCCTCTCCCCCAAAACCCTGGTGGTCAGGAAGTCTCTCAAGGCCATCTCAAAAGATCCCATTTCGCATCCTCCTGTTATCCCCAGGAGACCCAGACTTATTGTTCATTCTGAGACGTGGGCAACAGTAATATACATATGCAGCCTAAGCAACTCATATATGTGTGCCACACATCCATGTATACAAGCCACAAATTACATTCAACATAGACACAAACACAGGCACATATGAAGCTGACTATAAACATGATAAAAATACTCAAGGCTCCACCAATCAGGATATAAAAAGACAAAGAGATGGGAGAAAAACCAGAGGTAAGAGGGAAGGGTCATATTAAAAAGATAAAAACTAGTCAGAGAGGTTAAAAACTCAAAGGTCTAAAACCCAATAAAATATTTGGAACCCAAGTGACATCCTACAAAAATAAGTAAATATAAAATGGAGTTAATAAATAGGTACCTAAATTATGTGCAATATATTGTTACAACTTGTTCAACTCTTTGACAGCAGCAGGGACAAAGCTGTTTTTGTAGTGCTGGGTTTTACTTTTTGGGACAGCAAACCTCCGTCTTGAGGGAAGAAGCTGAAAGTGGCAGTGCAAACGGTGGGAGTCATCATTTCAAATGGAGGTAGCCATCCTCTGTACTTGTCTGGTGTACAGGGATGTCAGGCTCAGCTGTGGCTCACCAAGCAAACGACTGGACCATCTAACTACCTGATCCAAGGATTTCCTCTGTTTCAGTTTTATCTGACCAAACCATGACACTAAAGAAAAGGATAAAACAGATTCAATAAAAGCCCGATAAAACATTGTCATTATGGTTCGGTCAACTTGGAAGCGTATAAGTTTTCTCAAGCAATGCAAATGTTGCTGACCCTTTTTGCACACCCTTTCACAGTTCTCTTCAGAGTTTAAATTACTACTGTGGGCCTCAGGCCTCAGGTTATTTCACACCTTAGACAGAGACAATGAATACACATGGGAGAACAGTGGGAGTGGGGGATGAATGAAGCGAGGTGTTGATGTCCTGCTGTTATTAGGAAGTGCCTTGAATCTTGTGAAGTGTAACTTGATGCAGAGAGAGAAGGATGTTTAATGTGACTAGTCAGTCTGTTCTGTGCTCGTGAGATGTGAGTGTGCAATAAATCGTCTGAAATGAATCTGCCTCTGATTTCACACACTCCACACTGGTGACCCAAGACGTATTATGGAACACAAGGCAAGATCCCCGGAGCCGGCCCGGTCAGGAAGCTACAGCGAGGCGGCAGCCATCCCACAGACAGCCCAGACTGGAACCTCCAGCCACGCGTGTGCGGTTGCAGTCAAGCTACCGGATTTCTGGCAGCACAACCCGTGCTCTTGGTTCCACCTCACCGAGGCCCAGTTTGCCCTCCGGGGAGTAACGGCAGATGACACCAGATTCTACCATGTGGTCGCAGCGCTCGACGCCCGCACAGCTCAACAGGTAGCGAGCCTGCTCAATCAGCCACCAGCCAGCAACAGATACGATGCGCTCAAGGCTGCGCTCATCCAGTGTTACACGCTATCGGACTGTGAGAGAGCGGAGAGGCTCCTGACGCGGACCGAGCTAGGAGATGGTTCGGCCGTAGACCTGATGGAGAAGATGCTGGCGTTAAGGGGCACGGACGACGGGCACTTTCTGTTTGCCCACCTCTTCCTCCGGAACCTCCCGACAGTAGCGAGAGCAGTTCTGGCCAATTCGCCGCTGCTGGCCACGCGAGACTACTGTGCGCTAGCCCAGGAGGCAGACCGGATCATCATCACCACCAAGGCGATCACAGTCAACGCGGCAGCAACGGAGCCCAGCGAGACGACCAGAGGAGGCGAGGAGCCACCGACGGTAGCAGCAGCGGGGGCCAAGGAGCGCCAGAGAGACACGCTCTGCTTCTACCACCGCCGCTTCGGAGAGAACGCACGCAGATGTGCACCACCGTGCCAATTCAAGCGCTCGGGAAAACGCCAAGGCCAGGGGTTGGTAGCAGCAGCGACCCTCGGTGAAGAGAACAAGCTGCTCTACCTAACGGACGCACGCTCGGGGAGGCGTTTCCTCGTGGACACCGGAGCCCAGAAGAGTTTCATCCGGCCAACCTACGCTGACCGGCTGGCAGGATCTAGCGGCCCCGGGATGTTAGCAGCAAACGGCTCGGATATTAAGACCTTTGGTGAGAGGACTCTGCTCTTATCTCTACACGGCCGTACATATGAGTGAACATTTGTCATAGCAGCACTGAATTACCATATACTGGGGGCTGATTTTCTGTGTGCACATGGTTTACTGGTTGATGTTGCTAACAGGCGCCTGGTTAATGTACTGTCCTTTGACTCTCTCCCCTGTATAGCTCGAGTGACCCAGCCAACAGCGCAAGCCACCGTTACAGCTGCAGTTGGTAAGTTCCACTCACTGCTCACTCAGTTCCCAGCACTCACGGTCCCGACGTTTTCGGTGGCCATCGCTAAACACGGGGTGGAGCACTTTATCACCACCACCGGGCCGCCCGTTTTTGCAAGACCTCGACGCTTGGACGCAGCTAAACTGGCCATAGCGCGCGAGGAGTTCGCCAACCTGGAAAGGTTGGGCATCATCAGGCGCTCGAACAGCCCATGGGCATCCCCGCTACACATGGTCCCTAAGGCTGAGGGATCGTGGCGACCGTGCAGTGATTTCCGCAGGTTGAACAACGCCACGGCGCACGACAGCTACCCGATTCCCCACATACAGGATTTTTCCGCTCACCTCGCCGGGGCACGCATTTTTTCCAAAATAGACCTGGTCCGCGGTTACCACCAAGTCCCAGTGCGCGCTGAGGACGTACCTAAAACAGCGGTAATAACTCCGTTCGGTCTATTCGAATGCCTGCACATGCCATTTGGGTTAAAAGGAGCGGCACAGACGTTCCAGCGCATGATGGATGCAGTGCTGCGCGATCTCCCGTTCGTGTTCATCTACCTGGACGATATCCTGGTAGCCAGTGCGTCCGAAGACGAACACAAAACCCACCTCACAACGGTCTTCCGGAGGTTGGAGGAGCACGGGTTAATAATCAACCCGGCGAAATGCCAGTTCGGCGTAACGGAGATTGATTTTTTGGGGCACTGCGTCTTTCCAGAAGGAGCGATCCCGCTGCCCGACAAAGTGCACGCCGTGGCGGATTTTCCCCGGCCTCAGACGGTCAGGGCGCTGCAGGAATTTTTGGGAATGGTGAACTTTTATAACCGTTTCCTTCCGGCGCGGCGCAGCTCATGCAACCATTGTACACCGCGCTCAAGAAACAGAAACCCGCGGAAAGGGTCGAATGGACCCCGGAGCGAGAGCGGGCGTTCTCGGAAGTTAAAGCAGCTCTGGCAAACGCCGCACTGCTGGCACATCCAGACCCGACGGCCCGCATAGCGCTCACCACCGACGCTTCAGACGTGGCCACAGGGGCTGTCGTGGAGCAGCGCATCGCCGGGGCTTGGCAGCCGCTCGCCTTTTTCAGCAGAACTTTGCGCGACAGCGAACGTAAATACAGTGTGCTCGACAGAGAGTTGCTGGCTTTCCACCTGGCCATTCGCCACTTCCAGTTCTGGCTGGAAGGGTGCAGCTTCACCGCGTTCGTAGACCACAAGCCGCTAACATTCGCGATGGCCAAGGTTTCAGAACCGTGGTCGGGCCGGCAGCAGAGACAGCTGGCCGTGATCTCAGAGTTTACTACCGATATTCAGCATGTGTTGGGTAAACTGAATGTGGTGGCGGACTGCCTCTCGCGCGCCGTGGTGGCCCCAGTTTGCGTGGGCATAGATTACGCAGCCATGGCCGCAGAGCAGATTAGCGATGCAGACGTGCGTGTGCTCCAGTCTGGACCAACAGGGTTAAGGCTGGAGAGCAGGGTGCTGCAAGACGGCATGCCCCCCCAATCTGCGATGTCTCCACGGGTCGCCCGCGTCCGGTGGTCCCGGCCGCGTGGCGCCGCCGCGTGTTTGAGTCGGTTCACACTCTGGCACACCCAGGAGTGCGCGCGCCCATCAAAATGGTGGGAGAGAAGTTTGTGTGGCCGAGCCTACGCAAACAAGTTAAAGAATGGGCTGCAGCCTGCGTGGCGTGCCAACGAGCCAAGGTACACAGACACACGAAAGCTCCCTTGGAGCCGTTTCGTATTCCGGCTAAGAGGTTCGACCATGTTCACGTGGACCTCGTGGGCCCCCTCCCGCCATCACAGGGGTGCACGCACCTCCTGACAACGGTGGACCGCACTACGCGCTGGCCAGAAGCTGTTCTGCTGGCGGCAACCACGTCCGCAGACGTGGCGCCCGCTTTTTTAACAGCATGGGTGGCACGTTTTGGAGTCCTGTCGGACATTACGTCCGACAGGGGCCCTCAATTTGTTTCCGAACTCTGGTCCACGATGGCCCACAGCCTGGGTGTTACAATTCACCGCACAACTGCGTACAACCCACAGGCCAATGGGTTATGCGAGCGTTTTCATAGATCACTGAAAGCAGCACTCAGGGCTTCATTGACGGATGCAAATTGGGTAGACAAGTTACCGTGGGTTTTATTGGGGTTGCGCTCTGCGCCGTAAGAGGATCTGGAAGCTTCCCTGGCAGAGCTCGTTTTTGCGCAGCCACTACGGCTGCCCGGGGAATTTCTGCCAGATAATCCCGCGCCCAGCAGCAACCCTTCTCAGCTTTTGCAGCGTAGCGCAAACACAAGCACGCTGCCAGGACCTGCCCACCACAGTTTTCCGCGTGTTTTTGTGCCTAAAACTTTGAAGAACACAGAGTTTGTGTTTGTCAGACACGACGCCCACCGCCCTCCATTGCGCCCACCCTATGATGGACCGTTCAGAGTGCTGGAAACAGGGGATAAGCATTTTTTGCTAGACTTGGGGGGTAGGAGGGAAAAAATTGGCATAGACAGACTCAAACCCGCTTTCGTTGTGGCGGACGAGCAGGTGCTGTTGGCTAGGGCCCCTCAGCCTGGAAGACCCCCACGGAGAGCTCCCCAGGGAAACGATTCATCAGAGCAGCCACACGGGCAGAGTGAACCCCCCATCCCCTCTCCACGGCTCACCCGCAGTCAGACACACTTCCAGCAGCCTCCCACCGGCACAGCAGCGCCACGGATGTGGTAAAACCCAGTTGCAGCAGATATGGGAGGAGGCTTAAGCCGAAACAGCGTGTGGACTGATGTGCTATTGTTCTATCTAAGTTGCTGGGGGGGGGCAGTGTGGGCTTCAGGCCTCAGGTTATTTCACACCTTAGACAGAGACAATGAATACACATGGGAGAACAGTGGGAGTGGGGGTTGAATGAAGCGAGGTGTTGATGTCCTGTTGTTATTAGGAAGTGCCTTGAATCTTGTGAAGTGTAACTTGATGCAGAGAGAGAAGGATGTTTAATGTGACTAGTCAGTCTGTTCTGTGCTCATGATGTGACGAGTCATTCTGTTCAGTGCTCGTGAGATGTGTGTGCAATAAATCATTTGAAATGAATCTGCCTGTGATTTTACACACTCCACACTATCAATAATCGTCCTGCGTTGGATGATAAAATAAGGCAGCGATGTGAGGGTTTTAAATAGGTTTATTATCATACCGCCATCACGGAGCTCGCCCCATGAGCTCGCCCGGAGGCTCTCCAGCAAAGTGTGCAGATGAGCAGTCAAAGAGAGAGTGAGAGGGTGAGTTACAGAATAATGCAGCTTATATACCCAACTACAGACAATACATGAAAGGCATTCACAGCAGTAGGTATGGGCATTTGCATTTGAGAGACACACATAACAATAAGGAGATTGCTGGCCGTAATTCCCCTCAGCTCCGGAACTGCAGGACAAAAGAGGTTACAAGGCATACCTACATATTGTTATCAGTGTATAGACACAGTAAGGGCAGGAAGCATGAACACAATGCATGAATGGCACATTAACATCACAGTACTGAGCCGGAAAAAGCCAGAAGACGCGAGGCTGCCTGTAGACATTAATACACACATTTCACTGTTCTGTTAATTGCTCTAGCCGAGCGCTGTGCCTGACCCAGTCTGTTGTGGGGGTTACGCCACACGCTCCCCCCCCAGAGGGCTCGGCAGGCGGCCGAGGCCTCGATAGTCCGGCTTTGGCAGCGAGCAGGGAAAGCTCTGTGCAGGCGGAGGTGGAGGGGGGTGGGGGGTAGGAAGTGCCGGCTGGGGACGGTGAAATCGTCTGAGCCGCGCAAAAATTGCTTGTGGGTCCGCGATGTTGAGGGGCTGTCCCGTTGAACGTGCGGAGATCCACAAGAAGTAAAATTAGTCACTGACTCCTCTCGCGATTAAGTCCTGCAAAGATTAATAGCGCCCTGAAGAAAAAAGGAGCAGCGAGGATTAACAGCGGCCATGAAGAAAAACAGGGGCGGCTGTAAGAAAAAAACAAAAGCAAAGGGACTTGGCGTGTTGACTTTAGGTGCGGGCACAACCTTAAAGCCTTCGGGGACCGCAGACTGCTGAATTCCCGTTGTGTGCCATGGCTAAGACTGTTAAAAAATCCAGTGAGCAAGCTGCGTGCATGCCTCAGGTGTACGAGCAAGCCTGAAGGGCCTGTGTGCAGCGACGAAGGAGGAAGGCGGTCTGTGGAGCCATATGTGTCCCGTGCGCGGTGCGCCGTCCTCGTAACTCCCCGGTGCATGTGCCGGGGTTCTGTGCGTGGGTGGGCCTGCTGGAGAGGGAGAGTCAGGGTCAGGGAGCTTAATCATCCCTGTTGTAGTTGTTGTAGATGGGTCATGGTGCGTTCAGGTCCACGCATTCTCCGTCGGCCATGGAGGTCGCCGTCGTGGAGAAAGGACGAGGTGTGTGCGCTCTTGTAAGGAGACACAGAATCGTGTGTCAGAAGCTGTGAGAGCGGCCGGTCCAAGCGTGGATGTGCCGATCTAGGCGTGCAGATCTCACCATGAAATTTTCCGCAGCTGTCCCAGTCGTGGGTGGTCTCCGGAGAGTTTCACCTGGAAACTCTGCGTCGAAGTCTCCCTGAAGCAGAAGGGAGGGCAGATCAGTCAGGCTGCTGCGTTCGCTTGTCGTCGGAGAATCACCGCCGGGTGCTGCGTTCGTTGCCATCAGGACACCAGTGTGGCTGTCCAAACCAGAAGGTTGCGTTGCACAAAGCGTGTGCATTCTCGGGGTTACCAGTGCGGCGGATGATAAAATAAGGCAGCGAAGTGAGGGTTTTAAATAGGTTTATTATCATACCGCCATCACGGAGCTTGCCCCATGAGCGAGCCCGGAGGCTCTCCAGCAAAGTGTGCAGATGAGCAGTCAAAGAGAGAGTGAGAGGGTGAGTTACAGAATAATGCAGCTTATATACCCGACTACAGACAATACATGAAAGGCATTCACAGCAGTAGGTATGGGCATTTGCATTTGAGAGACACACATAACAATAAGGAGATTGCTGGCCGTAATTCCCCTCAGCTCCGGAACTGCAGGACAAAAGAGGTTACAAGGCACATCTACATATTGTTATCAGTGTATAGACACAGTAAGGGCAGGAAGCATGAACACAATGCATGAATGGCACATTAACATCACAGTACTGAGCCGGAAAAAGCCAGAAGATGCGGGGCTGCTTGTAGACATTAATACACACATTTCACTGTTCTGTTAATTGCTCTAGCCGAGCGCTGTGCCTGACCCAGACTGTTGTGGGGGTTACGCCACAGTCCCAAGATATTTGTAGGATTGTACACATTCGGTGGTATGGCCTTTTAGTACGGTGACTTTGTGCCTGGGATTTTTCCTCCTAAAGTCAATAATCATGTCTTTAGTTTTTGTCGTATTCAGCTGCAGGTAGGAATCCTCACACCAGTGAACAAAATCATCAACTACTGGGCCGTGGCCACTCTCACCATCCTGGAGGAGACTGACAATAACTGAGTCATCAGCATACTTTATAATGTGTCTGTTGTCATGTCTGCTCCGACACATGTTTGTGTACAAGATGAAGAGTAGTGGTGACAACACACACCCCTGAGGAGAGCCAGTAGAAGAGCACTTTAGGTCCGACAATGTACCATTGACCCTTACTCTCTGCGTCCTGTTGGTTAAGAAATCCAGAATCCAACCCACCAGATTATTGCTCAAATCAAATTGTTGCAGGAGCCTTTCAACTAAGATATGAGGTTGGATTGAATTAAAGGCGGAGGAAAAGTCCACAAATAAAAGTCTGGCGTGTGTCCCATTAAAATCCAGATGTTTAAAAAGCATGTTAAACAGAGTGACAGTGGCATCCTCCACTCCTCTGTGAGGCCTATAGGCAAACTACAGAGGATCCAATGCATGCTCAGTCTGGTTTAGGACCTCATATCTGACCAATTTTTCAAAAATTTTCATTAAAATTGAAGTCAAAGCAACTGGTCTAAAGTCGTTTACCGTTTTAGGACAGCTGGATTTTGGAACAGGAACAACCACGGCTTCTTTCCAGATCTTAGGCACATGTTGTGTCTGTAAGGACTTGTTGAAAATGTAATGAAATATAGGACTCAGTTCATGTGCACAGGACTTTACCAAGCGCCCACATATATTATCAGGGCCCTGACTTTTGTTCACTTTTACAGCGCAGAACTCCCTTTTAACATGCTGCACCTCAATATTAAAGTGCTGATTGTCTTTGAGTTTCTGTTTCAAATCTTGGGTTTCTGTGCTAAAATCAAAGGAGTCAAAACAACCATAAAAACAATTAAGAGCATTAACCAGCTCTGTGTCTGAATAAAAACCATCTAAAAACACACAATTACTGCGCTCTGTGCTCTGAAGGCCTGCAATAGTTTTCATACTGGCCCAGGCTGAACCAAGTTTCTTTGCTGCCATCTTGCTTTCCAACTCTGATTTATAATTCTGTTTTGCTCTTAAAATTTCGGCCTTCAGCTCCTTTGTGGCAACCTGTAGCTCAGAAACAGACCCCTGTTTAAAGGCAAGTGTTTTCCTCTGTAAGAAGGATTTAACTGATTTTGTAACTCATGGTTTGTTGTTGGGATATATTTTGACACGTTTACGTGGAACAAGCTTATTTTTACGGAAAGCCATGTATGAGCATGTGACGCCCACCAAAGAGTCCAAATCATCCCCGCAGGCCAGTGTGAACATCTCCCAGTCTGTACAGTTAAAGCATTCCTGGAGGCTGTGCACTGAATCTTCTGTCCACACATCAATGTTTCTCATCTCCACCTTGCCTCTTCTGAGAGCAGTTTTATATGTGGGCAGCAAATGTACACAGTTGTGATCTGTGTACGGCAGTGGCTCAGGAGGTAGAGCAGGTCGTCTAATAACCCGATGGTTGGCGGTTCGAATCCCGCTCTCCCCAGATATCCTGCCGTTGTGTCCCTGGGCAAGACACTTCACCCGCATTGCCTCCAGTGCCCATAACACTGGGTATGAATGTGTATAAATGTGTAAAATGTTCGGTGGTGGCCGGAAAGGCCGTTGGCGCAGATTGGCTGCCACGTTTCCGTCAGCCTGCCCCAGGGCAGCTGTGGCTGCAGAAGTAGCTTGCCACTACCATTGTCTGTCTGGAGTGAATGAATAATGTACCTAATTGTAAAGCGTCTTTGAGTATATATGATAAAGTGCTATATAAAACCGATGCATTATTATCTGAGGATCCTAAAGGAGGAAGGGGGAGTGATTTATAGGCCCTCTCTATGGATCCATAGCACAGGTCCAATGTCTTTTTTCGCCTGGTTGGGCAGGAGACATACTGATAAAAGTTTTTTTTTTTTTTTTTATTTAAGTTTTTGTAAAGGGTATACAGGTCGTTACAGCAATGCAGTGTTTACATTTTCATCACATGTTCCCTTATTTTCTGATATCTGACAACATTGGAAGATTAATTCTTACAACACCCCTTTTTTTTTTTTTTTTTAAAGTGAAAGAAAAAGTGAAATTAAAGAGAAAAAAAAACAAAAAACAAATAAAAAAAACCAAACAAACCAGTAAAAAACAAACAAAAAGAAAAAGTAAGTAAATAAAGATAAAAGAGCATCTGAGTAGCGTTGGAACAAAGAGCGGAACCATTATTGAAATGGTATTTGTCAAAGATTAGATCTAATGGAAGACACATATGCGGTCCAGGGTTGCCAAAAGTTCATGAACACATCCATGTCCTGTCTCAGTGCGAATGTCAACTTTTCCATCGAGTAAATGTCTTGGATCACGTTAGTCCAATCTTCAGGTGTAGGACAGTCCTTCAACATCCATTTTTTAGTTAGAGCTTTTTTGCTTGCCAATATTAAAACATTGAATAAGTATTTTTCTCCTCGTCTTTCCAGTGAGTCCGGTAGTAAACCCAAATACAAAGTTACAAAAGAAAAGGGAACTGTAATTTTGAATATTTTCCCCAATATTGTCTGTACCTTGGTCTAATATTGGTGGATAACTGGGCATGACCAAAACACATGAAAATGATTTGCAGTCTTTTCACCACACAAGCGCCAACAGTTCAATCCCTTATGGGTAAATTTGTTTTGTGCAGGTGTTCTGAAAAATCTTGCCAAGTTTTTCCATCCAAATTCTCTCCACTGCAGGGATGAGGTACTTTTCCATTGCTGTTTATTTAGCTTTTCCCATATTTCCAGTTGTAAAGTGAAATTCCCCTCTTTTTCCCATCTCTCTTTTATATAAGATGTGTTGTCTCCTTTTAAGTCTTGAAGACCTTGGTATATTTTAGAAATGTATCTGATCCCTGGGATCCCTTTATATGCCATTAAGAAGACCTTCAGAACACCTGACTGGGCCCTTTCCAAAACCTCCTTTTTAAGTATATTGTTTATGTGGTGTCTAAGCTGGAAGAACCTGTAAAGGTCTTGATTTATTAGGCCTTGTTTTTTCAAATCTTCAAAACTTCTTAAGATTTGCCCTTTAAAAAAATCGTAATATTTTATCAGCCCTTTCTCCTTCCACTTTTTAAATCTGGTGTCTGTTTTATTAGGAGTAAAGTCCTGATCATAGGCGATCCATTGCAGAAGTCGATAGGGCTCTTTAGTTTGATTCTCTCTGACTATCTTAAACCAAATTTTTAGCGGGGTCTCTATCCACGGGTTAGTGTTATTCAAAAGCTTAGGTAAGACATTGTTCCCTATTATCGCCTGTAGGGGGATGTCACTTGTTATTTGGCATTCGATCTCCTTCCATTGTGCAGTGTAGACTGGGTTACATATCTCTACTAAAGTTTTAATTTGTGCGGCTTTAAAGTAGTCCCTGATATTTGGCAGCGCGAGCCCACCTTTGTCTTTGTTTAGCTGTAGGGTTCTATATCTGATTCTAGGTCTCTTGCCCTGCCATATGAATCTTGAGATCCTTCTGTCCAGCTCCTGCCATGTTTTTTTGGGAGGTTCTACCGGTATTGTTTGGAAAAGGTATAGAAGACGTGGAAGTATATTCATTTTGACTGCTTCAATTCTTTGTGCAGTACCCAAGAATGGTATCATATTCCATCTTGCTAGGTCAGATTTTATTTTTGTCACCAGTGGATCATAGTTTAGTGTTATAATTTTGTTGAGTTGTTTCGGGATATTGACCCCCAGATATTTCATAGATTCCGACTCCCAGTTAGTTTTGAGTTTGCTTAGTGAATAATGATTTGGGTCATAGTTGAATGTTAAAACTTGGGTTTTATGCATATTTAATTTGTACCCCTATAAATCTCCATACTCTGAAAAAACTGAGGTTAGTTCTGGTAAAGAAGTGTCCGGCTGCCCTAGGTATATTAAAATGTCATCAGCAAAGAGTGCTATTTTATGTTCCTTCTGACCAAGTGTAATACCTTGAATTTTTTGGTTTTGTCTTATCCATTGGCTCAGAGGTTCTATGAAGATTGCAAAGAGCAGTGGAGACAGGGGGCAGCCCTGACGACATCCTCTTTCCAGTTCAAAAGATGATGATAAATTACCGTTAATCCTTATTTTAGCTGTTGGTTTTTTATATAATGCCTGTATAGTTCTAATGAAGTTGTTATGAAAATTGAAACTGGATAAGATTCTATATAGAAAAGACCAGTCAACCGAATCGAATGCTTTTTCAGCATCTAATCCCAATATGACTGCATTTAAGTTATATTTTTTTATATGATGAATTATGTGTAAAGTGCGTCGAATGTTGTCTTGTGTCTGTCTTTGTCTTATAAAACCTGTTTGGTCTAAATGAATTAGGTCTGTCAGTATATTTTCTAACCTTTTGGCAAGGATAATGGTAAAAAGCTTATAGTCCTGATTTAGTACACTGATTGGTCTGTAGTTGGAGCACTCTAGTTTATCCTTTTCAGGTTTAGGTATAACTGCAATGACCCCTTCTCTCCAGGAGGGGGGGATTTCCCCTGTGTGGAGGACATAATTAAATGTTTTCAGGAGGAGAGGAGATAGTTGCTGTTTAAAGGTTTTGTACCACTCTGCTGTATAGCCATCAGCTCCTGGGGATTTGTTAGCTTTAAGTTTCATAATTGCTTTTTCCAATTCTTTAGGATGTATTTCTGACAGTAGTGTTTTATTTTGTGACTCCGTAAGTTGGGGAAGGTTTAATGTGTTTAGGAATGCCTCGGATGCGTTTTTATGTTTTTTGTGGGAGTATAAGTTCTTATAGTAATTCTCGAAGTTTTTAAGAATATCCTGAATTCTGAATTTTATTTCCTTTGATACTGGGTCTCTGATTTTGTAGATTGCTCTTTCTGTTTGATGTTTCCTCAATTTATAGGCTAGCAATTTTGCCGATTTACTGCCTGCTTCATAGTATTTTTGTTTCAGAAATGTAAGTTTCTTCTGGATTTCTATTGTGTAGATCTCATTTATTTGGTTTTTAATTTCCTTAATCTTGAGCGAGTCAGTAGAATGAGTGTTGCCTTTGTGTTCTTTTTCTAGGTTCCTAAGTTCTGACTCTAATGTGGATAGTTTTTCTTGTCTTAGTTTCTTTTGGGTTGCCAGTTTTGCAATAATCTTTCCTCTTATTACAGCTTTACATGCATCCCACAGTATTAAAGGGGATACTTCTCCATTATCGTTATCTTCCAAATATCTGAGAATATCTGATTCCAATTCATCTTTCAATGGTCCTTTCAGGACATTTGAATTTAACCTCCAAGAAAATGTATTATTTGTGTATTTTTGGATATTTAAGTCCATGTAGATCGGACTGTGGTCGGAGAGATCCATCAGTCCTATTTTACATGTTTTTACTCTTTCAATGTCTCTATTAAACATAAAAAAATAGTCAATCCTTGAGTAAGATGAATGTGGAGTTGAGTAAAATGTATAGTCTTTTACACTGGGGTTGAGTTCCCTCCACACGTCACAGATTCCCAATTCTTTTAGTAGCATCCGAGTCTTCCTGTTTTGGGTGTTATTTTGATGTGGGGAATTACCAGAAGCATCCCAGTATGGATTCGGTCTAAGATTGAAGTCCCCACCACATATCACTAAACCTTGAGCTTTAGTTATCATTAGGTCGAATACATTTTTATAAAATTTCCAGTTAGCCCCTGGGGAAGCATACACATTCAGCAGGGTGATATCTTCTCCCTCTAGCCGCCCAGTTACCAAACTGTATCTCCCTTCTTTATCTTTGTGTTCTGATTTTTTTTCAAATGTAATTTTGGTTGATATCAACGTCGCTACTCCCCTCCTCCTCCCTGATTTATATGAAGATGAAGAGATCATTTTAAACCCTTGTCTACTGAGTTTATTGTGTTCCACGTCTGTTAGGTGGGTTTCTTGTAAAAGTATTATTCCTGCTTTGTCTTTTTTCATTTTGCCTAGAATCTTGGATCTTTTAACTGGATTCAGGATTCCTTTTACATTATATGAAATTATTTTGGTTACACCCTGTTTCTCCATTGTGTTGTTTTGTTTAGTATAACTGTGTGGTGGCCCTCTTTTGTGCTACTCAGAAACTGAAAGAACATTAAAAACAAGAAAAACATTAAGAACATAGTGTAAAAAACTTTAAAACAAAAAGCTGTCATAAGAACTTCCTGAGCTGAGGTCTTTTTAAAGACCCTGTAAGAGTCTTGATGGAGTGAAGGCTCTGAGGGAAATTCCTCAAACTCTGTTACGTGTTGAGGGCCCTCTCTTACCACTGAAAGTAGTCCCATGCTTTTAACGTGAGTTTCAGAACCCAATCCAAACTTGTAATGATTTTTTTTTTTTTCCTTTTATGCCTAAACCCTGTGAAATTGTGTGCACCCTCCCACCCCCATCACATCAAACATTCACGCAAAAACAGTATTTGTTAGTATGAGGAGAACATGTGGATTATTGTCACATTTCTATTTTAACAAGTTTTTTTTTTTTTTTTTTTATTACAAAGACTTATTTGTTTCAAATAATATGATTGTTCCATGAAATGTTTTACCACATGCTGAATATGCATCTCCTTTAATGTTTGTTACCTTGTATGAGGGGGGTTGGATGTGCGGATTGATTCAAGAGAAAAGAAAAAAAAAAAAAAAAAAGGTCGCTATTCCAACCTGAAAACGGATAGTTTATCCGCGATGCTCTGGTGCTGGGTTTCCCGCTGCTGGTCCGTGGATTTTGAGGGTCTTTGTGTTGTCCATGTTTGCGCTTTGATCTTCTCACTCGGGTCTGCTGCGGGTTTAAGTACCGTTACCGGGAGCCCTCTTTTCGCCATGTCAGCTGTTGCTTCTTCCGCCGAATTATAGAGACACGTTTCATCGCCGTAGAAGACCCTTAACTTCGCAGGAAATGGTGTCTGAAAGCGCAATTTCTTCTCTCTTAACACCTTTTTCGCGTCATTGTATTCCCTGCGCTTTTTAAGGACCTCCGGGGCGTAATCGTGTTCCACGTAGACTTTTCTCTCCTGGTGCATAAACCCTTTTTTCTGCCAGGCCAGTCTTACAACCTCTTGTTTTATTTTGAAATTGGAAAATCTTACCAACACCAAACGTGGGGGCGCTTCCGCCGCCGGCCTAGCGGCTAATGAACGATGTGCCTTTTCTATCTTCAAGTCGGTGGTTTGTGGAATATCCAATTTCTCTCTTAGTAAGGATTCCACGTATTCTGCCATTGAGTTAAAACCATTTTCGGTTCCTTCTATCAGACCATGAATTCTTATGTTGTCTCTTCTTTGTTTTCCTTCTTGGTCGGTTAGCTTAGCCTCTATAGCTGCTTGTCTTTTGCGTAGGTCTAGCACAGAATCTTCGAGCACTTTTATTCGATCCTCTGTTTCCAAGATTCGGTTCTCGGCCTGGTCCACTCTGCTGTTTGTCCTTTTCAATTCTTCTCTGAATTCCCGAAATTCGGCTGTAACATCTCGGCGAAATCGTCGTAGCTCCTCAAATAGTGATTTCAGGCTAACCCTTTTGTTAGCTATCACCAGTTCCTCGTCTTCTGAACGGAGATCTTCCAGTTCAGATTCTCCGGCCGATACGTGTCCTGGCCTGGAGAATTTCAGTTTCTTCTGTTTTCCTTTAGACATGATGATTTTGTCTTTTGATTTTCACTCCTCCAAAAATCCGTTAAGTTTGATTTTCAAGGTGTTATCCTGGATTGGGTCTGAGAGCTTCAGTGTTAAGCTGCAGTCGCCATGGCGTCCAGACCGGAAGTCCCTGATAAAAGTTTTTAAGTGTCTTTTTTAAAGAAACATGGTTGAAATCCCCAAGAATGAAGTTTGGCGCCTCTGGAGAAATTGATTGCAGCTGCTGGATCACGTCAGAGATAGTGCTGCAGGCGGAGTCAGCGTCTGAACGCGTTTACCTCATAGACAAAGAGCCGGAGGAAAAGTAGCAGCAGTGCAAGAGAGGGGAGGAAGTCCATGTTGTAGGAACCAGGGAGCGCTTCGCCATCCAGTCCACAAACACTCCAGAGCAGAAACGACACAGAGGATTTCGTCAAAACATATAAAAGTACATAAAAACAGACACACAGATGACGTACTTTTTCACCAGCTGCCGGTCACTGTATGCGCATGCGCCCAATCCAGTCAATAGATTAACTGGTAAATCGACAGCTTTGCCTTAGAACTCAGCTCCCTCTTCACCACAACAGACCGGTACAATGTCCGCATCACTGCAGATGCTACTCCAATCCGTCTGTCAATCTCTCACTCCATTCTCCCCTGACTCATGAATAAGACCCCAAGATACTTAAACTCCTCGACTTAGGGCAGGAGCCTGTCCCCAACCTAGAGAGAACAATCCACCTTTTTCCGGCTGAGGACTATGGACTCGGACTTGGAGGTGCTGATTCTCATCCCAGCCGCTTCACACTCAGCGGCAAACTGTTCCAGCAAGAACTGTAGTAGGTCATTGCTGGATGAAGCCAACAGGGCAACATCATCTGCAAACAACAGAGATGAGATCCTGTGGTCACCAAGCATGACACCCTCCATTCCCTGGCTGCGCCTAGAAATCCTGTCCATAAAAATTATGAAAAGGATTGGTGACAAAAGGCAGCCCTGGCAGAGTCTAACTCTCACTGGGAATGAGTCTGATCGAGTGTTGGCAATATGAACCAAACCATGAGGGACGTGGTCGAATGCCTTCTCCAAGTCCACAAAACACATGTAAACTGGTTGGGCAAACTCCCACGAACCCTCGAAAATTCTTGAGAGGGTAAAGAGCTGGTCCGATGTGCCACAGCCAGGACGAAAACCACATTGCTCCTCCTGAATCCAAGGTTCGACCAATGGCCGGACTCTCCTCTCCAGTACCTTGGCATAGACCTTCCCAGGGAGGCTGAGGAGTGTGATCCCTCTAAAGTTGGAGCACACCCTCCGGTCCCCTTTTTTGAAGAGAGGAACCACCACCCCGGTTTGCATGGCAAGCCGGGGTGGTGGTGGTGCCAAAGCACTGTCCCCAACCTCCACACAATGTTGCAGAGGCGTGTCAACCATGACAGCCCTACAACATCAAGGGCCTTGAGGTACTCAGGGCAAATCTCGTCCACCCCTGGGGCCAAGGCCATCAAGGAGATTTTTAACCACCTTGGCGATCTCAGCCCCTGTGATAGGCGAGTCATCCCCCTCAGGGACAAGGTGGAACATGGAGCAACGGTGGTAAAAACTGAATACTTGCATGTAATTTGTAGTAAATATATATTAGATCAAATCCTTTTTCCCAACAATAAATATAAATCCCTTAAGGTAGTTTATGTTGTGATGTGAAGCTCTCCTGGCTAATGTAGTGACCATCTGTTGTACACTACTTTTTAAAATGCATTGTGGGATATTTTGAGTGTACTATATAGTGAATGAAATTTTCAGTTAAGATTTCAAACAGCACTACAAAATGGATGATTCACTATATAGTACACTATATGGGGAAGGAGTGAGCATTTCAAACGCAGCATTCTGTCCCAATTCAGGTTCTGCGTCCACCACGTGTGCATTTTTAGGCCCCATACATCACTGCTCTGTGTCCAAGGCTGTCCCATTCCATGGGCTCTTTCACATGCAGCCGACAAATGCAGCCTTCAAAACTCCAAAAACCAAGGATCCATGAAGACGATCCTTGTGGCCCTGACATATCCCAGCATGCAGCGTGGCTCAGCCTGGCCTTTTTTTTTCTCGGCTCAGGCAGAAGCAGAATGGAGTGAGAAACAGCTCACTCAGTTTTTTGCTTGAATTATGCAGCAGTTTGAACGTGAAAACACCAACAGAAAACAGCAACAACTGATTATTGTGACGTTTGCGGGATTCACACAAAGAAAGAGGAGCAAGATGGTTGTGATGAACAGGCTTTATTTACACACCACCGACCCCCAACTTGCTTCTGAGCACAGAGAGGAGGGGAGGTCATTCTCCCAGACCTCCGTTTCAATCATGGTTACACACACATGATACATCTTGCCCTAATCCTGCTAAACACTGCTGGGTCATTATAACGCAGTTATAATGACACAGCAGTATAACTCAGTAATAACACATTTAATACACACACACAGTAACGTTTTCAACTGGCAAAGCATGCTGGGAAATCCCTGCCCCCCTTAACATGGCCCCGACGTTACATTATTTAAGCTCATGTTACATGACATTATTTTTTCTGATATGTTGTATGCTTCGCTTAATGTATTAATTGAACATGTTGAACTGTTATTTTTTCTGAAGTCAAGCCTTTTTTCCATTAATATCAGTTTATTAAATAATTGTAACATCGGTTCTGTGTTAAGGGGGGGGGGGCAGGGATTTCCCAGCATGCTTTGCCAGCTGAAAACGTTACTGTGTGTGTGTTATTACTGAGTTATTATACTGCTGTGTCATTATAACTACGTTATAATGACCCAGCAGTGTTTATAGGCAGGATTAGGGCAAGATGTATCATGTGTTGTATAACCATGATTGAAACGGAGGTCTGGGAGAATGACCTCTCCTCCTGTCTGTGCTCAGGGCTGTTGGGGTTGGGTGTGTTGAATAAAGCCTGTTCGTCACAACCATCTGCTTCTCTTCTTTGTGGAACCCCGCATACGTCACATAATGTAGTAATATAAAAACATGATGTGGTTAAAATAACTTGCTTTAAGATAACTTTTGAAGTCCCATACAGACATCGGGAAGTTGATGTTATTTATAGAAAAGTTCAAAACACACACAATTGAGACCCTCCCCAATTTAAGACCCGAATCATACACTAAAATAATGGAAAACAGTGTACTATAATTGGCTCAACACATTCACACCAAAACAACTAAAAACTAGGTGGGGGTGGGTGGACTACCATCCAACCCCCACACAGCGAGGTGGATTATTCTGCCACCTTTAAAATTATAGTCCATTGAACTCAAAATATTGCATGTTCCTGAACTACACGACACATATAATCAGAACTACATACAATATACAGTATATATGTTGTGGGAATCCACCTCAGTATATTAACACTCAGACAGAAGAGAATCGTAATCGGGGGTTTGTGTGTGCATGCAGGGGGTTGGGGTGTTAATGTAAACAGTGTCAAAGAGAATGGGAATTACAAAGGCTTTGATGTTAATGCAGCAGACAGAAGGCTGATCTAGTGAGGGGATATAAGAACAGAGGTGCTTGAGATCTGTTACTCTTTTGTTGCTTGTGTTTCTAGGAAAATGTGAGAGTTTAATAAAGCTTGATATAATCTGGAATTCTCTACCTGGTTCTTGGCTCTCTCCACACTGGTGACCCTTGACGTACAATGGAACGCGAGGCAAACACCCCGAAGATGACCCGGACGGGAAGTACCAGCAACGCGTGCGCCGTTTCGGTCAAACTCCCTGACTTTTGGCTACACAACCCGAAGTCTTGGTTCCTCCACACCGAGGCCCAGTTCGCACTCCGGGGAATAACGGCAGATGACACCAGATATTACTATGTGGTCGCAGCGCTGGACGCTTGCACGACTCAGCAGGTGGCGAGCCTGCTCCAACAGCCCCCAGCCCGTGACAAAAACGGTGCTCTAAAAACCGCGCTGACCCGGCACTACACGATCTCAGACTGCGAGAGGGCGGAGAGGCTCCTGACGCGCTCCGAGTTAGGAGACGGGTCGGCGGTTGAATTGATGGAGAAGATGTTGGCGTTGATGGGCACAGATGACGGGCATTTTCTCTTTGCCCACCTTTTCTTCCGGAACCTCCCAGCGGCAGCCAGAGCAGTCCTTGGCAATTCGCCGCTGCTGGCCGCGCGCGACTGGGCGCTAGCCCTGCAGGCAGATTGGATTATCCTCACCACCAGAGCCCTCACAGTGAACGCAGTGGTGTCAGAACCCAGCGAGACAGCCAGCGGAGGCAAGGAGACAGTGATGGTGGCCGCAGTGGGGGCCAGGAAGCGCCAGAGAGACACGCTCTGCTTCTACCACCGCCGTTTTGGAGAGGACGCACACCAATGCATGCCACCGTGCCAATTCAAGCATTCGGGAAACGCCAGGACTGACAGTCGGTACCAGCTGCGACCACCGGTGAAGCAAGAAAGCTGCTCTATGTGACAGACTCACGCTCGGGGAGACGGTTCCTTGTGGACTCCGGCTCCCAAAAGAGCCTCATCCTGCCATCCTACGCCGACCAGCTGGCGGGAACTAGCAGCCCCGAGCTGACGGCCGCAAACGGCTCAGACATTAAGACTTTTGGTGAGAGGACACTGACTGTATCCTTGCACAGCCGTACATACCAATGGACATTCGTCATAGCGGCATGCAGCTTCCCCATCTTAGGTGCTGATTTTTTGTGTGCACACAGACTACTAGTCGATGTTGCTAACAGACGCCTGATTAAAACAATGTCTTTTGATTCTCTGCCCTGTACAGCTCGAGGAGCCGGGCCAACAACGCTAGCCAACGTCACAGCTCCAGGGGGTAAGTTCCACACACTACTCACCCAGTTCCCAGCACTCACGATCCTGATGTTTTCAGTGACCATCACTAAACACGGGGTGGAGCACTTCATTACCACCACCGGGCCGCCCATTTTCGCATGACCTCGGCGCATGGACGCAGCTAAACTGGCCATAGCGCGCGAGGAGTTTGCCAACTTGGAAAAACTGGGCATCATCAGACGCTCAAACAGCCCATGGACATCCCCGCTACATATGGTTCCTAAAGCCGAGGGATTGTGGCGACCATGAGGAGATTTCCACAGATTGAACAACGCCACAGCGCATGACCGCTACCCAATCCCCCATATTCAGGATTTTTCCGTTCACCTCACCGGGGCACGCATTTTTTCCAAGATAGACCTGGTCCACAGTTACCACCAGGTCCCGGTGCGCGCTGAGGACATACCTAAAACGGCAGTAATAACCCCGTTTGGTCTTTTTGAATTTTTACGCATGCCTTTCGGGTTAAAAGGCGCGGCACAGACATTCCAATGCATGATGGATGCAGTGTTGTGCAATCTGCCGTTTGTGTTCGTCTACCTGGACGACATCCTGGTGGCCAGCGCGTCCGAGGACGAACACGTAGCCCACCTCAGGACAGTTTTCCAGCGGTTGGAGGAGCACGGGTTAATAATCAACCTGGCGAAGTGCCAGTTCGGGGTGATGGGAATCGATTTTTTGGGCCACTGCATCTCACCGGAGGGCGCGATACCCTTACTGGACAAAGTGCGCGCGGTGGCAGATTTTCCCCGGCCACAGACGGTCAGAGCGCTGCAGGAGTTTTTGGGGATGGTTAACTTTTATAACCATTTCCTCCCCCGCGCAGCCCAGCTCATGCAGCCGTTGTACACCGCACTTAAGAAACAGCGACCGGCGGATGGGATCGACTGGACTCCTGAGCAGGAGCAGGCGTTTTCCGAGGTTAAAACAGCTTTGGCGAACGCCGGCACTGTTGGCGCACCCGGACCCGGCGGCTCGGATAGGGCTCACTACCGACACCTCAGACGTGGCCATAGGGGCCATTGTGGAGCAGCATGTCTCCGGTTCTTGGCAGCCGCTTGCCTTTTTTAGCAGGTCTTTGCGCGACAGTGAGCGTAAATACAGCACGTTTGACAGAGAGTTACTGGCTCTCCACCTGGCCATACGCCACTTTCAGTCCTGGCTGAAAAGGCGCACCTTCACTGCGTTCGTGGACCACAAGCCGCTAATATATGCTATAGCCAAGGTTTCGGAACCATGGTCGGGCCGGCTGCAGAGACAGCTGGCCGTGATCTCGGAGTTTACAACCGACATTCAGCATGTGGCCTGTAAACTCAACGTGGTGGTGGACTGCCTCTCATGCGCGTTAGTGGCCCCAGCCTATGTGGGGATAGATTACACGGCCATGGCCGCTGAGCAGATTGGCGATGCGGACGTTTGCTTGCTCCAGTCTGGACCAACAGGGTTAAGGCTGGAGAGCAGAGTACTGCAGGATGGGGGGCCCTCCAATCTGTGACGTCTCCATAGGCCGCCCGTGTCCGGTGGTCCCACGCACTTGGCGCCGCCCTGTTTTTGAGTCAGTTCACTCCCTGGCGCACCCAGGAGTGCGCGTGTCAGTCAAGATGGTGGGAGCGAAGTTCGTCTGGCCGAACCTGCGCAAGCAGGTTTAAGAGAGGGCTGCAGCCTGCGTAGCGTGCCAACGAGCCAAAGTACACAGGCACACAAAGGCCCCCTTGGAGCCATTCCATATTCTGGCTAAGCGGTTCGACCACGTTCACGTGGACCTCGTGGGCCCCCTCTCGCCATCGCAGGGGTTCACGTACCTCCTGACAGTGGTGGACTGCACCACGCGCTGGCCCAAAGCAGTCCCGCTAGCTTCCACCGCATCCGCAGACGTTGCACACGCTTTTTTGACGACATGGGTGGCACGTTTCGGTGCCCCTTCGGATATCACGTCTGATCGGGGCCCGCAATTTGTTTCCGACCTCTGGTCCACCATTGCCCGGAGCCTGGGTGTCACAATTCATTGCACGACTGTGTACAACCCACAGGCCAATGGGTTATGCGAGCGTTTCCATAGATCACTTAAAGCAGCGCTCAGGGCTTCACTTACGGATGCAAATTGGGTGGACCGGTTGCCATGGGTTCTATTAGGGTTGTGTTCAGCACCGAAGGAGGATTTGGCAGCCTCCCCAGCAGAGCTGGTTTTTTCCCAGCCGCTGCGGCTCTCAGGGAAATTTTTGCCGGACAGCCCCACGCCGAACACCGATCCATACCCCCTTTCACTGCGTAGCGCAGTGGCAGGGATGGTACCCGGTTCGGTCCACCACTGTTTTCTGCGCGCTTTTGTGCCAAAGGCTTTGAAGGACACGGCATTCATATTTGTCAGGCACGATGCCCACCGGACCCCCTTGCGCCCGCCTTACGATAGCCCGTTCAGAGTGCTGGAACCCGGGGAGAAACATTTTGTTTTTTACTTGGGGGGACGCAGAGAAACAGTCTGTATAGACAGGCTTAAGCCTGCTTTCATGTTACCAGATGAGCAAGTGGTGTTGGCCCAAGCTCCTCGGCGCGGGCGACCCCCACTGAGAACTCCCCAGGTAAATGACTCATCACATTGGCCTGCTAATGATGTTTTCCCCCCTCCCAATGCCCCCCACAGACGGACGCACCCCCAACCTTGAAGCCGCAGACCCCATGTTACAGCCGCTACAGATGAAAGCTGAAGCCCAAAGGACATGAGCGTCTGGGCTCAGTCTGAGTCTGGGGGGGGGGGGGGGGGGGGATCCACCTCAGTATATTAACACTCAGACAGAAGAGAATCGTAATCGGGGGTTTGTGTGTGCATGCAGGGGGTTGGGGTGTTAATGTAAACAGTGTCAAAGACAATGGGAATTACAAAGGCTTTGATGTTAATGCAGCAGACAAAAGGCTGATCTAGTGAGGGGATATGAGAACAGAGGTGCTTGAGATCTGTTACTCTTTTGTTGCTTGTGTTTCTAGGAAAATGTGAGAGTTTAATAAAGCTTGATATAATCTGGAACTCTTTACCTGGTTCTTGGCTCTCTCCACAATGTACAACAAAATACCATACCAATTTCCCTGTAAATCCCACACACATGCACACAAATAAACCAAGAACCACTTTAAGCCCGTCACCAGAACAGAAAACTACCATGACTTCCTCTACTTGAACATATGACCCAACACATAGTACACACGGATAGGGAAAAAAGGCCCCCCGGACCTTTCCTTCATAAGTCCGCCCCTGGAGGCGGCCTGTCTCCTGGACTGCAGCTGTATGTGTCGACACCGGTGCGTCTCCTCTTCTTCACCGTCAGGTGTCTCTCTTGTCAAGGCCTGCCACTCGAAGTCTCCTCCTGGGCACGCCGCAGCTCATTCGGGTGCCTCCCGTCTCTGTCTGACAGCTGAAGATATGCATCACCCCGTTAGGCCACGATGCGCAGCCACCCCTGGTGCTCCTCAGACTGTCGCTTGGCTCGTACACGCTATGGTCGCCCCTCCTCCTGAGCCCAAACCAGGTCCGTGACTCCCAGAGGGGTTCTGCTCGACTTGCAGTGTCTCTGCCTGGCACGCAGTCCCTCCCTGCATAATGGTTTGGCCCCCACCTCTTTTTTTTTGTAACTTAAGATTTTTATTCATTTTTCATTATATATATTGCATTCAGATCACAGTCTACATTTAAAAAAAAAACAAAGGGGCTAGAGTAAAAAAGAAAAAGGAGAAAAAAAAAAAGGGGGGGGGGGACAAATGTTGGAGCATCAAGTTTTTAGTTTCCATCTCTTAATTCTTCTGGTTTTTCCAGCGTCTTTGGTTATTCTTTCAATATCTGTCTCGTTGTTGCACTTTGTAGTGTGTCCATTTCCGCCATTTTTTTTTCCCATAGTCCTTCTTGCATTCTTTGTCGATATGTTAGTTTTTCCATCATACGTATGTCCTCAATAATGTCAGTCCATTGCTCTTGGTCAGGAAGAACTTCTGATCGCCATTTTTTTGTGATTGTTTTTTTACATGCAATCAACAAGATTTTAACTAGGTATCTGTCCTCAGCCTGTATTACATTGTCTCTTTTAAGATCACATAAGTACATCAGGTTACAGTTCATTGGTATATTATATCCTAATATCCTCTGTATTGTCACATGTATAGATTTCCAGAATGATGAGATTTTGCTGCATTTCCAAAACATATGTGAGTGGTCTGCATTTTGAGCCCCACATCCCCTCCAGCATATAGATTGGGTATTTGTATACTTTCCTTGAATCTGTGGTGTAATGAAAAAGCGAATCAGGTTTTTCCATCCAAATTCCCTCCATGTTCTTGAATTTGTTGATGTGTGTTGTGTTTTCCATATTTCCTGCCAGCTTTCTTCTGTTATGTTTAAATTGAGCTCTTTCTCCCATTTCTCCTTTATATAGTTACTTGAATGATTGTTTGCCATAAGTTTCTGATATAGCTTTGAAATAATTCTTGTTTTATTTCCTGTATATGAGCTTAAAATGAATTGTATAATCTCGCTCACATCTGTTTGGAGGTTATGCCTAATCTTCTTCATATAATAGTCTCTCATCTGCAGATATCTGAAGAATTCCGATCTTTCTAGTTTAAATTTTCTCCTGATGTTTGCAAAGCTCCCGAGATCTTTTTTTCCGATATTGCCCCATGCTGTGATTCCCTTGTTCACCAGATTTTTGTATCCCCTATCTTGTTTTGCCGGTTCAAACTGACTGTCAAATGCTACCCATTTTAATAGTTTTATGTCTTCCTTTATATTATACTTTTGTACTATTTTATACCACAGTTCTAAAGTAAATTTAGTGATTGGGTCTATTTGTTTGATTTGCTTATATGCATCTTTATCTCCTATTATGCTTTGTACTGGGAGTCCCTCAATTTCCTTTTCCATTTCTTTCCATTTTGCCTCATATCCCTCGTCGCACCAACATATGATATATCTTATTTGTGCTGAGTAGTAATATTCCTTTAGACTCGGTAGGCCCATGCCTCCTTTCTCTTTTGGTAACTGGAGAGTTTTATATTTCACTTTACCTCCCCAAACAAATCTCGATATCATCCTGTCCCACTTTGAGAATTGGGCATCTGGAATCTCTGTTGGTATAGCCTGGAAGAGGTAAAGTAATCTAGGTTGTATGCTGATTTTGACTGTCTCAATTTTTGAATTCAGATCCATATTTAAGATTGACCATCTATCAATATCTTTTTTTATTTCTTGTTCCAACCTATCATAGTTTGCTTTATAGATTTTGCTTAGATCTTTAGGTATGTTCACTCCAAGGTATTTTATTTCTTTTTGTTTCCAGTTTAGTTTGATCTTATCAGTTATCTGGTTTAGAGGGTTATAGTGGAATGTCAGTATTTGTGTTTTTGTTATGTTTATCTTGTATCCTGATAATTTTCCAAAATTTTCTATCAAGTTCATCATTTCCATTATTGATTCATCTGGTTGTTCAAGGTAAACTATAATATCGTCTGCAAATAGCCCAATCTTGTGTTCCGCCCCCTTTATTGTTACACCTTTTAATTTCTTATTTTGTCGTATCGCTTGAGCCAGTGGCTCTATGAACAGAGCAAACAAGGTGGGCGATAAGCAGCATCCCTGCCTAGTTGATCTTTGTATATTTACTTTGTCTGTTAAGCTACCGTTTATCTTGATTCTTGCCACAGGTTCTTGATACAGCGTCCTTATGCATTGTACTGATTTTTCGTTAAATCCAAAGCGTTCCAGCACACTATATAGGAATTTCCAGTTAACCCTGTCAAATGCTTTTTCTGCGTCTAAACTGATTATTACTGCGCTTTTCTTTTCTTTATGTATTTGATTAATTATATGTATTGTTCTCCTGATATTGTCATGTGTTTGGCGTCCCTCTATGAAACCAGTTTGATCATCTTCTATCAATTCCGTCAAGAATGTCTTTATTCGTTTACATATAATTGTTGTATATATTTTATAATCCACATTTAATAAAGAGATTGGCCTATAGTTTCCGCATTGTTCTCTATCTTTCCCTGGCTTTAAAATGACTGAAATAATGGCTTCGTTCCATGATGGAGGTATTTTGTTGTTGTTCAACGTCCAATTAAATGACTTTAGAAGCTGTGGCGTGAGTTCTTCTATAAACAGTTTATAAAACTCAGAGGGGTATCCATCACTACCTGGTGATTTACCGTTTTTAAGTGACTTAATCATATCTCTAATCTCTTGTGTTGTTATTTCTGCTGTTAGCTTTTCATTTTGTTGATTTCCTATTGATGGCAAGTCCAATGTGCATAGAAATTTTTTAATATCTTTAGTATTTGTTTCTTCAGGTTGCGAGTATAGTTCTTGGTAGAAATTATGGAATATTTCTTTGATGTTTTCTGGGTTAACTGTGGTTTTATTTGTGGTGGGGTCTTTAATCTTATATACATTATTCATTGTTTGTTGTTTTCTTAACCGTTTTGCCAGCAGTTTTGTGGCTTTTGGTCCCGTTTCATAATATTTTTGCTTTAGATATCTATTTTTCCTTTCAATTTCATCCATTTGTGTTTCTTTTATCTTTATTTTTTCTTCTTTAATTTCTTGATATATTTTTGGGTCATTTGTGCTTTGATGTTTATGTTCTAATTCCCTCAGTCTCTCACATCTTTGTTCATATGCTTCCAGTTTAGTCTTATTTGCTTTTCCTGTTTCAACAATTAATTTACCTCTTAACACGGCTTTTAGTGCATCCCATAGTATTGTTGGGTCCACTTCTTCATTGTCATTCTCTTGGATATATTCATTTATGTTTACTTTTATTCTTTCTTTCATTTTATCATCATTTAACAGTCCTACATTAAGTTTCCATGTTGTTTGTCGTTTTCTATTGTTTAAATTTATTTCCATGTATATAGGATTATGATCTGATATTTCTGCCCCTCCAATCCAACAATTTCTCACCCTGTGTCTGTCATCTTCATTCATAAGGAAGTAATCTATTCTAGAGTGTACTTTATGGACTGCTGAATAATGTGTATAGTCTTTTTCGAGTGGGTGTAGGTCCCTCCAAATGTCTACCATACCCATTTCTGCCAGTGAGGTTCTTATGAATTTTGTTACATGTTTTTTTGTCCTCTTAACACTTGTTGTATCAATTTCATGATCCATGACAGCATTTAAGTCTCCTCCACAAATTAGGACTCCTTCACTGTGTGTTGCTATGAGATCAAACAGATGTTGAAAAAAACCCTTGTCACTTTCTGGTGGGGCATAGATGTTCACTAATGTGATCTGCATTCCATCTATTCTTCCCTTTATTATTACATACCTGCCTTCTTTATCCTGGATTTCTTGTTCACATTCAAATTGTATTTTATTTGAGATTAGTATCATAACCCCCCTTTTAGTTCCTCCCTTAAATGAACTGTAGTAGGAGTTCTTATAGCCAAATCTCTTTAGTTTCACATGTTCTGTCTTGCTCAAATGTGTCTCTTGCATAAATATAATTTCGGCTTTTTCTTTCTTGAATTTTCTTATTATTCTTTCCCTTTTAACAGGTGAGTTCAGACCATTCACGTTTAGTGTTATTATCTTAAGATTTTTACCCATAATCATGTTTTTCCATTTTTTTAACTTGTGCTCCTAGCCCCTTTAACAACAAAAATAACACATATTTATATAAAAACACATTAAAAAATCTCGACCTCCGTACTTTGGGCCTTTCTTCTGCCCACTGGTCCCTGTTGGTGGGTGGAGGGATTGTCCTCACCGAGTGTAGGGCCCTCCCTAGACCTGTATTTACTATCCAAGAAATAGTCATTAGTCTAGAAATGTCCAACAAAATATCACTTAAACCTCTCCTAGCCGTCTGTTTCTCTTTTACCTTGTCTTCTTGGCCTTCATTTCTTCTGTGTCTTTCTTAATCTTTGTTATAATCTAGGCTTTCAGTTGAAAGCCTTGTAGTCTTTCCTGGGCCCGCTGCGCCACGTCTCCCCCCGTCTTTTGCCGCTCACTCGCCTCCACTCCGGCTGTCGTGATGCGTTCAGGGCCTCCGCTGCTCCTACCGTTTCCTCCGGCACGTACACCTCAAGGCCCCGCTCCATCATGTCCTGCGCTGCCTCTCTGGCTGTGTTGTAGGTTCTTACGCCGTTCTCCCAATGAATCCTCATCTTCGTTAGCGGCGTTTGGAATCTAATTTTTTTTTCTTTCAGCGTTTTTTTAATGTTGGCATATTTCTTCCGCTGCTGCACAATTTCTGCCGGGTAGTCATGATCAAAGAATATCTGCTTGTCGCCGATTCGTATCTTTTTTTTCCACGCTCGTGTCAGGATTCTTTCCTTTACATCATATTTCAGAAAGTTTACCACAACTGACCTGGGTGTAGAGCGTGGGTTCGGGTTCTGTGCCGAGGCTCTGTGCGCTCGTTGAATCTGCAGATCCGCTTCGCTGGGCAGTTCCAGCTCTTTTTTTAAGAACTGATCCATGAATTTCGTCATCGAGTTGCCTTCAATGCCCTCCGGGATCCCGAAGATGCGTATATTGCCCCGTCTGGACCTGCTCTCCAAGTCGGTTACTTTCTCCTGCATCCTCTGCATTTGTGCCGTCAGGGTCTGCAGCTGTTCGCTTGCCTCGCTATTCCAATCTTCCAGCTCTGATATTCGGGCCTGCGCTTCTGTCATACACGCCCGCTGGGAGCGCAGCTCCTCCATGTTTTCTGCTAGCTTGCGCTCCATTTCTCTTCGGAGGCCCATAATTTCTTCCTTAATCTCTTTTTTCAGCTCCTCCTTAAGAGCCGCTAAATCCTGTTGTAGCTGCCGTTTGAAGTCTCTCAACTCTTTACCCAAACTGGCGATGCCAGTGTTCATGGTATCGAGTTTTGTGTCTTCCATTTTCTCTGCTGCGGTCACCTCGTTTTTTTGGGCCCTGTGTTCAGCGGTTTCTCCTGCGTTGTTGAAGAGGAATTCTTTAATTTTACTCTGCTTTTGTCCTTGTGCCCGGCTCCTTCGTGTTTTCATCCCTTAGTTTATTGATCCGCTTATGTCGAGTTGGCCATTTACCGATGATTTTTAATCCGGCTAGGGAGAGCTCTCTGTTTAAGCGTTATGTCTCTCCGCCATCTTCCCGGAAGTCCCCGGCCCCCACCTCTTTTAATTCTGCTGCAGCCATTGCCATTGTATCCCCATGTTCACCGGCCCACTTTAGCCAAGATCAGGGAACAACTGGAGCCAGCTCCTCGGCCTCACATGTCATTGCAGGCGTCTCGCCGTGATGCCCAGTACCCTCGTCTAAGGAGACTTGGGCTCCAGCACTGGGACCTCCTGCAACGCCTTTGAGCGAGGCTGGTGCTGCTTGCCTTCCGGGGTGCTTTGGAATTCTTCGTCCCACACCGCATCGTCTTCCACTCTCGGAACTGGCTGGTCCCACAATCCACAGCCCGACCACTCCTCCTTAGTACTGCCCTTGATGGCAAAACCCAGACCATAAAAGAGGTCACAGTCCATGATGTTGTCGCCACGAGCCGTCATGGTGAACTCCAGATTGGACATCTCCGCTGACTTGTACCAGGCCGTCAGTCTCAGTGTTCCCACCGTGGACAGCTGTCCACTTCCATAGCCGTAAAGTGGCACTGGGTCACCTTCAATCGTGTAGTAACAGGAAAATTTTCTCACCGTTAGCGCAATTTAGCAGGGAGCCCTCCGCCCCTGTGTCGATCAGCAACGGCACCTCCACACCATCCAGCTCCACCATGCAGATTGTGTACCTGCTGGTGTTCGGGGACACTGTGTGGACAACCTTTGGGGCGGGGGGAGCCGATTTCTTCTGTGGGCTCCCCTGCTCGGACATACAGCACACCGTGGCATAGTGGTTCAAGCGGCCACACTTGCTGCAGTGATTCCCTCTCGCCAGACAGTCCCTGGCCGTGAAGCAGTGCTTTACGGACCCACAACCCAAACACATGGGTTTCCCTGGGGCAGACCTCAATTCCACAGCGTTGGCCTCCGCAGCATCCTCCTCCACGCTCCCATTGCTGTCTGGGTCCGCTACTTGTTTGGCAATAGGGAACTCCAGCTGTCGGCGTGACAAGCGCTCGCCCTGCTCCAGTGTTAGCCTATCCACTGCTTCCAGCTGGAGAGCTAACTCGATGGCCCTGGCCAGCGTTAAGTCACCCGGAAAAGTGAGCAGCTTTGACCTTATAGCAGCACTGTTGGTATGCTCCACCAGCTGGTCGCGAACCATGTCCTCCTCCAACGGTCCGAACCAACACTCACTAGCTAGTAGCCTCAAGTCAACTATGAACCGCTGAATAGGCTCGCCCACCTCCTTGCGGCGCCGCCGAAAATTGATTCTCCAGACGATGATGTTGTCCAGGGCATGAAAATGGCACTCCATCAGCTTGACCACGTCCTCGTAATTGTCCAAATCGCAGAGAGTGCTCAAAATTCGCTGGCCTTCAATCCCCAAGTTGTGCACCAACAGCCCGCATGCCTCCAACTTGTCCATTTTCCCCAGATTCAGCGCCACCATGTATGTGTCAAAGGCGGCGTACCATCTTGGCCAGGGGACAGGTGGCTCGCCCGGGAGCTCCAGAAAAGGCCGAATTGGAGACCCACATGTTTCCATACCTCGTTAATCCTCGTTGCCAATGTTGTGTCTAAAGGTAGACCTGAAATGACGAGGCCAGGTGCTGAACTTGTGTTTATTAAATATAACACACTCCACGCTACAACCGCTAGGCAGGGGTAATGGCGAAGAGACCCGCCCCTCCTGCCTGCTGCTCTTTATAGGCGTGGGTGGTGGCGGAAACGGAAGTGAGCGCCACCACACCGTGCCTCACAAATCAGAGCATAGGAACTATATAAAGAACCATATAACAATGTTGAACTTTTTTTTTTTCACAAGTCAAACCTTTTTCCCCATTAATGTCAGTTTATTAGCTGATGTCAGTAATATAAAAATACAGTATGATGTGGTTGAAATAACTTGGTTTAAGATAATTTTGAAAGTCCTGTAGTGACATCGGGAAGCTGATGTTATTTATTTGCTTATGTGGTGCTGTACAAAAACCAAACCAAACACCTAAGGTTATTTTTAGAGAAAACGAAGCAGTTAATGGAGCTGAGGAGGGACAGGAGATCCGGAATAATTTGATTATGCTGATTTTAAAAATGTCCATCACATCTGAAGTTATAATCAGATTTTTCTTCCTTTTTTCTGGTTTATTTCTGAGCTCCATGGTGGAGAACCTGCAGGAACCGAGGATCAGCTGTGAAGAGAACGGGCTGGACTCAGGATTTATAAAACTGAGATTTGACTGAAATAACCACAATAAAAGAGATTTGATGAATTGTTTTATTGATTGTGATTTTTTAGTCGTTTCCCTTGCAAACTAAAACAATGTCTGCAGGTAAAATTAAGGTAAATTAAAACCACAAAATAGATAAATTAATTTCTATTACTTTAAATATCTATATCAGTTAGACTGAACTCTAACATATATTCTTAATTACATGACCAGTAGAAAATATAGCGGTTTACTATTATCATTTCTGACCATTATGTAGCTGAATAATCAGCTGTTCTGCCTTGTATCAGCGCTGACATTTAGTTCTAATGTTCTGCAGCAGACCACAGTCCTGTTCTGTAGGATGATGAGCCTCAACGATGTTCAGCAGCAGCAGAACAGATTCTGACTTCAGCTTCATCTCAGTTGGATCATCTCAGTAAATTAGAAAATCATGATTTGTCATTTAATTTTAAAAACTATAATCAGTATCATCAATATTACATCAGGTTTTAAATGTTTCACTCAGTGTGTAATAGGGCGCATGAGCACACAGCGACCGGCAGCTGGGGAAAAAGTCTGTCGTCTGTGTGTCTGTTTTTATGTACTTTTATATGTTTTTAAGAAATCCTCTGTGTCGTTTCTGCCCTGGAGTGTTTGTGGACTGGATGGCGAAGAGCTCCCTGGTTCCAACAAAATGGACTTCCTCCCCTTTCTTGCACTGCTTCTACTTTTCCTCCAGCTCTTTGTCTCTGAAGTAAACGCGTTCGGCATCATGGCGGGCAGGATACATTATTCCAGGGACATGTTGCTGCATTTAAACACGGTTGATGCAGCGGCTGTGACTGAGCCTAAGCCGCAACTGCCGGACTTCATTTTGAGAGACAGACACAGCGGTGAAAAGAGAGACGGGAGAGACGGCAGAAGGAAGCGCGGAAAGCGTGGAGGTGTGAAATTGCACCTGAGAAGACGTCAGTTTGGTAACATTCCTCTTCCTTCTATGATTTTTGGGAACGTACAGTCTCTGAGAAACAAGGTGGATGAAATTCAAGGGAATGTACGCTACCAGAAGGACTTTAAGAATTGCTGTGTCATGGCTTTCACAGAATCTTGGCTTACTGCGCATGACCGAGACGCAGACCTGTGGATTGACGGCTTTGGAGCCCTGCTGCGCTCGGATCAGCAGGAAGAGGTAACGGGGAAACGTCAGGGGGGCGGTGTATGTTTATACATTAATAAGCAGAACTGCACATCTGTCACGGTCAGAGAGCGCATCTGTACACCCGATGTGGAGCTGCTGTCTGTGTCACTATGCCCCTTTTATTTGCCTCGCGAGTTCCCCCAGCTTTTCATCACAACTGTGTACATTCACCCGAGGGCAGACGCTGACTCCACCTCCAGAACCATCTTTGATGTGATCCAGCAGCTGCAATCAATTTCTCCAGAGGCGCCAAACTTCATTCTTGGGGATTTTAATCATGTTTCTTTAAAGAAGACACTTAAAAACTTTTATCAGTATGTCTCCTGCCCAACCAGGCGAAAAAAGACATTGGACCTGTGCTGTGGATCCATAGAGAGGGCCTATAAATCACTCCCCCTTCCTCCTGTAGGATCCTCAGATCACAACTGTGTACATTTGCTGCCCACATATAAAACTGATCTCAGAAGAGGCAAGGTGGAGACGAGAGACATTGATGTGTGGACAGAAGATTCAGTGCACAGCCTCCAGGAATGCTTTGACTGTACAGACTGGGAGATGTTCACACTGGCCTGCGGGGATGATTTGGACTCTTTGGTGGATGTCACATGCTCATACATGGCTTTCTGTAAAAATAAGATCATTCCATGTAAACGTGTCAAAATATATCCCAACAACAAACCATGGGTTACAAAATCAGTTAAATCCTGCTTACAGAGGAAAACACTTGCCTTTAAACAGGGGTCTGTTTCTGAGCTACAGGTTGCCACAAAAGAGCTGAAGTCCGAAATTTTAAGAGCAAAACAGAATTATAAATCAGAATTGGAAAGCAAGATGGCAACAAAGAAACTTGGTTCAGCCTGGGCCAGTATGAAAACTATTGCAGGCCTTCAGAGCACAGAGCACAGTAATTGTGTGTTTTTAGATGGTTTTAATTCAGACACAGAGCTGGCTAATGCTCTTAATTGTTTTTATGGTCATTTTGACTCCTTTGATTTTAGCACAGAAACCCAAGATTTGAAACAGAAACTCAAAGACAATCAGCACTTTAATATTGAGATGCAGGATATTAAAAGGGAGTTCTGCGCTGTAAAAGTGAACAAAAGTCAGGGCCCTGATAATATACAGTATGTGGGCGCTTGGTAAAGTCCTGCGCACATGAACTGAGTCCTATATTTCATTACATTTTCAATAAGTCCTTACAGACACAACATGTGCCTAAGATCTGGAAAGAAGCAGTGGTTGTTCCCGTTCCAAAATCCAGCTGTCCTAAAACGGTAAACGACTTTAGACCAGTTGCTTTGACTTCAATTTTAATGAAAATTTTTGAAAAACTGGTCAGATGTGAGGTCCTAAAGCAGACTGAGCATGCATTAGATCCTCTGCAGTTTGCCTGTAGGCCTCACAGAGGAGTGGAGGATGCCACTGTCACTCTGTTTAACATGCTTTTTAAACATCTGGATTTTAATGGGACACACGCCAGACTTTTATTTGTGGACTTTTCCTCCGCCTTTAATGCAATCCAACCTCATATCTTAGTTGAAAGGCTCCTGCAGCAATTTGATTTGAGCAATAATCTGGTGGGTTGGATTCTGGATTTCTTTACCAACAGGACACAGAGAGTAATGGTCAATGGTACATTGTCTGACCTAAAGTGCTCTTCTACTGGCTCTCCTCAGGGGTGTGTGTTGTCACCACTACTCTTCATCCTGTACACAAACGTGTCGGAGCAGACATGACAACAGACACATTATAAAGTATGCTGATGATTCAGTTATTGTCAGTCTCCTCCAGGATGGTGAGAGTGGCCACGGCCCAGTAGTTGATGATTTTGTTCACTGGTGTGAGGATTCCTACCTGCAGCTGAATACGACAAAAACTAAAGACATGATTATTGACTTTAGGAGGAAAACTCCCAGGCACAAAGTCACCGTACTAAAAGGCCAGACCACCAAATGTGTACAATCCTACAAATATCTTGGGACGATTACTGATAGTAATTTAAACTTTGAAGAGAACTGTGAAAGGGTGTGCAAAAAGGGTCAGCAACATTTGCATTGCTTGAGAAAACTTGCACGCTTCCAAATTGACCGAACCATAATGACAATGTTTTATTGGGCTTTTATTGAATCTGTTTTATCCTTTTCTTTAGTGTCATGGTTTGGTCAGATAAAACTGAAACAGAGGAAATCCTTGGATCAGGTAGTTAGATGGTCCAGTCGTTTGCTTGGTGAGCCACAGCTGAGCCTGACATCCCGTCCCTGCTGCTGTCAAAGAGTTGAACAAGCTGTAAAAATATATTGCACATAATTTAGGTACCTATTTATTAACTCCATTTTATATTTACTTATTTTTGTAGGATGTCACTTGGGTTCTAAATATTTTATTGGGTTTTAGACCTTTGAATTTTTAACTTCTTTGACTAGTTTTTTAACTTTTAATATGACCCTTCTCTCTTACCTCTGGTTTTTCTCCCATCTCTTTGTCTTTTTATACCCTGATTGATGGAGTCTTGAGTATTTTTATCATGTTTATAGTCAGCTTCATGTGTGCCTGTGTTTGTGTCTATGTTGAATGTAATTTGTGGCTTGTAAATATGGATGTCACCAGACTGCAAAACAAATCTACCTACGGGTACAAATAAAGTAACCTGAACCTGAACTTGAACCTAATAAATTAATGAAAGTCTCTTTTTGAATTATCTTGCAAAAAATCATCTTTTTCAAAAAACTATTTAATTGAAAAGCAGTTTAACTAACTTAACAGTAAACATACAATATTTTTATTTAACTTGCTTCAGTTTGCAAAGTAAACTGCTAAATAATCACAACCAATAAAACTATTCATCAGATCTCTTTTACTGTGGTGATTTCAGTCAAATATCAGTTTTATAAATCCTGAGTGTGGCCCGTTCCCTCCACAGCTGACCCTCGGTTCCTGCAGGTTCTCCACCGTGGACCTCAGAAATAAACCAGAAAAAAGGAGGAAAAATCTGGTTATATCTTCAGAAGTGATGGACATCTTTAAGATCAGCATAACAAAAACATTACAGATGTCCTGTCTCTCCGCAGCTCCATTAACTGCTCCGTTTTTTTTCTAAAAATAACTTTAGGTGTTTTTTTTTTACAGCACCACATAAGCACATAAATAACATCAACTTCCTGATGTCTGTACAGGACTTAAAAAGTTATTTTAAAGCAAGTTATTTCAACCACATTGTTGTGTCCATAATTGGGTAAAAAGCAAATGCACAACTGATGCAGTTTACGGAGCTTTATTACAATACTAGTCACTTACATAAATAGGCTTACGGCACTCGCCTGCTTGCCAGGTGGCTCCCGCGACGAAAGAGGCAGAGCCTCTTCCATCCACTTCCTTTATACCACGAGTGGCATCACCACCGGAAACTGGTAGTAGCCACCCCGGTCTAGCCCATGTCTAGGTCTGCCATCTTAGTAATGCAGCCTATTTACACACACAGCATTCCTCCCCCCCTTCAAAAAAATGCCAAGCGCACAGATAGCCCTCCCAGATTTGCTTTCCGACTCACACTCTAAAACAAAACAATCACAGAAACAGATAAACCTCCTATCCATGCACACAGCTATGGCTGGGGGGCCAGGTAGACTACCAGCACCCCCACACGCCTGGGTGGATTATCCTGCTGCCACACATTCAAAACAAACAAAGCCGTGTTTCTAAGTTAAAACAACCCCAGAACAGCTCCACATAAAGACATACAAAAGTACAAAACACATAGACTACTGGCGGCCCCCCCCAACACTCACCCCCGTAATGGGTACATCACACTACATTTAACGTTGGGTATGTAAATTTGCACAAATAGACATCTTAAATGGGGTCAACACACCCCACCACCCCAAACTTGGCCATAAAAACTAACACATCAGTAAAATCCAATTCCAACATATCCATTGAGCCAATAAAATCCCACATTTACAATACAGATCCCTTAAGATAAAAATTTAGCTCCCAGGTGGCTGCACGGTGGCGCAGTGGTTAGCACTGCGGCAGCACAGTTTACCCTTGGCCGGGGGATTGTGGGGATCGTGGGATCGTGGGTTCGATCCCAGCCCCCGACCAACAGTGATCTGTGTGGAGTTTGCATGTTCTCCCCGTGTTGCGTGGGTTTACTCCGGGATTTCTCCGGTTTCCTCCCACATGCCAAAAACATGCATGTTAGGTTAATTGGCTGTTCTAAATTGTCCCTAGATATCTGTTTCCTATAGGCCCTTAGAATAGAGGGTTAGTATTAATGAAAGCGCTTTGAGTGGTCTTTGTGACTAGAAAAGCGCTATATAAGTGCAGGTTAGTTAGTAGTTAGTTAGTTAGGTGTCATAAAACACCCCATTTCTTACATTTCACTCATCATCTTTTTTTTTTAATTAAATCGAGGTACCACACCAGCAGTAAAACAAACACATCAGGACCAGAACAAAAGCACATGTAAACAATAAACAGAAAATAAAGACAGAACAGTGCTCTCAGTCCTTTGACGGGTCCTTCTCCAACTGCTTCCGTCTTTTCACCTTGGGGCTCCCACTGCGTCGCTTCTTCTCCTCCACTCGACGTAACTCGTTCAGGTGCCTCAAGGTCTGGTCAGACAAGCGCAGATACCCATCACTCCGAGCAGCCTCTACCCGGAACCATCTCCGCTCATTGCGCCACTCGCGCGAACCGTGATCTCCTCTCATCCGAGCCTCAACCCTGGGCCACACCATGTCTCCGACCCGCAGGGAAGCCCGTGTCTTCTTCCTCCGGTGATTTTGGGTCTGACTGGTCTCCACCACCGATCCAGTCGACTCGTGGGCCTGGTCCGTACCATCCATGGCAGACCGCCTTCCCAAGCGATTTATCAACATGCTCTCTGGTCTCGCCCCTTTAGGATCTGGCATGGACACCTCGTACTTACAGGCCGCCCCTGGAGCCCCGTCGTGCAGTCCCGCACCCTCATCCAGGGTAACAGAAAAATCGGCATCGGGTCCGTCCCGAGGCAGCGTCGCGCGGCACCGAACATGCTCTCCTTCGTTACTCATGTGCAGCCAGTCCGATTCCCTCACCTCCATGCCATCCACCAACTTTGTCGGTCGGCTCCACAGTCCGCAGCCCGACCACTCCTCACCCGACACATTGGCAATCGAGAAACCCAGGCTATAAAAAAGATCACACCCCATGATGTTAATCCCCGCAGCAGTGATGTGAATGCGGGTCTGGGGCACAATGACAGACTTATAACGGGCTTCCATTTCCACAAACCCCAAAACTGCCAGTCTGTTCCATCCATAGCCATAATAGTCTCTTCCTTGTTGCTTTATTTGTCGGTGAGGAAACAAACTGTTCATGGTCGCCAGGTTCAACACAGAGATGACTAGTCCAGTGTCCACCAGCAGTGGAATCTCGACACCATCGAGCATGACATCACACCCAATCCTCCCCGTTGTCTCCGGGGAGACCGTGTGCACTATCGTTGGAGTCTTCTGCGCAGTACCTGGTTCCTTCCTACGGCTCTGGCGTTCGAAGTTAGCGCACGCCCTGGCAAAGTGGTCCAACAAACCACACTTGCCACAATGCTTTCCTTTCACCGGGCACACACTGGCCTTATAGTGGTGAACAGGGGATCCACAACCGTAACAACGTGGCGTACCTGGGGCGGACCTTATTTTAACCACGGAGGCATTCGTACCTCTCCGACGTCCCAATCACCAGGGTCCCAAAACAGTGCCTCAGTGCAAGACTCATCCTCACCCAGAAAAGCCCCTTCAGGAAGGCCTCTCATGATGGTCTCTGCTGCCTCAAACCGTTGGGCGAACTCGATAGCCGTGGCCAATGCCAACTTTCCTGGGTACTCCAACAATCTGGACCAAACCACTGTACAGCAAACGTGCTCTGCTAGTTGGTCCCGAATCATTTCATCTTCCAGGCGTCCAAATCACTTCCCCTCACCAGCCTTCGGAGATCTTTAACGAACCTCATCATTGGTTCTCCCAACCGCTGGCGGCACTGTCGAAACTAGATGCACCGGAGCATGAAAATGGCGCGCCATCAACTCCACAACACCATCAAAGCTATCACCCCCACCCCCCCGGCTCTCCAGTATTCTCTGCCTCTCAGCACCCAAATTATGAACTAACACAGCCCTCGCGCGAAGTCTCTCACGCTCGCCAAGGTTCAGAACTACGAGGAAGTTGGTAAAAGCAGTGAACCAACGAGGCCATGGCACGGGCAGTCTGCCCGGGGCCTCCAGAAATGGCCGAAACTCAGCAACAGACTTCTCCATTCCTGCTTTTACCTCGTCGCCAAATGTTGTGTCCATAATTGGGTAAAAAGCAAATACACAACTGATGCAGTTTACAGAGCTTTATTACAATACTAGTCAGTCACATAAATAGGCTTAGGGTACTTGCCTGCTTGCCAGGTGGCTCCCGCGTCGAAAGAGGCAGAGCCTCTTCCACCCACTTCCTTTATACCCCGAGTGGCGTCACCACTGGAAAGTGGTAGTTAGCCACCCCAATCTAACCCATGTCCAACCTGGCCGCCATCTTAGTAATACAGCCTATTTACATACACAACACACGTCACATTTTTATATTACTACATTGGTTAAATAAACTGATATTAATGGAAAAAAGGCTTGACTTCAGAAAAAAACAACAGTTCAACATGTTTAATTAATACATTAAGCGAAGCATACAGCACATCAGAAAAAATAATGTCACGTAACATGAGTTTAAATGAGCAGATGTTGCTGTTTTCTGGATTACTGATGTTTTCACGTTCAAACTGCTGCAGAATTCAAGCAAAAAACTGACTGAACTGTTTCTGACTTCATTCTGCTTCTGCCTGAACCGAGAGGAAAAAAAAGCCAGTCTGAGCCACGCTGCATGCTGGGATATGTCAGCACCACAACAACACTTTTCATGGACCCTTGGTTTTCAGGGTTTTCAAGGCTGCATTTGTCGGCCGCATGTGAAGGAGCCCACGGAATGGGACAGCCTTGGACGCAGAGCAGTGACGTATCTGGCCTAGAAATGAACACTTGGAGGGTGCAGAACCTGAACTGAGACACAGCCGATGTATTTTTGTTGGGGCATGTGGCTGCCTCATCGGTTCCTGGAACAAAATCGGTACCAGCGCATGCACAATGCATTTACCTCATGTGACGTGTTTTCCTTTTTACAGCAGTTTCAAAAATAACAGCTCAAACATAGTAGATTTTATAAAAAAATGCCTTCTTTTGCATTTCACCATTTCTTTCCAGATTATTTAAGAAAAGGAGAGGTCAAATCCAGTATTGCACAGAATGCAAGAGACTGACTTGGGTACTCAAAAACTTTATCCTTAAAGGTCGTCATAAATTGCCCTGGCAAGGGCAGACTGAAGTCACCAAACACCGGCTGTGAGTTTGCACATTTAATAAAGAAAAAATCAAAGTCACAAAGCACAACACTACAGGACTAAGGCAGGATTCCGGGAAGAATGGTGTACGGAAACACCCAAGGAAAACAGGGCTCACGTCCAAGGAAGAAAACAGAATGACCTGGCCAGACCCAGGTGAAGGCGCACAGAAATGCCACGGGAACAGAGAACAAGAGAAGGATGGCGCTCACCCACAACAGAGGAAAAATGACGGGGGATACCCATCTGGACCAACAGTACGCCCCTGCAATGATCCAGCGTTGCAGCGGGGCTTAAATAGGGACAGAGGAATCAGTAACAGATGACAAACAGGTGTGGATGACATGAGCGAGGACAACCAAGGCAACTAATGACAGCGGTCACAGCCCGCAAACTTGAACCAAACACGGAAGTAAACAGAGGGTGCAGTCAGCAAAAAATACAGGAGAGTACGGCAAAAAGTGACGGACTAAAACTGTGAAAAGATTCTAACACATGAACAGACCGAATAATACAAAATGAGAAACATTGTAGAAGAGCTTGGGATAACGAGGGGATGTGATTTATAAACCAAAGTTTAATATCAGCTTCGCTCCTCTAACAAGTCTCATCTCAGTGCAGAAGCAGAATAAGAGGTCGAATACATTCAGACCTTCATACTTATACTTACACACAACAAAAGACATTGCATATCAAAGCTGACATCCCGCATTAACTTAATCCCCCCTCCTTTGTCTTCCGTCTCCCCCACCTGACCCAGAGAGGTCAGGGCGATCGATCTCCTCCATTGTCCTCTGTCTCCTCCACCTGACCTTGGGAAGTCAGGGAGATCGATCTGGTCTCCATCGCTGCGACTCCGTATGCTCTTTGATCTTTGCTGGCGGTCGAGACCTCTTGTCCTGTTCTGAGGCGTGAGGTCATTGCACATATGTAATCACTAAACATTCTAATATGCTTATACATATGTAGGTATGGGATATATGATTAATATAAACCACAAACATAACCCATAAGGTGAGGACAAGATAAATACAAACCGGAGATGCAGATAATAGAATATACATGAAAACTAAAATACAAAAGGAGAGATGAGGACGAGGCCAGAGAAGGCTCAAATATAAACTGCAGGAAGATCTAAAAATGCATAATAACCACGATAATAATGACCAAAGTTAAAATATGAAAACGGAACCAAACTCAAAACAGAAACAAAGGACAAACTCAGATAACAACATACATATTAAATACTAAACAGAAGTGGGGAAATACAGAAAATAACCAGAATAACAAAGGAGCGTGAGCGTGGTTCCCCAACCATGCTCCACATCATGACAAAGGTAAATATTTTTGTAAATATACTCCTGAAAACGTCACCACAAAAGTAATGTAATTTTCATTGAAAATTTTATTTAATTCACAAATGAATAGATATGGATTTAAATAACTTGCAGTATTTGATGAAGTACTTGGTCACGTCTTCAAGACACAAGTAATATACTTTTTACAATGAGAAAGTGATCAGATTCCTTTAACATCATTTGGTTTAGTGTACTAGCAAGAGGAAACGTTTATTTCTCCTCTGCTTCTATTTACCAAATTAGATCTGCTGCATCGCCATTCAAAGAGAATATCTTGAGGAAGCTCCAGACTGAGAGAAAACAACAAAGCACAGTGCAGCTGTTATGGACAACAAAAACATTATTTTGTGTGTGTGCGTACACAAAATAATGTATACATTTTCATCATTGCTTTGGACTATATCATGTGCCAAGCACTTCTACATATGAGGACACAGGTATAGTCCTTGAGCCTATAAGGAACAGCAGACACCCGGAGGTTCATCTTCATGACCTGGACTTTGCTGACGACATTGTCCTACTTGCCACATCAGTAGAGAAAGCAGAATCTCTCCTTCATAGCATTGTGTCTGCTTCAAATGCAGTTGGCCTTCATCTAAACGAAGGAAAAACCAAGGCTCTTCTACTCAACACTGACCCAACAAATAACATTAAAACCAAGAAAGGGGTCACACTAGAGAATGTTCCAAATTTCAGTTATCTTGGATCAGTTGTCTGATGCTTTTCTTGATTTCAAATCAAGGTAAGCTCAAGCCTGGAAGGTGTGTAAGAAGCTGGAGAAAATTTGGAAATTCTATCTTGATTGGCAACTTAAGCTCATTATATTCAGAGCCTGTGTTGGGAAAAATTGTATATACTGTATGCATATAAACAGTTATCATTTTATTAATAACTCATGAAATGAAGATTGATATTCTTATATGTATGATGCTTTTTCTTATTAGTCATAAAATACAACTTGTGCCTCTTCTTATAATCATTGTTAGTGACTAAGCTGCATCACCCTTCTGTTATTCATCTGATGTGTGATAAAAGAGTGTTGACATATATGCTGTATCAAGACTTGTCCCCTGTACACCCTGTGTGTGCAGGGGACATTGCATGAACAGGGTGTTCATACAGTTTATCTCCTACACACACTTGAAGACATACAGAGCGTACTTTTGCTTATGTGGTAATTCCGTTTGTTTTGCTTTTGCTGAGTTTATCACATGCACCATGTACTATCATCATGGCACTATCATTGTATATAAAGAAGGCGCTACGGGATTGCCCCCCAGCATTTTCATCTTCACACTGCCTGTGTGTGTGATTGCTCCTTGCATTGCTCCTTGTGCAAGTAAAACTTCTAATTTCTAAAAGGCTCTGCGTGTCTTAAGTCTGATCTTTGATTCAGTCTAATACCTTTTTGTACTCTGTATTTGTGAGGTTATATTTCAGACTTCTGACATAGCTGGTGCCTGAAACCCGGGACAGCTGAGATCCAGGTGGAGCGGGAAGGGATGTGTGTCCTGCAGGTTGAAAATTGGAAACCCGTCTTGAGGGAACGCTGCCAGAGACTCTCCTTCTCCCGGCTCTAATCTGGTGACGGCTGTCCTTACTGATAGAGCCTAAAAAGTAAGTTACAAATTTTTCCCTTTTCAGATTGACTGTAGTAGACGTATATGAAGAATAACCGAGCCTCACAATTCACAATTTCCCATTTTTAAAGAACCACGGGTCAGCTGACGAGCAAGTAATGGTAGTACAAGCGGCGTTCTGTACTTTTCCTTGTGGTTAAAAACCGCTGCAGGAATGCAGTGGTCTTAGGAAGTAACGTGACGGCGATTCACGGTTACTGACCGGTCAGGTTTTAAAATAAAGAGGGGTGCAGGAGACAGTGTGACGGCGATTCACAACTGTTTGGTGGTCAGGTTTTAAAATAAGTAGGGTGAAGGAATTCACCCCAAATTGGGCAGTAATAGTGTTAAACAGTCGGCGTACTGTTCAACGTTCCTGACTACGGAACACACCCCAAAAATTGGGTAGTAATACGGTTACGGTGGGCGTACTGATAGCGTCCCTGACCATCTAAAAATGGGGAATTGTGTTAGAAGATCAGATAGGCAGACGAATAAACAGAAGAAAAAACAGGACATAGCGCGCGCAGCTGTAAAAATTACAATAACAGACAAAATGAAAAGGGAAAAATAAAGGATCCAGAAAAATACTTAAATAAATGGAAAAAAGGATTTCTCATTCAAGCCCACGTTGAACGTGAATGAATGCCAGGCATTGTTAACAACCATTGAAAAGACGTCTAATAAACCTGTTAAAACAGGCAAACCCAGTGCGGAGCTCCAATGTGCCATCTTGTGGTCACAAGCAGCAGAGGCTTCCCAACGGAAAGCTGATGAAGCCAGAGAAAAGCAGAAACAAATGAAAACTCCACTATTGGAAAATCCACCCCCATACCCCAAACCGGGACCTAAGGCGGGCCCGTATTCCACTCTTTCACAAGAAGCCCAAGAGGTTGGGAAAAGGAGGAAGCAAATAAAATCATAATTAAATGGCAGCAAAACTGGATAACGTTAAAATGGACAATGATAACGTTGTTTTATCTATTAGCTATTCTGTGTGTGTGTGTGTGTGTGTGTGTGTGTGTGTGTGGTTGATCTGTGAAGAAAGTGGTCTAAATATGGGTACTTTTACAAAGTTTTTATTTTTTCAATTTAACTCTGTGGGGTCTTGATTAACGTGATAAACTGTTTACATATTTAAAAAAAAAACAACAAAACAATTTTGACGCATTACTGACCTTTGTCCTTGACTGAAATATGACAGTGCACTTTATAGGGAAAAAAGGACTGACGTGTGACAATGTGACTACAGGCCATACTATGATCATATTATGATGTCATTTAATAATGCCTAATCACTGAAGATTTTATGTTTTCCCTATATCACATGATTTAGAGCACAGAGGATCAAAACGGATTGATAATTAATGTGTCTGTGCATATGATCTGCCAGAGGCTGTGGATTATCAGACAAAGATCTAGAAGAAAGAATCACTTTTTGAAGCCAAGTATGACTTTGTATGACATTGTAGATAACATAAGGTGTACTGATTCAAATGACTTTGACTTTACAAATGTAATGTTTATATGATTTTATACTGATATTACTCACCACATAATGGTGTGGTAACAATATATTTCAGAAATGTGACAGCAATGAGGGATGTGCTTCTCCTGATTCAGCGGTGGCCAAGCTGGGACAGGGTGAATTACATTGCACTCCATAATTTACCAAGGAATGTATGAAATAGGGACATTCCTTGTAAAACATTAAATCGAATTCTAAATTAGGCAAAACGTCCGCCTTTCCTTTGACTGAAAGAATGTGACACAATATTTCAAATTCAACCCATCTGTGTTCAATTGGACAAACTGATCTTATTTATCAATGCTGAAGCATATCAAAAATGCACAAATAGTTATTTTGTTTTTCTTAAATGAAATTTGTAAACTATTTCAAGAGATGTCACAAAAAGAAGCTATAATTATTGAGATATTAAGCCTCCATGTATCAAAACAGAGGGTATCAAAGAAATTAATTAGCAAATTAATTAGCAAATAATTAGCAATCCCCAGAAAAATAGATAATGCATAAAAATTATCAATAAATGCAATTTTATTTACATAAGTGCTTTTCATTTCATTTTCTGTAGTGCCCAGGATAAACATATGGCTGCAGTTATAACTCAAATACAGGCTGGGCAATACAGACCACCTTTTTATTATTTATGGGATAATACAAATAATAAGATCATGCCCTCTATTATCCTACACATTTCCCATGTTGTGGAGGAGGGGGCGAACAGCAACTCTCTCCCTCTCTCTACTTAGCAAAGGAAGAAGCGAGCGATAGGCTTGCTCTGTAAAAATAGAAGTGTGCTTATGCTGTAACGGTGTTGTCTGGGGTTAACTTATCTGTATTCTGTACAGATAGTAAATATGCTTATAGCACATGCCACCTGCATAACGCTACTCACTGTGCTGCTATTGGTCTTTTAGGAACCGTCAGTCTCATTAATAATGTTGATGTTTTAAAAGACTGTCAAAATAATATGGACCTTCCTCCTGTTTCATGTGTAAATAATTAGATATACATTTGGCTTGTCTGATGAAAATTTGCTCTGCCACCCACATTATACAGATGAGCTGTCCTGGTGGCACATGGCCAACCATGTGCCAACAGGAGGAAATCAATGATGAGGATGTTGGGAAAAACTGTCCTAATATTTTGAAAGAAGTAACAAAAACATGCCAAAAGTGCATCATTTGTTTATAAAATAATGCTCAAGGAGCAATGGAAAGCTACAATATTGCTTGGTGGTGATTGACACCTCCACAAAGTGGACAGGAATTCATCACACATCCCCAGCAAATGCCGCATCTGTGTGTGTGACAGGATTATCACCTTTTGAATGTGTTTTTTCGCCATCCTTATGTATTACCTGACCTCTCACCACTAACCACACCTAACAAATACACAGATCTTGGTGAACATCTCAGGGAATGTTTTGAAGCTCTGCTCCACAGAAAGAAACGGATCAACCTGGAGACTATGTCTTCATAAAGAACATAAAGAACCACCACCGACAACACTAGACACTCCCACTCCCACTGCAGTACGTATTGCTGAATGACCATCTCGGATTCACCTTTCACACGCTAAAAGACTACGGGTGCCTGTAAGTGAACTAACTAACTTGTTTCCCTGAGTAAGTCCAGTACAAAGGGGGCATGTCCTTTTAAGGACAAGGCCGTCTCAACCCTGGTGAAGAAAGAGGCCCGGAGTGGTACTCTCTCAGGTGGAAGCATGGCACCAAAATTATTGATGACTCTGTGTTCAGCACTTCTCCTGGCAGTGGGGTGGTAATCTCTTTCTGATTCAAGGACAAGGAACCCACGAAGCACGGACAATGAACAATACGCATAACCTATGGTACCAGACAATGGTGGTTTTGGTGAGAGGACTGGGAATCGATACTTCTTGCTATGTGTGTTCATTGCTACCCCATTTACACAAGACTGCAATACCCATGATTGATTACAATACCCATGATCCCTGTTCCACTGAGTGAAGAGAAAACGCCCGGAGCGACAATAGCGATGAACTCTCGTCTCAGTCTGTTTAATACAAGCAATAATGTTGGACATTGGTTGGTGGGGAATTTGTCAGAAAGGTATCTTAATAGATTGAATGTCACTATTACTGATTACACTGGGTCTAAGATTAGAATATTTAATATTATTGGGATTGGAACTTCTTTGCTTGCAGTTAAGAAGCATTTAATGAAAGTAAATCCTACACTGTTTACTTCACCAATCTGCTTTCACAAAAATTGTAGTAAAAACAGTTTCAACCTGGGTATTTCACAAAGATGCAATGATACTAAGGAAGTGACCTGTGAAGTGTCATATTATGATTCTGTCTGTAGAAATGTATTTCACTTTCCCTATATTGCTGCTGGAAAATTCACCTTAAAGAGGAAAAATTGTACTTTTAACTGTAGCAATAATCCTACTGTTTTTTGGCCAAATGATGATGGGTATGGATTCTTGGAAAAACCAATGGGTACTCTTTTTCCAATGTATGGCAGTGCTCTAGCTATACGCCACATGAATGCTTAATAATGTCAATGTAGGAAATCTTTTGAAGTTACATTATACTGATAATTGCATATGATTAAAAAGATTAATAAAATAATAAACAGGAGGAAAATGTTGGGAAAAATTGTATATACTGTATGCATATAAACAGTTATCATTTTATTAATAACTCATGAAATGAAGATTGATATTCTTATATGTATGATGCTTTTTCTTATTAGTCATAAAATACAACTTGTGCCTCTTCTTATAATCACTGTTAGTGACTAAGCTGCATCACCCTTCTGTTATTCATCTGATGTGTGATAAAAGAGTGTTGACATATATGCTGTATCAAGACTTGTCCCCTGTACACCCTGTGTGTGCAGGGGACATTGCATGAACAGGGTGTTCATACAATTTATCTCCTACACACACTTGAAGACATACAGAGCGTACTTTTGCTTATGTGGTAATTCCGTTTGTTTTGCTTTTGCTGAGTTTGTCACATGCACCATGTACTATCATCATGGTACTATCATTGTATATAAAGAAGGCGCTACGGGATTGCCCCCCAGCATTTTCATCTTCACACTGCCTGTGTGTGTGATTGCTCCTTGCATTGCTCCTTGTGCAAGTAAAACTTCTAATTTCTAAAAGGCTCTGCGTGTCTTAAGTCTGATCTTTGATTCAGTCTAATACCTTTTTGTACTCTGTATTTGTGAGGTTATATTTCAGACTTCTGACAGCCTGCATAGAATCCATCCTCTTGTATGGGTCAGAAACATGGACCATCACAAGAGAACTAGAGGCACGTATAGATGGCTGTCATACACAACTATTGCAGAGAGCACTGAACAAAAGCTGGAAGGACCATATTCCTAACAGAGTTGTGTATGGAAAATTACCCCTCATAACAACGATAATAAAAGTGAGACGTCTACGGTTTGCCAGACACTGCCTACGTGCAGTGGACCAGCTAGTTTCCCACTTGGTCTTCTGAACTCCAGTCAGTGGTCACACTAGCCATGGCAGAAAAAGACTCAGTTATCCCAACACATTCAAAAGGGACATGGGGCTTGAGGAGCAGGAGGCGTTAAGGCTGATGAAGGACAGGAAACTTTGGGCTCACCATGGTGCTGCAGCTTCTTTTGCTCCGTCCACAGATGACAGATGATGATGATGACACCTAATAAAATGAATTTATAAAATAACTGATTCAATTTTTAAAAATTCTTTAATGTCATGCAGGCTGTGACACATTGAAACCTCCTGATTGTTAAAAAAAGAATGAATGAAAATAATTTTGATAGTTCAGAACATGTCTCTGTTGAGGATTTATATTAACATAGTGGTATCGTGGTATTTTAAAAAGTATTGACTCCAAAGTATCAAACAGCTGGTATCCAAGTATCGATACTTGAGTATCAATACGTCCATCCCTACTGTGAATCTCCAGTCTGGACACAGGACAACCCCCCCTTCCCACCGTAAATGAAAGATGTGTGTCTGAAGAGACAAGAGTGTGTCAAGACACGCTGCAGATAGACAGGTAGGAGTTAGGCATGGAAAGAGAGAGAATATTGTCTGTAACTTTTTTTTTTTTTCAGAAAAACACAGACTACAATAGATAAAACAGAGCAACAGAGCAAATTATTTCCTCTCCACTCGGTACAGAGCAGTTAGGGACTGAAGGGAGTTTTCAAATGAAGGTGCTGCAAATAATTTCCAAATTCAAGATTCAAAGGCTTTATTTTCATGTGCACAGTTAAGAAATGCTACATTTCCTGAGCAATGAAATTCTTACTTTGCTCTCCAAACGAATGCCAAGGTAAAAGGTACAGAAACAACAATTCTAATAGGTCATGACACACTAACACAGTAACTCAATCCTAATACTAATGGATGCTAATAACACACACACCAACACACAGTTAGGCAGTAGAGGAATGAAACTGAAAATTCACTGGATGACTAAAGTGATAGTGGTATATTGATATTAGAGATGATGTGAACCTGAGATGGCATGAACCTATGTACAGTGTGCAAATGAGCATTGTGCAACAAGCAGTGTATAATTACAAATTATTTGATAAGTAGCAGCAGAGATGATATGGACATCAGACAAGTGATACTATATCTACTGTACAGGTGAGCAATGTGCAAATTTAGCATCTTGTGTGTGAGTTCCTATATACAAAGCTGTGTTACAGAGTTTTGGGAGTTGTTGTCTGCTCATGGTTCATGGTTCCAAGGTTGTCATAGCCAGGAGCGGCACTGGGGTTAAGCTCCCAGTGCTCATAAAATGCTCCTTATGGCGTGCGTCTCGAAAAGCCTCTGACAACTAAGTCCAACTCCTAGCCTGCCCGTGTGGTTTAGTCTCTAAGCCCGGCGGAACTGCTTTTACTAATAGGAGAAGGGGCGAGGGCGGATCTCTGGCGCCTTAAAACCAGATGCTTTGGGTAGATGGTGGCTCATCAACCTGGGAAGGTAGCCCATCTAGGGGAAGGTAAACCCTGATTTCAAACCTCCGCTGCCTTGCGGCACACCCGGTCACGGGAAAGGCTTCGGGAGTCAACCCTGAGGAAAAATCCGGAGTCGGAGCCCCTAAGACAGTTCTCTGTTGTGCTCAACATCGTTCTGGCAGCTCCTGCGACGGCGCTGGTGCCAAACTATAGCAGCCCTGCTGTTCCTTTGGATTCATCAGTGACGTGGAGAGGGGGGACATGCTGCATGGGTAACATCTTGTCCTCCACAATATCTGCTGCTTGTTAATATATTTAAAAATTGCATAGATTAGTATTACTCATATTCTACATTTTATTGCATGCATAGTTTTTTATTTTTATCTTTAGTGCTACTCCATGTTTTATGTTGCAGCATTGCACCGAGACAAATTCCTAGTTTGTGTACTACATGAACAATGGCAATAAATCTGATTCTGATTCTGATTCTGATTCCATATCTTCCTGCCCAGGCTTGAATCCTACCAACGCCCAACGCTGGAAGGTAGAACACCGGTGCGCATCGGCCTGTTCAGCCACAGGTGGTGCTGTTCCAACAGAGTAGATGTTCAGGATTCTCTTCCATGGTCATCATAGACCGACGGAGGCCGACGATGTCTGTTCATGAGTCTGACGGCAGTGGGAAAGAAGGAGTTTTTCATTCTGGTTGTCCTGCCTTTCACACCTCTGCCCTCCGGCCTGAGGGTAGAAGTGTGAACAGTCTGTGCTGGGGGTGGGTGGGGTCCTGGAGGATGGCGTCAGCTCTCTTTTGGACTCTGTGGTGGTAGATGCTCTGCAGGAAGGGGAGTGGAGTCCTGATGATCTTCTCCCCTGTCTTCACCACTCTCTGCAGGCGTTTGCGCTCCAGGGCAGTAGTGCTGCCGTACCACGCAGTGATGCAGTTGGTCAAGATGTTCTCGATGATGCAGCTGTAGAAGTTGTTGAGGATCCTGGAAGACATGCCAAACTTCTTCAGCCTCCTCAGAAAGTACAGTCGCTGTTGAGCTCTCTTAACCAGCTCTGTGGTGTTGTGTGTCCACTTAAGGTCCCTGCTGATGTGGATGCCCAGGTATTTATAGCTGCTCACCCTCTCCACCTCAAGCTTCCGGATGAACAGCGGCTGATGGGGTCTCCTCCTCCCTTTCTTCATGTTCATGTAACGGAGTCAAAAATGTACTCTAAGTATTTCTTTTCCTCAGTTATGTTTTTCTTTATATTGTTGTGAATTTTATTTTACTTGAGTGTTTTATTTTGGCAGTGCACTTCTCACATCCGCTCTTTCTGAACCTCTGAGGCTCCGGTAGTCAGTCTTTCCCCACAGTATCGCGTTGCTTTGCTGTGGGTAAGTTGTGTCCAAAACGCTGCTGGCACCATATAATTGTATTGTTCGTTAGTCTTATCATTTAAACTGTAACCTTGGTTGTAATTGTTCGTTATTAATTTGACATGTCACTGTAGTGTATTTTTTTTGTTATTTGTGTTATAAATAAGTGTTTTATAGACGTTTCGGCGCACATTAGGAGTCCGATAGGCGCCATTTTAGGGTTTGGCGCCAATATAGGCTCTATGGTGACTCCAGCAGCTTATATCATTGTGTAACCCATATTTTTTTGTAAATGTAGGAGCCTGTGTGGGATCGAGGTACAGACGGAACGTGATGTAGTTTTGTTTTATTTCTCTAACAGGTATGTTTGTTTCTGAAAAATTTTATTATTTGAAATGTAATTTATTTTTGTATTGTGAAGTTATTTTGGAGCTCCTTTCCCACACAGTATCGCGTTGCTTTGCTGTGGGAGCCTGTGTGGGATCGAGGTACAGACGGAACGTGATGTAGTTTTGTTTTATTTCTCTAACAGAAATAAATTGTGGAAACAGCAGTCTGGTGTCATCGTGGTCCCTATGCTGCACACACTTGTTTTGATGTTCCCGATCACGGCCGCTTAAGGGTGCCCCAGAAAGAAGAACCGTTACGCTTGTGACGAGATCCGTTACACTGGTGACGGGATCCGTTACATTCACTATCATTTCCTTTCTCTTGTCAGTGTTGAGAGTGTGTCATAGCCCGAGTGTCAGTTCTGTCCACACTCGGGTCTTGTATCATATTTCCCTGGCTTTGGCAGCAGAGGATTCCTTCTAGCTCCTCGGGCTCTTATTGTGAAGGCGCCCGGGAGAGCTCCCTGCTGTCAAAGTCAGCTGCTGTGCTGCTGTCATTCCGAGCAGCTGCGCCGCATTGGGGTCATTAGCTGCCAGAGATAAAAGCAGGTGCTGAATGTTCCCCAGTGCGGCAGTCTCTGTTTCCCTCCGTGATTCACTGTTGACAGATTTGGGAATCTCCTTTACCCGCCTGTTAACGGTCTCGTTTGTAAGGTATGTTCTGTGTAACTTAACCTTCACTATTATTCGTCTGGCGCATCGGGTGCTCCCCGGCTCAGACGTCACCCTGTCTTTGTATGTATCCTGTGCTTGTCCATCCTTCACCATTAATAAACATCACTGCAAAACTCACTGGTGACTGTGGTGTCTCTTGGTTGTCCGTGAGGGCCACCCTGACAGTAGACTGCCGCCAGAACGCCCGGAGAAGAGGCGTCGCACGGAGACGCCATTCACCGTGAGTTTGGCTGTATTGGACTGTCTGTTCCTACCTGTCTGAGTGTCTGCAGCTGGGAGTATGACGTCATCCAGGAGCCACGGCCGGCGCCGAGGCAGGCAGCTACCGGAAGCTCTGGAAAATGTTGACAACACCATCTTCTCCGCTACGCTGTGGGACGCTCCCAGCGACATGTTAAGACATTTGGACTATGCTGAGGAATTTCTGCTTAATCTCCCCCTCGAGTTTGACGATCACCCGGAGGTGATAGCGAGGTGGGAGGAACTCGCCGCCCAACGCGAGTCGCTTCGTGGGCTGGAGGAGAGGAGCAAGAAGCAGGGGAGAAAGCATCCTCGCTCCCTGCGTCGTTGTTCCATCCCGGAGAAGGTCCAGGAGTACGCGTCGTCTGGGGGCCGACGACAACGTCGGCGTAACGACGCGGGCTCTCCTCAGCAAAATCCTCAGCTAGAACCCCGTCTGGATCCAGTTCCGGGTCGCCGCAAGCGCTCCGTTTCGGTGAGTCCAGTCCCGGAACCATCTCGAGTGGCCTCACCTCGTCTCCCCAGAGGGCCCTCTGTCGCCATCCAGCGGGGAAAGGGAAGAACGACGTCACCCACAGCAGGAACCATCTCAACCTCAGGAGAAAGGCAAGTGCATGATAATTTCTCTCATCTCGATATTGTTTTGCCTTGTCTGACTCCTGGGGGTGGAGTTCGGGGTATGCAGCCCCCCGAGCTCCCCCCACCTGCTGTGGATGAAGGAATTAACCCTGCTTCCTCTGTGTCTCCCTCTGCTGAGCGGTCCTTGATGCCAGGCCAACGTCGCTGGATGAGGAGGGGGCCTGCAGTTCTGGAGAGCCTGGTTCCGGTTCCGCAGCCACGCCGTGGGCAGAGGAGGAGAGCGGACTGCAGCGTGGAGCCTTCGCCGATGAGGAAGCGTCCCTGGGGTTCCACGGAGGAGCGGTCCGGTCCAGCGGGTCGAGGTTCTCCTGTCACCACGCCGTGCGGGCCATCGGCGTGGACATCGGTGCCGGAGGACTCTCAAGCTGCACACACCATCACGCCAGCTGTGGAGCCCGACGCGGCTGAGTGGGAGCCTGAGGACGACCTCCTGACATCTGAGCCCGGATCTTCGCAGTCCTGGACGGCGTCAGAACCCGAGTTCAGGCAAGTGCTCTGTTTTGTCTTTCTTTTTCACCTCTTAGAGCATTTTTGCCTGTCTCAAGGGGAGATGAGCCGGGTGCAGCCGCCCGCTGCGTCCGAGCTTATCTCGCCGGGTTCTGGCGCTGCCGGTGATCCTGATCCCGGGTTTTCTCTCTCTCTTGAGCCTTCTCCCAGGGTCGCCGGCAAGGGGCTGCTCTCGCCTGCTGCACCAGAGGTTCCGGTTTCGGGGTTGGAGGTCGAGTCTGGTGCGACGCCGACCCAGTCGGGGTCCATCGCGGGTTTGGTTCCGGAGGCCCAATCGGGGTCCACCGTGGGTTTGGTTCCGGAGGCCCAATCGGGGTCCACCGTGGGTTTGGTTCCGGAGGCCCAATCGGGGTCTGATGTGGGTTCGGTTCCGGAGGCGCAATCAGGGTCCGACGTGGGTGCAGCACCAGCAGGTCCTGGATTCGGTGAGGGAGCTGCAGATCCCCGGCCACCGGATGCTGGACAGGCTCATTCCCCTCTTCACCCTCATCACCATCGTCATCCTCCTCGTCTCCCCGAGGAGCGCTACCCATCTACACCTGGGGCCGTTGGGGTTCCGATCGCTTCGCCCGGTTCTCCCTTGTCTCTCCCCTTTTCAGTGGGACTGCCGGCTGCTTCTACCCAATGGTTCTGGTGGGCTAGCGATGCGGGTCGGCCGCCCGAAAGACTGTCTCACCAATTTGGCTCTCTGGGTCGGCCTCCCGACGTTTTGGACTCCCTGTGTGGCGACCTGGTCCGGCCGCCTGAGACTCTCTGCTTCCGAGCATGGGACCGGGGTAGGCCGCCCGAACTGTCCTTTCTTCCCCTCCCTGTTCTGTGGCCACGTGATGCCGGACGACCCCCCGAACCTTTTGCCCCCATCCCTCAGGGTCAGGACTGCACCCTCCCCGGGGTTCTGATTATGTCTGTGAGACTGTTGGGGTGTGCGGGGGGGGGGGGGGTTGTTGATTTGTGATTTTTGTGGCTCACTTCTTTGTTGTTTCTGTGTTTGGTTCTTTTCCCTCCACCTAATGTCAATTTATTTTTTGCCAATATATGTACTGCCTTTTTGGTTCTTTTCTTGTCACCCACATTCAAGGGAGTATGGTTTTTTTTTTTCTTTTTCTGTCTCTGCTGCCTTGTTAGTCCTGTTATTTGCTTGTCCTTTTTTTTGTCTCTCTCCCTCCTGCCAGCGCCCCATCCACCCACCCTAGGGGGGTGGGTGGGTGGGGGGGCTTGGGTGTTACTCGGGCCGCTCAGAGCTCGGCCTCGAGGGGGAGGTACTGTCATAGCCCGAGTGTCGGTTCTGTCCACACTCAGGTCTTGTATCATATTTCCCTGGCTTTGGCAGCAGAGGATTCCTTCTAACTCCTCGGGCTCTTATTGTGAAGGCGCCCGGGGGAGCTCCCTGCTGTCAAAGTCAGCTGCTGCGCTGCTGTCATTCCGAGCAGCTGCGCCGCATTGGGGTCATTAGCTGCCAGAGATAAAAGCAGGTGCTGAATGTTCCCCAATGCGGCAGTCTCTGTTTCCCTCCGTGATTCACTGTTGACAGATTTGGGAATCTCCTTTACCCGCCTGTTAACGGTCTCGTTTGTAAGGTACGTTCTGTGTAACTTAACCTTCACTATTATTCGTCTGGCGCATCGGGTGCTCCCCGGCTCAGACGTCACCCTGTCTTTGTATGTATCCTGTGCTTGTCCATCCTTCACCATTAATAAACATCACTGCAAAACTCACTGGTGACTGTGGCGTCTCCTGGTGGTCCGTGAGGGCCACCCTGACAGAGTGAGGTTGTTGTCCTCACACCATGACACCAGGTTGGCCACCTCCCTCCTGTAGGATGCTTCATCATCACCAGTGATGCGTCCTATCACTGCTGTGTCATCCGCAAACTTTAGGATGATGTTGTCTTGGTGGGAGGCAACACAGTCATGGGTGAAGAGGCTGTAGAGGATGGGGCTGAGAACACAACCCTGTGGGACACCTGTGTTTGTGATGATGCTGGCTGAGGTTCTGTTATCCATCCTGACAGACTGGGGCCTGCAAGTTAGAAAGTCCAATAGCCAGTCGCAGAGGGTGGGGTGCAGGCCAAGTAAAGGCAGATTGTCGGTGAGTTTGTGGGGGATGACCGTGTTGAAGGCGGAGCTGTAGTCGACAAAGAGCATCCTAATGTAGGAGTCTTTATCTTCCAGGTGGGAGAGAGAATAATGGAGTGCTACAGCGATGGCACCTGAGGTGGACCTGTTGGGCCAGTAGGCATACTGCAGGGGGTCCAGGGTGCCCAGTATACTATCCTGAATGAGGGGCAGCACCACTCTCTTGAAGCACTTCATGATGATTGGAGTGAGTGCTACCGGTCTGTAATCATTAAGACAGGTTGGCGGGCTCCTTTTGGGGAGAGGGATGATGGTTGTTGTTTTGAAGCAGGAGGGGACCATGTTCTGGTTGAGGGAGAGGTTGAAGATTGCTGTGAGAACGTCAGCTCTGCAGCGCATGCCCTGAGGGCCCGCCCAGGTATGTTGTCTGTCAAATCTCTACTTTTTAACATGCAGTCAATGTAATTTAGCTGTTGTAATGGATATTGTGTTAAAGTCTGTATTGGCTGTCGCACAAAAGAGTTTTTCTGTATTGCAGAAGTTTCTGCTTAATTTACAAATCACTGTAATAGGAAATTTTTTTACAATCCTGTGCTTTTCTTGTATTGTTATATAGAATGTAACAATGGGGGCGTCTGTGGCGCAGGTGTAGTGTGACTGACTAATGATCGGAGGGTCATGGGTTTGATTCCCGCTCTGTCTGCAGTCTGCATGTCGAAGTGTCCTTGAGCAAGACACTGAAGCCCCAGTTGCTCCTGGTGGCCAGGCTAGCGCCTGTGTGTGTATGGCAGCTCTGCTGCCATCAGTGTGTGAATGTGTGCGTGAATGGGTGGATAGCAGGATCTGTAAAGCGCTTTAGTCATCCAGAGATGAGAAAAAGCGCTATATAAGTGAACGCCATTTACCAATATCACTGCAGTAAACTGGAAAAAAAAACCAAAAACACCTGCTTTAAAATTTGTAATTCTTTCCACAACTTTTAGTGCAAAGAAACCTCTCAAAACATCACAACTTTTTAAAAAGTTAAGTTAATCCCTTCCACACCTATGGTGTATGGGGTGGCGCTTATCTCCGTTTCACTGACCCTGGGTCACACAGCTACTGTGAGTAGTGAACGCTACAGTGAGGGTGTCAGTCCTTTGCTAGCTCTGTGCGTTAACTTTCCTTTCCCCATTCCATTATGCTGAGCACCAAGCTAGAAGGTGGAAAGTACCATATTTATATGGTCTTTGGTATGACCCGGCTGGGATTTGAACCCCGGCCTCCCAGTTGTGGTTCAGATGCTCTACCAACTAGGCCACCACTCCGGTAACTTTTTAAAAATGTTTTTTTCCAACTTTTTAAAAAAAACCTCCTGTGAACTCAGACTTTTTGGGCCACAACAATCCTAAAAAACATCCCGTGAAATCCTGGAGGAACTGATTAACAGACCATAGCATTATATGTTTAAAACTGAATCCAGAAAACAAGACAATTTAAAAAAGATTACTGGAAACTTGAGAGGGATCACATTCCTCAGCCTCCCAGGGAAGGTCTATGCCAAGGTACTGGGGAGGAGAGTCCGGCTGTTGGTCGAACCTCGGATTCAGGAGGAGCAATGCGGTTTTCATCCTGGCCGTGGCACATCAGACCAGCTCTTTACCCTCTTGAGAATCTTCGAGGATTTGTGGGAGTTTGCCCAACCATTTTACATTTACATGTGTTTTGTGGACTTGGAGAAGGCATTTGACCGTGTCCCTCGTGGATTTTTGTGGGGGGTGCTTCGGGAGTATGGGGTATCGGGCTTGTTGTTACGAGCTATTCGGTCTCTGTACGACCGTTGTGAGAGTTTGGTTCGTATTGCCAACACTCGATCGGACTCATTCCCAGTGAGAGTTGGACTCCGCCAGGGCTGCCCTTTGTCACCGATCCTGTTCATAATGTTTATGGACAGGATTTCTATGCGCAGCCAGGGAATGGAGGGTGTCATGCTTGGTGACCACAGGATCTCATCTCTGTTGTTTGCAGATGATGTTGTCCTGTTGGCTTCATCCAGCAATGACCTACAGCTCTTGCTGGGATGGTTTGCCGCTGAGTGTGAAGCGGCTGGAATGAGAATCAGCACCTCCAAGTCCGAGTCCATGGTCCTCGACTGGAAAAAGGTGGATTGTCCTCTCCGGGTTGGGGACAGGCTCCTGCCCCAAGTGGAGGAGTTTAAGTATCTCCGGGTCTTATTCATGAGTGAGGGGAGATTGGAGCAAGAGATTGACAGACTAATCGCAGCAGGATCTGCAGTGATGCGGACATTGTACCGGTCTGTTGTGGTGAAGAGGGAGCTGAATTCTAAGGCAAAGCTGTCGATTTACCAGTCAATCTACGTTCCTACTCTCACCTATGGTCATGAGCTTTGGGTAATGACCAAAAGAACGAGATCGCGGATACAAGCAGCTGAAATGAGCTTTCTCTGTAGGATTGCTGGACTCACCATCAGAGATAGGGTGAGGGGCTCATTCATCCGGGAGAGGCTCAGAGTAGAACCGCTGCTCCTCCACATTGAAAGGAGTCAGTTGAGGTGGTTTGGGCATCTGATCAGGATGCATCCTGGACGCCTCCCACTTGAGGTGTTTCGGGCACGTCCCACTGGGAGGAGACCCTGGGGCAGACCCAGGACTCGGTGGAGAGACTATGTCTCCCAGCTGGTCTGGGAACGTCTTGGTATCCTCTCTGAAGAGCTGGAGCAGGTGGCTGGGGAGAGGGAAGTCTGGCCTTCTCTGCTTTAACTGCTGCCTCCGCAACCTGGACCTCCGGAAAAGTGGTAGAAGATGGATGGATGGATAGAAATTTATTGCAGACTTGCTAAAAGATGAGGACTATGTCAAGATAATCAAAGAATTAATTAAAAAATATCAATGTGATGACCTATTCCCGTATTTTGGGGGATATGGGAATTGATGGGAATATTATAAAATTAAAGTAAGGGAATTTTCAATAACATTTAGTAAAGCCCCCATGATGCCTTTTGTGAATTATGGGCACAACTTCCAGTACAAGTTTAGAACGTGGAGTTGTCACGGAAACGGGATACTTTTCCTTGTTATAAATCAATGACTTTGGCATCAAAAATGTGGGAAGATGGCCTTCTGCACCTCAAAAACAGTCATATAATCCTACCACTTCCCATGACTATGGAGGGATTCAATTCAATTCAATTCAACTTTATTTATATAGCGCCATTTCACAACAACAGTCATCTCATAGCACTATCAACTGTAGGGGGGAACCCCCACAGTTGCAGAAAGACCCCAGCAATCAGGCAATCCCCTGTGAGCAAGCACTTGGCGACGGTGGAGAGGAAAAACTCCCTTTTAACAGGAAGAAACCTCCAGCAGAACCAGGCTCAGGGAGGGGCAGTCATCTGCTGCGACTGGCTGGGGGGTGAGGGGATAGAGAAGAAGAAAAGAACAGACATGTAGAGAGCAAACAGCACGATGGGGACTCAATCTATGGGAGAGAACAAACAGATGTTAATGACCAGCAAAAAAAAAATATTTCATAGAGAGTGAGGAAAGGAGTGAGGCCCAGTGCATTACTGGAGGTCCCCCGGCTGACTAAACCTATTAGCAGCATAACTAAGGGAGGGTTCAGAAACACATGATCCCTCCCTAATTGTAGGCTATATCAAAAAGGTAGGTTTTAGCCCTATTCTTAAAAACAGAGATCGAGTCTGACTCCCGAATCCAGATTGGCAGCTGATTCCACAGGAGAGGAGCTTGATAACTGAAGGCTCTGCCTCCCATTGTACTTTTGGAGATTCTAGGTATTACAAGTAATCCTACATTTTGGGAGCGTAGTGCTCTGTTAGGATAATACGGTAGTATCAGATCTTTTAAATAAAAAGGAGCCTGATTGTTTAGAGCTTTGTAAGTAAGAAGAAGGATTTTAAACTTAATTCTAAACTCTATGGGAAGCCAATGAAGGGAGGCCAGAACCGGAGAGATATGATCTCTCTTTCTAGTACCTGTTAAAACTCTTGCTGCAGCATTTTGGATCAGCTGAAGACTTTTTAAAGATGTTTTAGGACAGCCTGATAATAAAGAATTACAATAATCTAATCTCGAGCAAACAAAAGCGTGCATCAGTTTCTCAGCATCACTCTGAGACAAGATGCTCCTAATCTTGGCAATATTACGCAAATGATAGAAGGCAGTCTTAGAAACAAATTTAATATGTGAATTGAAGGACAAATCCTGATCAAAAATAACTCCAAGGTTCCTCACAGAGCTATTAAGAGAAAGAGTAACCGCATCCAAACTGAAAGTTTGATTTGGAAAGGAATTTCTAAGGTTTTTTGGACCAACAAGAATGACTTCAGTCTTATCTGAATTTAATAGCAGGAAATTACAAGTCATCCAAGCTTTGATTTCCTTAAGACAGGCTTCTAACTTGGCTAATTGATTACTATCATCTGGCTTCATTGACAGGTATAATTGTGTGTCATCTGCATAACAATGAAAATGTATACAGTGCTTTCTAATAATGTTGCCTAACGGAAGCATATATAAACTAAAAAGAGTAGGGCCTAGCACAGATCCCTGTGGAACTCTATGACTAAGCTTTGAGTTGAAAGAAAACTCATTATTTACATGAACAAACTGGAACCTATCAGATAAATAAGATCTAAACCATTGCAACGAAGTTCCATTAAGTCCAACATAGTGTTCTAATCTATCAAGTAGAATATTATGATCGATAGTACCAAAAGCTGCACTAAGGTCTAAAAGGACAAGTACAGAAACTAGTCCATTATCAGATGCAATGAGGAGGTCGTTAGTGACTTTCGCTAAGGCTGTTTCAGTACTATGATGGATTCTAAACCCAGATTGAAACTCTTCAAGTAAACCATTTCCCTGCAGGTGGTCAAATAATTGCGTAGCAACAACTCTTTCTAAGATGTTTGAAATGAAAGGGAGATTAGAGATTGGTCTATAGTTAGCTAAAGCTCCTGGATCTAGCGCTGGCTTTTTGAGTAAGGGTTTAATTACAGCCGTTTTAAAAGCCTGCGGTACATGGCCTAAAGTTAATGAAGAATTGATTATATGAAGAATAAAGCTACCAATAAGTGGGAAGACTTCTTTAAATAACCTGGTAGGAATAGGGTCTAAAAGACAAGTTGAAGGTTTGGATGAGGAAACTATTTTGTCTAACTCACAAAGGTCGATTGGAGTAAACTCATCAAGACAGACATCAATAGAAGGAGTTGTAGTAGTTACAGTATTTAAGTTAACTGTGGGAAGAATCTGATTGATTTTATCTCTGATGGATGAAATTTTATTATTGAAAAAGTTCATAAAGTCCTGACTAGTAAGCTCTAAGGGAATGCTAGGATTGACAGAGTCCTGACTCTTTGTCAACCTGGCTACAGTACTGAAAAGAAACCTGGGATTATTCTTGTTCTCTTCTATTAATGCAGAGTAATAACTCGTTCTAGCTTTTCTAAGAGATTTTTTATAAATTAAAAGATGATTTCTCCAAGCTAAATAGATTTCATCTAAATTAGTAGAGCGCCATTTTCTTTCTAATTGACGAGTCTTCTGTTTTAAGCTACGAGTTTCTGTGTTGAACCAAGGAGTTAGAAATCTCTGATTAGACTTTTTCTTTTTTAAGGGGGCCACCAAGTCTAGAGTCTGATGCAGAGAAGCTGAAACACTATCCACCATGTTATCAATTACAGAAGGAGCAAGCTGTCTATAGCTTATTTCCATTGTGTTGACACATGGCATAGAGGAAACAATCTGCATAAATTTGGAAACAGCATCATCTGAGAGGCATCTACTGTAATAATATTTTTCTTTAGGAGCCAAATAGTCAGAAATAGTAAAATCAAAGGTTAACAGACAATGGTCTGACAGTACAGGGTTATGAGGAGACACTACAAGATTTTCTATTTCTATGCCATATGTCAAAACAAGGTCCAATGTATGGTGGAGGTAATGAGTAGAATTTCCTACTTTCTGAGAAAACCCAATCGAATCTAATATTGAATTGAATGCCACATTAAGGCAGTCACTATCTACATCCACATGTATATTAAAGTCCCCTACTATAATTATTCTATCAGATTTCAGCACTAAATCAGCTAAGAAATCAGCAAATTCGGATAAAAATTCTGAGTAGGTTGATGGGGGACGATAAACTATGGCAAATAAAATTGGGTTTAACCTAAAATTGCTAAAGTGCCCAATACTGAGGACCAGGCCCTCAAAGGAATTATAACATGTTTTTTGCTTTACATTAACTAGTAATTTGGAATGGTAAATTGTTGCTACTCCTCCTCCACGACCAGAACTTCTGGGATTTTGACAGCTTAAATAACCAGAGGGAGTTGATTCATTTAAACCAACATAATCCTCTTGTACTAACCAAATCTCTGTAAGGGAAATTAAATCAATCTGATGATCAATTAACAAATCATGGACTAACAGAGACTTGGGAGTTAGAGACCTAATATTTAATAAACCACATTTAATTTTTAAATTATGAGGAGGAACAGAGGCCAAATCATTCAATTTAGAGGCTTTATGTTTAATTTGAGTTTTACCAATATTTTGCTTTATCACTTTGGGATGCTTATACATTATATTTTTATTCACTTTGGAGGGAGCAGACAACGATTCTCTGATGGGGAAGACAGGGGCTAAGCTGAGGGGTGGCGGATGAAGAGGAGCTGCAGAGAGGCGTGTAAGACTGCGACTCTGCTTCCTGGTCCCAACTCTGAGTAGTCATGGTTTTGGAAATTTGGATAAAAAAGATGCCAGATTGTTAGATAAATGAGAAGCACTATCCAAAGTGGGATGAATGCTGTCTCGTCTCATAAGACCAGGTTTTCCCCAAAAAGAGCTCCAATTGTCAATGTAGCCCACATCATTTTTAGGACACCACACAGACAGCCAGCGGTTCAAGGATGACGAGCGGCTAAACATGTCATCACTGGTCAGATTGGGGAGGGGCCCAGAGAATACTACAGTGGCTGACATCGTTTTTGTGAGAAGATGACCTTAAAAAGTGGCCTCACAGACAGTAGCTCTGTTAGTTAGCACCGCTGCTAAGAGAAGAAGAAGAAAAAGCCAAATAAAAGCTCTGAGATATATCAGTGTCTCCACCACAATAAAGTTGGCTGCATTTTGTTAAAAGATGTTGGACATAATCAAATTTACCTCAGAGCAGACGTAGAATCTAGTCAGAGCCACAAAGAACCACAACACCGTGCTCGGCTGTTTTAATGTCGAGGTAAAACAGACAGCTGCAGCTGTTTGTTTTACCCCGAAATTAAAATGCTCATGGTGCTGTCATGCCATGAATAATTGTTATTTAACTTAACACGTACAGACATTTTCTGAGAACATGCTGAAGTTGCTAATATCAAGTTCATATCATTCCAAGGCAGTGCAACAAATGCAAAAAAACCCCAACTATTTGATATCTGTTGGATATTATAGAAATTATTATGGTGGTGCCTTAGGGTATACAGGTGGTGACACCCCGTCTTTGAGGGGTGGTGTCACCTGGGGTATATAATGTAACTGCGGGAGACATCTTGTCTCTTCACTGTGGCTCTCAGGCTAGTGTTAGTGACTCCTATGTTCCTGTTCTCGTGTTCATAATAAAACTATAAAACGTCACCTCAACTCCTCCTCATTACGGACATAACATTTGGCGACAAGGATACACGGCATGGAGAGGGCAGCTACCGCATTTCAACCATTTCTGGAGGCTCCGGGTGAGCCGCTGGACCCATGGGCCAGGTGGTATGCCGCCTTCAAGGACTATCTTACAGCACTGGACCTCGGTGACCTGGACAAATTACGCACAAGGGCTATTTTGATCCACAACCTTGGTATGGAGGGCCAAAGGATCCTGAGCACGCTAGGAGGAGGTGACACATTTGGAGACATTGTGAGGCTCATGGCGGGCTACTTTCGCGCCCCTGAAAATACCATTATGAGGTGCATACAGTTCAGACAGCGACGGCAGTGCCCCGGGGAATCGGTTCAACAGTTTGTGGCAGACCTTTGGCAGCTGGTGGGTGAGTACAGGTTCGGGGCCTTGGAGGAGGAGATGATTCGCGACCAGCTAGCAGAGCACGTGGCATATTCCTCTGTGAGGGTCCGTTTGCTAACTCACGCTGGTGAGCTAACGTTGGTGGCAGCCATGGAGCTAGCACAATACCACGAGGCAGCGGAAAGAATTACAAAGAATCTTGGTGACATGGAGGCCCTACTCAGGAATGATAAACAGTGGAAGGCACTGGCCTTGGATCCAGACAATGGCAGCAATGATGACTACTCAGCCGTCGTGAAGATTAGGTCTTCACGCCGAGGACACCAAGATGCTATGGCTGTGGATCCAGCAGGCACCACTATAAGGTGAGGGAGTGCGCAGCGAAGGGGAAGCGTTGTGGACGGTGCGGGTTATTCCACCACTTCGTCAGAGTTTGTCGGAACTTTGAGAAGGAGGACCGGGGACCAGGGAAGGTAGCTTCGACTAAGAGGATACCCACGGTGGTCCACACGGGCTTGCCCAACACAGACGGACGTATTCTGTGCAACATCGTGTTGGATGGAGTTCCAGTCCTGCTGATGGTGGACACAGGGTCGGTGACCTCCATCTTGAATCTGGCAAAGGTGAAGACGTATTTCGTACATTATACTGTGAGTAAGACAGACATTGCCTGTTATGGGTATGGCAACAACCCCCTGGACATTGTGGGCTCAGTGTAGCTATCGGTGATGTACAAGGCGGCCTCAGTGTGTGCAGCCGAGTACATGGTGGCCTGTGAAGGTAACAATTTAATGGGCTGTGATTTGTTTTACGGGCTCGGCCTTTCTATCGCCTGCAGTGTCGTGGAGGAGTGGTCAGGCAGTGGACTGTGGGACCAGCCATTTTTTATGGGAAGCGGCGAAGAAGTGTGGGACTCAGGCTGGCCCAGACTGAGTGAAGAGGGCCGCCACCAGCACCAGAGTACGCCGCTACGGCGAGTGTCCCATGCCAGCGTTTGCGGTCCTGTGGACGAGGGACCCGGATGGCATGGTTTGATGCCTGTGGGGGCGGATGGGTCCAGAGAGCAGGTGCAGCAAAGCTCCGGTGGCCAACCAAGTACCACCATTGAGCCAGGCGCTGTCAGTGCCGCTCCAACACAAGAAATGAAAACGATCAGGGCAGAACTGGATGGCACGAACCCTAGTCGTGCCCAGAATGAAAACAAGGGACAGAGCCAGAGCCGGATTGGTGGGATGCTACAAAGCCATGTGGGTACCAGGTCACGACGGCTTAGACGAAGAAGGACAGTGAGTACTCCCCTGGGTGTGGGTGATGACGTGCGCCCTAGGGTTGAGTCTTGGCTTGGACGGGTCCGAAAGTCAAGGGAGCAGCGAGATGACCAGGGTGGTCTGCGAGTGGTATGGACTGGCGATGACGGTTACCTGGAGCTGACGAATGTGTCAAGACGGCACCCGAACGAGCTGCGGCATTTGGAAGGGAAGAAACGCCAGTGCAGCCCGTCTCCGGTTAAGAAGAGGCGGAGACGCTCTGGGAGTGGGCTGCGGGACGGACGTTCCAGAGGGGAGCCTATGTGAGACCTGTGTTAGGACTTTGTCTTTTTGGGACTTACGGTGTGTCTAATTACCGTGTGTTTTGGTGTTTTATTGATAAGGTTAATAGTCAAAAAAAAGAAAGAGAAGTGACCACCGTTGTGTGTGTTGAACGATACCTATATGTGTGTGTGTTGAGTGAAGTTGCACTAAAGTGTGAAAGTAGGATAGGTGCTGGGTGTGAAATGTAAATGGGCCTCGTATTGTGTTATTAAGAACCAAGTATTATTGAAATGTTGTGCCCATGTTATGGGGTGGGAGTGCTAGTTTGAAGAATCCGGTACCACCATTGTTTGCAGTGTTTATACTTGTATATGGTTTTAATGCCGACGATGAATATATTTATTTCGGGATTGATTTATTTTAGTGTGTGGCCCTTTTATGTTCATTGACTGACTACATTGCAGAGTGATCTGCTGGGCCAGTGTGGTATGAATGGATAGGCCTGTACGTTTCTGTGTTTAGTGAGTGTGTTGGGTATAAATTTTAAAGGGAAGGGCCAATTGATGTGCTTGCGATTTTTTAAAAGGGGGGGGGAATGTTGGATACTATATTATATATATACAGATGTGGACAAAATTGTTGGTACCCCTCTGTTAATGAAAGAAAAACCCACAATAGTCACAGAAATAACTTGAATCTGACAAAAGTGGTAATAAATAAAAATTCTATGAAAATTAACCAATGAAAATCAGACAATGCTTTTGAATTGTGGTTCAACAGAATTACTTTAAAAAACAAACTCATGAAACAGGCCTGGACAAAGATGATGATACCCTTAACTTAATATTTTGTTGCACAACCTTTTGAGGCAATCACTGCAATCAAATGATTTCTGTAACTGTCAATGAGACTTCTGCACCTCTCAGCAGGTATTTTGGCCCACTCCTCATGAGCAAACTGCTCCAGTTGTCTCAGGTTTGAAGGGTGCCTTCTCCAGACGGCATGTTTCAGCTCCTTCCACAGATGTTCAATAGGATTTAGATCAGGGCTCATAGAAGGCCACTTTACAATAGTCCAATGTTTGGCTCTTAGCCATTCTTGGGTCTTTTTAGCTGTGTGTTTTGGGTCATTATCCTGTTGCAAGACCCATGACCTGCGACTGAGACCAAGCTGTCTGACACTGGGCAGCACATTTCTCTCTAGAATACCTTGATAGTCTTGAGATTTCATTGCACCCTGCACAGATTCAAGACACCCTGTGCCAGATACAGCAAATCAGCCCCACAACATAACAGAACCTCCTCCATGTTTCACAGTAGGGACAGTGTTCTTTTCTTGGTATGCTTCATTTTTACGTCTGTGAACATAGAGCTGATGTGCCTTGCCAAAAAGTTCCAGTTTTGTCTTGTCTATCCATAGGACATTCTCCCAGAAGCTTTGTGGCTTGTCAACATGCAATTTGGCAAATTCCAGTCTGGCTTTTTTATGATTTGTTTCCGACAGTGGTGTCCTCCTTGGTCGTCTCCTATGAAGTCCACTTTGGCTCAAACAACGACGGATGGTGCGATCTGACACTGATGTACCTTGACTTTGGAGTTCACCATGAATGTGTTTAGAAGTTGTTCTGGGCTCTTTTGTTACCATTTGCATTATCCGTCTCCTCCTGCGGCCACGTCCAGGGAGGTTGGCTACAGTCCCGTGGATCTTAAATTTCTGAATAATACAGTATGTGCAACTGTAGTCACAGGAACATCAAGCTGCTTGGAGATGGTCTTATAGCCTTTACCTTTAACATGCTTGTTTATAATTTTCTTTCTAATCTCCTGAGACAACTCTCTCCTTTGCTTCCTCTGGTCCATGTTTAGTGTGGTACACACCATGTCACCAAACAGCACAGTGACTACTTGTCACCCTTTAAATAGGCCGACTGACTGATTACAAGTTTGTACACACCTCTGATGTTAATTAGAGGACACATCTTGGTTGAACATGTCCCTATGGTCACATTATTTTCAATCTTTTCTAGGGGTACCATCATTTTTGTCCAGGCCTGTTTCATGAGTTTTTTTTTTTTATTTAAGTTTTTGTAAAGGGTATACAAGTCATTACAGCATTGCATTGTTTACATTTTCATCACGTTCCCTTTTTTTTTGTTTTTTGACAACATTGGAAGAATAATTATTACAACATCCTTTTTTTAAGTGAAAGAAAAAGAGAATTAAAGAAAGAACAAAAAAAACCAAGAAAAAACAAAAACAAAACAAAAGAACAAAAAAACAATTAAAAAAAAAATAAAAATAAAAGAGCATCTGAGTAGCGCTGGAACAAAGAGAGGTGCCATAAATGAAATGGTATTTGTCAAAGATTAGATCTGATGGAAGACACATATGCGATCCAGGGTTGCCAAAAGTTCAAGAACCCATCCATGTCCTGTCTCAGTGCGAATGTCAACTTTTCCATCGAGTAAATGTCTTGAATCACATTAATCCAATCTTCAGGTGTAGGACAGTCCTTCAACATCCATTTTTTAGTTAGAGCTTTTTTACTTGCCAATATTAAAACAGTGAATAAGTATTTTTCTCCTCGTCTTTCCAGTGATTCCGGTAGTAAACCCAAATACAAAGTTACAAAAGAAAAGGGGACTGTTATTTTGAATATTTTCCCCAATATTGTCTGTACATTAGTCCAATATTGGTGGATAACTGGGCATGACCAAAACACATGAAAATGATTTGCAGTCTTTTCACCACACAAGCGCCAACAATTCAACCCCTCACGAGTAAATTTGTTTTGTGCAGGTGTTCTGAAAAATCTTACCAAATTTTTCCATCCAAATTCTCTCCACTGCAGGGATGAGGTACTTTTCCATTGTTGTTTATTTAGCTTTTCCCATATTTCCAGTTGTAAAGTGAAATTCCCCTCTTTTTCCCATTGTGGTGGACACACATATGTGACCTGCTTTGTGACTCACATTTTAGATCAGAACAAAGGCAGAGCTTCCTTGGTGATCTGTCCTTCAATTCACATATTAAATTTGTTTCTAAGACGGCCTTCTATCATTTGCGTAATATTGCCAAGATTAGGAGCATCTTGTCGCAGAGTGATGCTGAGAAACTGAGCCACGCTTTTGTTAGCTCGAGATTAGATTATTGTAATTCTTTATTATCAGGCTGTCCTAAAACATCTTTAAAAAGTCTTCAGCTGATCCAAAATGCTGCAGCAAGAGTTTTAACAGGTACGAGAAAGAGAGATCATATCTCTCCAGTTCTGGCCTCCCTTCAATGGCTTCCCATAGAGTTTAGAATTAAGTTTAAAATCCTTCTTCTTACTTACAAAGCTCTAAACAATCAGGCTCCTTTTTATTTAAAAGATCTGATACTACCGTATTATCCTAACAGAGCACTACGCTCCCAAAATGTAGGATTACTTGTAATACCTAGAATCTCCAAAAGTACAATGGGAGGCAGAGCCTTCAGTTATCAAGCTCCTCTCCTGTGGAACCAGCTGCCAATTTGGATTCGGGAGTCAGACTCGATCTCTGTTTTTAAGAATAGAGCTAAAACCTACCTTTTTGATATAGCCTACAATTAGGGAGGGATCATGTGTTTCTGAACCCTCCCTTAGTTATGCTGCTAATAGGTTTAGTCAGCCGGGGGACCTCCAGTAATGCACTGGGCCTCACTCCTTTCCTCACTCTCAATGAAATATTTTTTTTGCTGGTCATTAACATTTGTTTGTTCTCTCTCATAGATTGAGTCCCCATCATGCTGTTTGCTCTCTACATGTCTGTTCTTTTCTTCTTCTCTATCCCCTCACCCCCCAGCCAGTCGCAGCAGATGACTGCCCCTCCCTGAGCCTGGTTCTGCTGGAGGTTTCTTCCTGTTAAAAGGGAGTTTTTCCTCTCCACCGTCGCCAAGTGCTTGCTCACAGGGGATCGCCTGATTGCTGGGGTCTTTCTGCAACTGTGGGGGTTCCCCCTACAGTTGATAGTGCTATGAGATGACTGTTGTTGTGAAATGGCGCTATATAAATAAAGTTGAATTGAATTGAATTACAGGAAGCTGCAAGGATGTTAGCTTTGGTATGCAAGGCTTGAGACTGTGGGGGTATAATTAAAGGATTAAAGAGGAGATGCATTGTAGACAGTGGGGGTGATATCATGGAGAGGGGATGCATTGTTACTGCAATTAGAATGCAACGTGGTCTGTGATACATGTGACTTGTGAACTGTAAGAGTCCTGATATTTAAGGACGAGAGTTTCCTGTGTGGCTCTCTTTTCTGCTTTGAGATGTTGGTGATGTGATTAAAGCTGACTTGAGAGAGAACTCTGTCTCGTCATTCTCACATTCCCACACTGGTGACCCAAGACGTATCATGCAAGAGGAGAATTCCCCCGGGCCAGCCTCGTCAGGAGCCCCCAGCCAAGCGAATGCCGCTACAGTCCAGCTACCGGACTTCTGGCAGAACAATCCACGCTCCTGGTTCAACGCGATTGAGGCGCAGTTCAACCTCCGGGGGATATCGGTAGACGCCACAAAATTCTACCACGTAGTTGCAAAGCTGGACAACAACACGGCCCAGCATGTGGAGATCCTGATCGACCAGCCGCCGGACAGCGACAAATACGGCACGTTGAAGGCTGCACTCATCCAGCAATTCACCCCCTCGGCGGAGGAGCGAGCAGAGAGGCTCCTGGCGCTGACGGAGTTGGAAAATGACATGCCCGCAAACCTGATGGAGAAGTTGTTGAGGTTGAAAGACTCTGACGACGATCACTTCATTTTCACCCACTTCTTCCTCAGGACTACCGTCAGCAGCGAGAGCGACCCTGGCCAGTTCGCCACTGTTGGCCCAACGGGACTACCTCGCGCTGGGCCGAGAGGCGCAGCGGATTGTCAACGCCACCAAGCGGCGCGCGGCCACGGCTGCTGCAGCGGAACTCGGCGCGACGACCAGAGACGACAGGGGGCCAGAGGCAGCGGTACCAGACGCACCGACGACGGCGGCGGCAGGGGCCAGGGAACGCAGATCAGACGTCCTTTGTTTCTACCATCGCCGCTTCGCAGAGAGGGCATGCAAATTTGTACCACCGTGCCAGTTCGGGCGTTCAGGAAACGCCAAGACTGGGGGTCGGTAGCAGCCGCAGCCCTCGGGGAGGAGAACAAGCTGCTCTACTTGTTGGACGCACGCTCGGGGAGGCGGTTCCTCGTCGACACAGGCTCCCAGTTGAGTTTCATCACACCTTCCTACGCGGACAGACTAGCAGGTTCCAGAGGTCCCTGGGTGACAGCAGCGAACGGCTCGGAGATTAAAACCTTTGGTGAGAAGACTCTGCTTCTGTCTCTACACGGCCGTGCATTTGAGTGGACTTTTATTGTAGCAGCAGTGAATTTCAATATGTTGGGGGCTGATTTTTTGTGCTCACATGGTTTGTTGGTTGATCTCGCTAACAGGCGCTTGGTTAATGCACTTTCTTTTGATTCTATCCCCTGTACAGCGCGAGTGGCCCCGCCAACAGCACAAGCCAACATCACAGCTGCAAGCGGTAAGTTCCACACACTGCTCACTCAGTTCCCAGCACTCACGGTCCCCACATTTTCGGCAACAGTCGTTAAACACGGGGTGGAGCATTTTATTACCACTACCGGACCACCCGTTTTTGCAAAAGCTCGGCGCTTGGACGCAGTTAAACTGGCCATAGCACGCGAGGAGTTCGCCAACCTGGAGAGGTTGGGCATTATCAGGCGTTCAAACAGTCCATGGGCTTCCCCGCTACACATGGTCCCGAAAGCTGATGGATCATGGCGACCTTGCGGGGATTTCCGCAGGTTAAACAATGCTACAGCGCACGACCGCTACCCAATCCCGCATATCCAAGATTTTTCCATTCATTTGGCAGGGGCGCGCGTTTTTTCTAAAATAGACTTGATCCGTGGTTACCACCAAGTCCCAGTGCGCGCTGAGGACATACCCAAAACAGCGGTAATAACTCCGTTTGGCCTATTCGAGTTTTTACGCATGCCATTCGGACTTAAAGGGGCTGCTCAGACGTTCCAACGCATGATGGACGTGGTGCTTCGCAATCTCCCTTTCGTGTTCATCTACTTGGACGATATTTTAGTAGCCAGCGCGTCCGAAGACGAACACGAAAAACACCTGGCCACAGTTTTCCGAAGGTTGGGAGATCACGGGTTAATAATCAACCCAGCGAAGTGTCAGTTCAGGGTGGCGCAGATTAATTTTTTAGGACACCGCGTCTCCCCCGAAGGAGCAGTTCCGCTTCCTGACAAAGTGTGCGCGGTGGCAGACGGTCAGGGCGTTGCAGGAGTTTTTGGGAATGGTGAATTTTTTTAACCGTTTTCTCCCCCGCGTGGCGCAACTCATGCAGCCGCTGTATGCCGCGCTCAAAAAAAAGAAACCCACGGATAAGGTTGAGTGGTCCCCGGAGCGGGACCAAGCGTTCTCGGAGGTGAAAGCAACCTTGGCAAAGGTTGCGTTGTTGGCACACCCAGACCCAACAGCCCGCATAGCGCTCACCACTGACGCATCAGATGTGGCCATAGGGGCGGTCGTGGAGCAACATGTAGCCGGGGTTTGGCAGCCCCTCGCCTTTTGCAGCAGGACCTCGCGTGATAGCGAACGTAAATACAGCGCATTTGACAGGGAGCTGCTGGCTCTCCATCTGGCCATCTGCCACTTTCAGTTCTGGCTAGAGGGACTCTCTTTCACCGCGTTCGTTGACCACAAACCGCTAACATTCGCGATGGCCAAGGTTTCTGAACCGTGGTCAGGCCGGCAGCAGAGACAGCTGGCCGCGATATCAGAGTTTACCACTGATATTCAGCATGTGGCGGGCAAACTCAATGTAGTGGCAGATTGCCTCTCGCGCGCTGTGGCGGCCCCAGTCAGCGTAGGAGTAGATTATGCAGCGATGGCCGCAGAGCAGGTTGGTGACGCGGATGTGCGTGTGCTTCAGTCTGGACCAACAGGGTTAAGGCTGGAGAGCAGGGTGCTGCAAGACGGTATGCCCCCCACTAATCTGCGATGTCTCCACTGGACGGCCGCGTCCAGTAGTACCGGCCGCGTGGCGCCGCCGCGTTTTTGACTCGATTCATTCTTTGGTGCACCCTGGAGTGCGCGCGTCGGTCAAAATGGTAGGAGAGAAATTTGTGTGGCCGAGCCTCTGCAAACAAGTTAAGGAGTGGGCAGCAGCCTGCACGGCGTGTCAACGAGCCAAAGTACACAGGCACACGAGGGCTCCTTTGGAGCCGTTTCACATTCCGGCCAAGAGGTTCGATCACGTTCATGTGGACCTTGTGGGCCCCCTCCCGCCGTCACAAGGGTGCACACACCTTCTGACAATGGTGGACCGCACCACGCGCTGGCCTGAAGTGGTCCCGCTGGCATCAACCACGGCCGAGGAGGTGGCGCGCGCGTTTTTAACAGCTTGGGTGGCGCGCTTCGGCGTTCCGTCGGACATTATGTCCGACAGAGGCCCTCAATTTGTGTCCGAGCTTTGGTCGACGATGGCCCGCAGCCTGGGTGTCACAATTCATCGCACAACCGCGTACAATCCGCAGGCTAACGGGTTATGCGAACGTTTTCATAGGTCATTGAAAGCGGCTCTCAGAGCGTCACTGACGGATGCAAATTGGGTAGACAAGTTACCGTGGGTGTTATTGGGGTTGCGTTCTGCGCCTAAAGAGGACTTAGAAGCCTCCCCAGCGGAGCTCGTGTTTGCGCAGCCACTCCGGCTGCCTGGGGAGTTTCTCCCAGATAACCCTGTGCCAGACACCTCCCCGTCTCAGCTGTTGCAGAGTAACATAGAATCAAGCACGCAGCCTGGCCCCGTGCACCACAATTTTCCGCGCATTTTTGTGCCTAAAACTTTGAAGAACGCAGAGTTTGTTTTTGTCAGACACGATGCGCATCGAACCCCGCTGCGACCGCCTTAGGACGGACCATTCAGAGTGTTAGAAACAGGGGACAAGCAGTTTTTGCTAGATTTGGGGGGTAGGAAAGAGAAAGTTGGCATAAACAGACTCAAACCCGCTTTTGTGGTGGCAGATGAGCAAGTGCTGTTGGCGAGAGCTCCGCGGCGAGGTAGACCCCCGCGGGGGGCTTCACAGAGTAATGTTTCCCCAGAACACCCACAGGTGCTGACAAAAGGTTTCCACCCCCAGACGGCAAACCCCCAGCGTAACAGTGCCGCAGAGACGTTGAATCCCAGCTACAGCAGATACGGCAGGAGACTGAAGCCTAGACAGCATGTGGACTGATGTGTATTGATACGATCACGGCATGCATGTTGTTATTCTCTTGTTTGTTCTAAAATGTTGGGGGGGCTTTGTGTGGTGGACACACATATGTGACCTGCTTTGTGACTCACATTTTAGATCAGAACAAAGGCAGAGCTTCCTTGGTGATTACAGGAAGCTGCAAGGATGTTAGCTTTGTTATGCAAGGCTTGAGACTGTGGGGGTATAATTAAAGGATTAAAGAGGAGATGCACTGTAGACAGTGGGGGCGATATCATGGAGAGGGGATGCATTGTTACTGCAATTAGAATGCAACGTGGTCTGTGATACATGTGACTAGTGAACTGTAAGAGTCCTGATATTTAAGCACGAGAGTTTCCTGTGTGGCTCTCTTTTCTGCTTTGAGATGTTGGTGATGTGAATAAAGCTGACTTGAGAGAGAACTCTGTCCCGTCATTCTCACATTCCCACACCATCTTTCTTTTATATATGATGTGTTGTCTCCTTTTAAGTCTTGAAGACCTTGGTATATTTTAGAGATGTATCTGATCCCTGGGATCCCTTTATATGCCATTAAGAAGACCTTCAGAACACCTGACTGGGCCCTTTCCAAATCCCCCTTTTTAAGTATTTTGTTTATGTGGTGTCTAAGCTGAAAGAACCTGTAAAGGTCTTGATTTATAAGACCTTGTTTTTTCAAATCTTCAAAACTTCTTAAAATTTGCCCTTTAAAAAAATCGTAATATTTTATCAGTCCGTTCTCTTTCCACTTTTTAAATCTAGTGTCTGTTTTATTAGGAGTGAAGTCTTGATCATAGGCAATCCATTGCAGTAATCGATAGGGTTCTTTAGTTTGATTCTCTCTGACTATCTTAAACCAAATTTTTAGCGGGGTCTCTATCCACGGGTTAGTGTTATTCAAAAGTTTAGGTAAGGCATTGTTCCCTATTATCGCCTGTAGGGGGATGTCACTTGTTATTTGGCATTCCATCTCCTTCCATTGTGCAGTGTAGACTGGGTTACATATCTCTACTAAAGTTTTAATTTGTGCGGCTTTAAAATAGTCCCTATTTGGCAGCGCGAGCCCACCTTTATCTTTGTTTAGCTGTAGGGTTCTATATCTGATTCTAGGTCTCTTGCCCTGCCATATGAATCTTGAGATCCTTCTGTCCAGTTCTTGCCATGTTGTTTTGGGAGGTTCTACCGGTATTGTTTGGAAAAGGTATAGAAGACGTGGAAGTATATTCATTTTGACTGCTTCAATTCTTTGTGCGGTACCCAAGAATGGTATCATATTCCATCTTGCTAGATCAAATTTTATTTTTGCCATCAGTGGATCATAGTTTAGTGTTATAATTTTGTTGAGTTGTTTCGGGATATTGACCCCCAGATATTTCATAGATTCCATCTCCCAGTTAGTTTTGAGCTTGCTTAGTAAATATTGATTTGGGTCATAGTTGAATGTTAAAACTTGGGTTTTATGCATGTTTAATTCGTACCCCGATAAATCTCCATACTCTGAAAAAACTGAGATTAGACTTCCAGTCTGGACGCCATGGTGATAGCAACTTAACGCTGAACCTCCCAGATCCAATCCAAGGAAAACATCTTCAAAATCAGACTTAACGGATTTTTGGAAGAATAAAAATCAAAAGACAAAAACACCATGCCTAACCAAAAACAGAAGAAACTGACATTCCCCAGATCAGGACGCGCAGCGGCCGCAAAATCTGATCCCGAGGACCTCCATTCAGGAGACGAAGAGCTGGGCCTAGCTAACAAAAAGGT